>PYXC01000134.1:817500-992500 GCA_015244755.2 Tenualosa ilisha | reverse complement strand
TCACACATGAATCTGTTTGTCTTCAACACTGAACCATTTCATCTCTATGTGTAGGCAGAGAACATACAGAAGGCTCTGTTTGTATCTGTTTTTTTGCTGTTGAGCTGAAATGAGTCTATGAGATGAGATGAAATGAGTCTAACTCCTAAATGCCACAGGGTGACATGATGTGATGGGGGAGCGGAGGCTTACCCAAGGGGATGGCCATAGGGATGAGGTAGCCCTGCATGGGGGTGGCTGGGTCCTGCTGGTCAGCAGGGGCAGTGGGGCTAAAGAGGAATGTGGGCTCTGAGGCCACTGGGGCTCGGGCAGACGCAGGGGCTGGGCTTGTCTGGGTCTTAGAGGACTTCATCTTTACACCTGAGAGAAAGAGATACATGGTGTGTGTGTGTGTGTGTGTGAGAGAGAGAGAGAGAGAGAGAGAGAGAGAGGAGCGAGGAAAAAAAAAACAACAAAAAGCATGTGGGAGACAAGGGGCAGAGTCAGGAGAGTGATGGTGTGAAATTAAAGGACCACAGAGAGGAAAAAAGAGGTTAAGGACAATGGAATTGGAGCGAGAGAGAGAGCATGAGAGAAAAAGGGGAGGTGAGGAGAGAGAGAGACGGACACAGACAGATAACAGGTGAAATGAGTGAAGAGGTCATTAAATGGAGACTGGCCACTCTAAAAGATGTCTTTTTCAGAAGAGCTCAGTGTCTCCCCTAGGGGAAGGCCAAGTGCTGGCCCAACTAGACGCCTCACCTTTGACGCTCTCAATGACTTTGGGCCGTGAGGCTTTGGAGCGTGGCGTGGGGGAGCTGAAGCGCAGGTATGGGCCTTTCTTCAGGGTGCGCCGGTGGCCTTCGTACGGAGCTTTCCCGTAGAGCTTGGACAGGAACTCTTCGTCGCCCCTTCTGTCCAGTTGCACATCATCCTCAATAATCTGTGGGGACATCACAGCTGTTGATCCCATACAATCATTCAAAGCCCCTGCTGTCCTATACACACATACAATAAACATTACATTCTCTCCATAACATACAGTGTATATGTACTGTACAACACTGAATATGACAACATGAATGTTGAGTGTTCAGTTAAGGCTGCTTTTTAGCTGACACTTTTATCACAAGTAACACAGAAGTGTACTTAGGACAAAAACCTAGGCAGTGTAATATATGACAATGCATCAGATGCATTGTCTATTCCATGACATCCACAAAACACTAAAAGCTCTATTCACTTCCTCACTGGAGGCTAAAAGAGAGCTAGTGCTCCCAAAACTGGACATTTCTTATGACCACAAAGGATTTATAATGGAGTTTAAAACACAGGGAGACCTAATATGAACTTGCTTTGAGGGCAATCCTGACCCTAGTGAATGAGTAATGACCATAATTGACACGTCACGGGGCTCTTGTTAATCATAAGCTTGTGATAGCATGTCTTTTAAAGGGCACGACTGCACACACACACACACACACACACACACACACACACACACACACACACACACAGAATCCTTTGCACATACAGCAACCACTATGCATTGGTTGCTAGGAGTTGGTGGCTCTCCAGCAGATGCCTGGCAACAGGGGCAGTCGTTAGTGAGGGAGCCTGCCCCAATCAAAAGATAAGCAGCTCTGTCTTTTGTCTGACACCTCTTATTTATGGTGAATCGATGCGGTCGCTAACATATGGTCGTCTTGCACACCTCATTGAGTTAAAGTGCAATGCAAAGAGATTGTGTGTGTTGTGCGCTTGCATCCTGTTATGGCCAAGATCAGTCACAGTTAGAGCGCAGCCTCTATGATATGGCGTATGCCGAATTCTGCAAGGTAGTTGGACAGTCTAATGCATTCTATGTTGTCTGGGGCTTTGGCTCGAAATAGTAGCATGGTTGCAAGATTAATGTGCAATGTCAACTTCAATTTGAGGGCATTTTCGATTGCAGGGGGGGCACTCAATTATGTACAGGCAATGCATCTATGCATACAGAAAACAATTCTAAAAGAAAAATATTCTTTACATTTAATAACTCAAGATGTGTCTGTAGGTCAACAGAAAGGCAAAAACACCACAACACAGTAAAAAGAAAACATAAGAGCTCACTAATAATCCCTAAAGATATAGCAAAGCTGCATGAAGTCAATGTCAGCTTGAGGATATGGACTGGAACACGAACAACATAGATTCATATACACGCGAAACACACAGCTCACCGTAAGTGGCATTTGATGCGGTTGCTGCTGCTGCTGCTGCTGGGTGGTGTGTGCAGAAGAGCTTCTTGCGGGGGCCTGCTTGTTTGGTGGCTGCATGTTCTCCTGGCCCCTGGTGCTTCTTTGGAGAGGCCTCCTGCTGGCTCCTGCCTGGGGGCCTCTCGGGGCCCTGGGCTGAGGATCGGATGGACCCGCTGTGGCTCCCTTGCCTTCCCCGCCCGCCTGCTGAGCGGCCTCTCTGACTCTGCGCTGCCTCTCAGCCTCCTCCCGTGCCAGCTCGTCCTTGGTGAGAAGACAACAGAGCAAGTTGAGCAAAGAAAATGTGTGACGAAAGAGGAAAGCTCCATTTGGAGGCCAACAGGGCAAAGATGACCAAAAAAAAAAACGAAGAAAAAAGAATTGAACTTCATGGATGAAGCTTTCTGGCCATCTGGGTGCAGATTATCCAAGGACAGATGCTATTCACATAACATCACACAACATTCAGAAGCCAAACACCGGCATGCCCTTTGGTCCTTGTGCTGTTTAAAGCAAGTTAAGAATACCAAAGTCCAATGCCACAATTTTGAGAGGATTTAAGAGGATGTGGAATTGTCCAGAGGTAAAATGGATGATAACAATGTTACCTTTCCATAGGAAAGGCCAAGACTTAGCTTTTGCCAGAACAACAGTTATCTAACCCTCCGTTTGCAGAGGAGTGTTGGGCATAGGATCAAGCTCACCTGGATCTCTTTATTTAAGGTATTAATCCAGGCATCCACAGTCTTCTTGACGCGCAGCTCCTCACTGGCGTCTCTGTTGGGGAGAAACACAAAATGACATTACAGTATCAAAAAAAGAAAATATTTGTCACTGTCATGTTTGATAAGCAAAAGGACTACTGAAGTAGCTACCCTAACACATACAAAGCTGTGCAAAAGCCTGTGAACCCCTTGTTTTTTTTGCATTATTTGGTCATAAAATGTGATTTGATTTTCATCTAAGTCACGAATATGGTCAAAGACAGTGTGCTGATGCTAACAGCACAAAAGAAATTGCTACATTTCATGACTTTGATGAAAATATCCATAACGCATGCAAAAGACTCTAAAAGATTGTATGCAAAAGTAAGTGAACCTTTTGGATTAATCACTGACTGGACCTTTTTTGGTAGGAATAATCTCAAGCCAGGACTGCAGAGCCCTGGAAGAATGTTCAATAGGCCATACTCTCAGCATGTCTGGTGTGAATACAGATCTATGGGTGACTGTTGGAACAGATTGGAAATAGGATGGATGAATAAAAAAATATGGTTGGATGAATAAAAAATAAGGAATTGCTGACTTGCAGAAAATGCTATCACTGAGTCATGATGATGTCACAAAAGTGGTCTAGACATCATCAGAATTTTGTAGGAGTAAATACCATGGTAACAATGAAGCATTCCAAAAGCACAGGATGTGTTCTTAGACACATTGTAGAAGCAAATTCAGACAGAGAAGTTCAAGAAAATCAGATGTGATGAACTTCAATTGTGAAAAAAGTGTTTTGGTATGTAGAACTTTATTCACAATTTTACTCAGTTAACGCTAGAGGGGATAAACCTAAGGTCTAATCTCACAGATTCTCTGTGCTACAGTTACAGATATGGAACGGGAGGGTTTCCCTCCAATAAAGGGGGGAATAAATAGTATATGTAGGCTGTTTGGCCCTGTCACTAGGCAGGCCTAGATAAACACATTATTTGGGCATCATTTCCAGATGTATCTGTGTCCCCTTTAGTGACAAGCATTTTATTGTTACTTGTACTGACAATATGAATATTTAAATAACTACGCTATGCAACAACAAAGAAACAAAATATCCACTTTGTTTATCAGGTTCAGTGAAGTACAGCCACATAAACTGCAGCCTGTAACTATAGCCAGAATTGTTTCTGGTTGGCTCCCTCCTCTTCATTTGGTCAACAAATGGAATAAACAGCCTAAAACAACTGAATAGTTATTAGGCATTTCAGACTAGCCCAGTAAAAACACATTAGACAAAAGAATTTGGTAGTGAAGTTGGATTACCATGGCATCAAATGGCTGAAACCAAATAGACAGAAGAATTCTTGCAATGATGACATCACAAGTTAGAGGTGACATCATAAATGTGCATTCTAAAAGGACTCCTAAAAATGTTATGCTCACACTTGTTATGCTCAGAAACAAAGATGAATGACAGCCTGAACAGATGTGTCCTGGTAAGAGCCAAATCTACCCTAAAAATTGAATAGCTTGGTTGTAATTCACTGACAGGAATGTCCCTGTACACAAGTGACATTACAGTGACAAATATAAACCTTGTGCGACATAATTACTGCTCAGATCTACTTAAAACGTACAGTATCATAGAAGAGGGGAAGAGCAGAGTTGATTGATGCAGCTAATCCTGTCTTGACCCGACTTAAGTCTGAGTAATTATAATAGCGGATGTCACTTGCATAAATATTACAAGGAGATATTCTAGAATCTGTATATCACTGCTGGACCTTGCCCCATCCATGAGAGACAGATTATATTCTACTATAGTGTCTAGAATACTTCAAACAAGACCATCTTTCTGTTGTCTTAATATGCTAATCTGTCATTCAAATAGTCAATAACATCAATGTGCTCTGTGACTACTTTGGTTGGGTAACTCTCCAAGCTAACAAATCAAGCACAACTAGCAGAAATTTGTGTAGTGCGGCTAACAATCTCATAACTCAGTTCATAGTTTTGTTCTGAATAAACAGCTATGTAACTGAGATCACAAAATGGATACACAGTAAAATTACTCCTCTGAAAATGTTGGCTAACATTCAACCTTTTGTCATGAGCTATTGGCATCTCAAGCAAATTCTGACAAATTACTATAAATTATATCTAACTAACTTCATCTTATTTACTTTGCCCAGGATGACACAATGCGTGAGGAGATGAAGAGATATGTCTTCAATCAGGGGACAGTTATCAAGTCCTGGGTCAAGGAATGGACTGAGAAAGGTCAGCAGTACATTAGGGAGGACATAGAGCTCCTGAAAGCGGAGGTGCAAAACATGTTGAGGCAGGCCTGCCTGCTTAGCACTGGCCTCGAGAGAGGCTGGGTGATTCGGGAGGAGAGTGCAAGCACGAGGAGGAAGATGGCTGACCTGGAGAGCGAGAAAGTGCGAGAGCTAGAAAACGACAGGGCACAGATGGCGATACGTGTTGAGGACTTGGAGAGGCTGGTCAGAGAGCTGGAGAGGAGGCAGCGTGAGGCACACACATCAGAGTGGCACCTGGAGACGATGGTCTTCTGGCAGAGACAGAAACTGGAGAAACTGGAGCAGAGGCTAGAGATGAGGGCCATAAAAAGCAGAGAGGAATGTAATCCATACAGGATGGAGGCTTGTGAGAAGAGGCCCTCTGGTGTATGGCAAAATCATGAGAAACTCCCAGCAACCAAACAGCCCTTGGTGCAGTGGGGAGAATATACTGAGATGGAAGCTCAGCTGATGGAGAAAGACAAGATTATCCAGGAGATTGAGCTTCGGATGAGAGAAAAAGATCAGATGCTCAAGGAGATGGAACTCCGACTGCTGGAGAAAGACCAGATTCTTAAGGAGATGGAACTACGGATGCAGGAGAAAGAGAGGATTCTTAAGGAGATGGAACTACAGATGCAGGAGCAAGAGCGGATTTCCAAGAAGGAAAAAGATATGATACTCATGGAGATGGCTGAGTACAAACACATGATCTTGGAAAAGATGGAGATGTTTGAACTAAAAGTGAAAGATGCACATGTGTCACATATCATGGAGATAGAGAAGCAGCTAGCAGCTAGGAACTTGATGACTGGTACGACGACAAAGCTAGACATCGAGACCACTGATGGTGAGGGCCAGTCATCAGCGAGCAGCAGAACGACAAACAGCTGCTCAAAAAAGAGGAATGGGAAAAACAGGAAAATGGCCAACCGTCGAAGGGCCAAACCCGCAGAGAGCAATGACCAGAATGCAAAGATCAGGACACAGTGGAGCGACACATCAGCAGACAGTGACGTCAGCAGCATTGGCAGCACCAAATCGAGGAGCTCCTTTGAGAAGAGTGTGGTGACACTGGGGGCAAGTGAGCTTTTGGACGACAACAGGCTGAAGAGACACATCAGCTTGGACAAAACCTCTGAGTGCTCCACTGCAAGCCTTGCTGGCGCCAATCTCGAAGCAGATGCAGGCAAAGGAAAGAAGGGAAAGTCTTGGAAGCTTGCCTTTGGTGGCTTGTTTAAAAAGAAAACAAAGTAAAGCACAAATTTGATTTTTTGAAAAGCACAAGCATACAAGCCTTCTAAAGCTTCAATAAATTACATATTCGCTTTCACAGTAATGCAGTTAACTAAAATAAACAGATAACTAACAACTTCCATGTGCTGGTCAAAGATGGTCTATTAATGTACCGACTCTGAAGGGCCAAAAGACAAAACAACACATCACAAAAACATGCGCTGGCTACCTCAATTTTACCCAGAGAGAAAATTACAAGCTTATTCACGACACATGAGCAATCCTTTCAGGTAAACTTTGCAGTAAAATAAATGTGTCCTTGGTTTGAACACCACCTCTCTCCCCTCCCCTCCCTGCTCAGGGAGCACACTGTGCCATGAAGCCCCCTTCAGTATTCATTTTCTTCTGTGCAGGCACTCCCCAACAAATAATGTGAATGGGGCGACTGTCGGCCGCTCTATTAGGCTATTCCTGTATCCCTCATTATGCTTTATAAATCAAGCCGATGAGACGAGAAAGAGATAGAGGGAGAGAAAGAGAGGAAGAGAAAACAATAGATTGGGGGGGGGGGGGTATAATCACACACACACACACACACACACACCACACACACACACACACACACACACACAGCGAGGTTAAAATAAGCTCCAGTGGCTCTTCATCCTCTTGGGGAGGCTGAAGGTGACAGCAACACGATAAGACCACAGCATACGAGCGACGGCGTCTCCTCCATCTCCTCTGCTTTGCTCTTCTGCCCCCCCCCCTTGCTTCAGGCATGTCGCAGTGAAAGCGAAAGGCGGTCTGGGGTGGTGGGAGGGAGGCTGGTGATGGGGGGTTTCACAGATGTGTGCACAGACTACAAGTGCAATATGGCCGCAGCAAGCACAGGGAAGCCCACCAGCGCTATAACAGAGAATGGATACGCGTGAGATGGATAAGAGTGAGTGAGTGTTGAAGAAACTCAGACAGACGGGAAGACAGAAGAAGACAGACAAAAACCAGAGAGAGAGAAGGAAAGAGAGAGAGAGACAGACAGAAAGAAAGATACTACTGTTGAAAAGGTCTTGGCAATAACGCATTCTAGGATTTAAAGAGAGAGAAACAAACAAAGACTGACAGAAAGAAAATACAAGGAGGCAGAGAGAGAAAGTGTGAGAGAGAGAAAGAGAGAGAAAGGCACAAAGCAAGAAGCACGTAGGGGAAAAGGGAGAGATAAGGGGCTGCATTGCAAATGCTGTGGAGGGCGAGAGGCCAGCTGCTGTCTCCGGGCAGAGAAAGCCTCCAGCTTGATCGGGGTGCGGTGGGGCAGGCAGCTGGATGAGGGGAAGGAGAGAGAGCGCTGATCCTCTGAGCCCTCCCTCCCTCCCTTTCACTCTCCATCCTTCCCTCCCTCCTTTTCTGCTCCATCAATCCATCCTTCCATCAATATGTCCATCCTCAATTCCCAGATAACCCCCACCCATGTCAGAATCCCTGGCTTTGAGCCTTCATGACAATTTTGCTACTGTCGTGTATGTGTGTTTGAGTTGTGCGGTTTGTGTGTGTGTGTGTGTGTGCCTGTGTAAGTGCCGTGCAAAATGGACTCGCCTAATCAGATGATGCTTCCAGACACTTGATTCAAAATGGAGCCCAATTGATCCGTGGGGCTGAAGGTGACCTTCAATTAACCCTCGCAATCCGCTTGTGCTCTGTGACATTGTGTCCCGAGAAGAATCACTCGATACCGTCATTATCCTCGAGCGCCATCCTCCAGCATTCAAATGGCCATGTTAGGCAAAGAGTGAAGGGCTGGAATTGAAATGGATATTGCTTGGCGAGTGCCAAATCTCACGTTGTTCCTTTTTTTCCCCCCTCCTCTGCTTATTACACTCATCTCATCTGGAGCCAACACCCACGAAAGAGTTGAAAGGTGCTTGAGAAGTATGGTGCTGCACACTCATAGTAAAATGAAGACAATTTCTTGATTTTAAAACAAAAAAAAGTGTCAGAGGACCTTGACTTGACTTAACTACAACACAATTATAATAATGAAATTCTGTGGGAAGTCTGGCATAAAGAGAGAAAGGAATCCCACAAAAGTGTTCATAAACTTTGAAGAGAAGATTGGGAACGCGGCCTGGCGGAAATCCAAACAAATAACTGTCGGAGACAAGTGAAGGACTCAAGAAAGGAACAAAGAGCTCTACAATAGAAAATTGCTTTTGATGAGAGGGGGAACCGCGCCAAGTTCCCGTCGCCTTATGTAAGAACACCACTGGGTCGGCAGGTCAATCACCAATCATCGGCCTCGGCACACTAATGACAGCAATTACGGCTGGAATTAAAAATACATTTCAAATTCTTGGCTAAAGTGTAAACGAATTAGATGTTACGCAACATTTTGTTAACGAGTGGGCTGAGTGCAGCATGGACTTCTTGCGTTCTCTTCTGATCCTCTTGGTATGAATTCCGTGATTATTTTCAGTTCCAGCCAGCATGAATGGGGAGAAGGGAGGCTTTTAGTGAGTCTTTCACTGGACTCACATTAATGTGGCTCTAGTTTACCTTGGCAGCGGCAGGTGATAATATCAAACCATCCAATGAATTATGCAATGCAAATTCCAGCCTGCTGTATGTATCAGCCCCTCCCCCCACACCTTAAGCAAAATAACATGGTAATTAATAGTGTAATGGAGAATGGGTAGAAACATTGCCTTTACACTGGAGTACAAGTCTGTTGGGAGGAAACCCCAGCACATTAAATGGAAGGGTGAGAGGGAGGGGAAAAAAAAAAGTGTCGGAAAGTTTAACGCTTGGAAATGGGCTTCATTAATAATTCAGTGAAATGGATGGTGTGCATAAAATCATAACCCGGCCTCGTTTTGCCATGTCACCCAGCCAAATGAATAAATCCATCAATGGCGAGTGCGCGGAGCGTGATGTACTAGCATCGCATCTCGTTTCCTGAAGTGACTCTGCGGTGCCACCTAAACCAGCAAAACAAGCAAGCATCTGGCAAAGCGTACTGTGCAGTCCCCCCCCCCCCCCCCACACACACACACCTTTGCCTGCCCTTCTCTTCCCCCACCGGGTGACCTTTTAGAAGGGAGAAAAGAGCAAAGTCATTACGGAAGGGAAGCGCCATCAAACAGCGTGTTTATGTTTTCCTACTGAAGCAATGAGACGCTCAGTGATTAAGGCTGCCATTTTGGAGGTGATTACGATAAGACGTTCTCGCATTTCGAGTTAAATAAGGCAGAGATCTGTGCGTGAGTTTAGGGAGTTCAAACCAGTTAAGAGCTACTGTCCCCGCCTCACAGAGAGTGCAAGAATCTGGATTTATATGTGAACTCTGGAAAACCTCCAACTGAGTCCCACAAATTGTTACCACATACAGCCTTTTACGACCACTTTCCACTGCTAAACATGCAAGCTCACGCTGAAAGTGTCATGTTTTCACTAAAAACACACACGGTCCCAAACCAACCCATGCTGCCCTTTTTATTTTGTTTTTTTTTAACTGCTCTACATCAGAAGTTAATTGTCCATCTCCCTTGGCCCAGATGTGTATGATTTATGCTAAAGGAAAACTACAACTGAGTGCAAAGTGCATGCTGCAAACACGATACATGGTCCTAAAACCTGCCCTATTACTCCAGAGACAACAGGAAAGGTATACAGTATGAACTTCCTTATTGTACATGCTGATGCTATTGCCACTGAGACAGTGGAGAAAAAAACAAAACAAAACAAAACAGTTGCCTTGAGGCAGGATGCTGGGAAACGTGGGATAGGTCAGTCCTCCTATGTAAATCTCGCCTGCTCTCACCGTATGGGGGCAGCAGTCATCATTATGAGCTACTTTTTGTTTTGGTTGATTAAGACGACACTTACTTCTTAACCCCTTTGCTTTGGCGTTCACAGAAGTTTTCCCAGCTGGAGAGAGGGTCTCTGGCTGTGCGTCGTAAACCATACGGCACTCCCACCTCCGGAGAGGGCCCATTTAAGTCGCATAGAGACAGGGCTGAGAGCAGAGATGGAGTCTGACCTCCTGCTACTACAGCTGCTTAGCCCTGCACAATCTGCTCCCTCTCCAACTTCTTGCCGAGACTGTTATTGCAGCGGCCGACATGCGTCTGCTGAGAAATGGCCCTCTTCCCAAGAAAATGGCCCGTTTTCTTTTACTTAGTCCCTTGTTTTCTTTCATTTATTTAGGCATACAAACACATTCACAGAAACACAGGAGACATGGCACTCTCTCGAGAGAGCATGACTAAAAAATAAATCTGAGCACTCTTATGCACCATGTTCCTTGGGTATTAGTCATCTAGACCTTGGGGGAAATGGTTTAAAAAGCTTTCCAGCATGGGAGAAAAAAAAATCTATTTCATGACAAGTGCTACTGAATTGTCCACACACAGACCAAGACTTTGCAGGGACTTTGGAAATCACTACAGTATAATATTATATGTGGAAGGATTGGTCCCAGCATGAGAAATTCTTACAATGCCCTTCAAAGGAGATCTTCAAGAAGAGAATCTCTTTCATTTCAATTTCTTTTTGTTTTAAAAGAGAAAGTTGAAGTTTTAAAGAGGTTCACTGTTAAGAAGTCTGTGTTTGTGATAGGTTCTATGAGCATTTGTAATTCAAGTCTTTGCAAAGACGGACATTTCACTTTCAAAACAAACGCTACTAGTTCAATGATACATACATTATCCATCTAATTTTCAAACAAAGAAAATGGAAATACTTCATTGCCTTCTTGACGTATTGATGATAACTGCAGTGTGCACGAAATGGGGCAAAAAAGCCAAATCATCATGACCCAACCAAAAGTTACATTATTTCCGAATGCACCTCGGCCTGGAAAAACTAAACCATAGAAATAGAGGAAATAAATGAATCGGTAGAAGCGATGTGTGTTGACCTCTGGAGGCTGCGGTCCTCGGCTTCACACTTGACATCTCGCATTGAGTTTATTGGGTTCAGCGGAGTGCCAGCAGCATGCAGGCATGAAGGGACCACCCCTGACAGCTGCCAATCACGTTGAGCGTTCCGTTTGGCTTGGCCCTTTGCTGCCTGGAGTGTGCTCTGAGGCCCGCTGTCACTCAACATTGTACACTCACTCGCTCACTCACACAAAACACACACACACACACACACTCACACTCACACACAAACTCAAACACGCACGCTTGGGACCCAGACGGAACTCTGGCGCACAACGGCGCACCTTGCCGCAGTCTACCAAGACACTACTCGTGTCAAGAGACTAGTTCTCATAGCGTTAGGGGCATCTAAAATGGAAGGCAGCCAAGATGATAATATTAATCTTGCTGGAATGATAAATTTGTATCACTGCAGGGGGAATTCATATTTAAGCGACTGTCTCTCAGTCGGGCCGCAAAATATGACTTGAGCAGCGATGCGGGCAGTAGCCTACTCCGAAGGAAGGAGATGAAAGCAAAGAGAGAGAAACGCTGCAGCAGACTCTTCAATCGTGGACGCGCTGAAAGGCAAGCCGTGACATTTAGAAAAAGCTATTGCTTTGCATTCCTCACTGTCACTCGGCCTTTTTTGCATTGGGCTGCATTTACAGTGTAACAGCACACACTAAAACCATGGCTGATGTTTCTTAAAGCTCACTGTGTAAGTGCACAGTACGAACACATCCTTGGCGTGGCGAGTCATATACAGACAGAGGAACATACATTAGGTGGTATGGACACATTACTTGACAACTGCAGTCTGCCAAGAAGAATTCCTTTTTTATTAGAAACATATTACATATAGCATATTATATTATATATTATAATATATAATATTATAATATTACATATTATATATTATATTAAAATGGCAAATAGCCGATACGGGTTAGTTGCTAGTCAATCAGTATTCCTATTCCTATTATGACTCCTACCTGTTGTTGGCCAGAGCCTCCAGCTGCCAGTGCAGCGCCTCGGCGTCTCGCGCCCGCAGGAGGGCCTCTAGGTTATCTTCCAGAACCTTCCGGCTGCGGCGCACCTCCCTCAGCACGAGGCTGGCGTCCTCAAACATGGAGGGGGGCGGGGCGGGGTGCTTCTGCAGCAGACTGGGCCGGCTGAGAGGCACTGCTGTGGGCATGAACACAGCCGAAGCCCCCCGAGGCTGCTAGGAGAGAAACGAGAGAGAGAGAGAGAGAGAGAGAGAGTTGGCAGGCTGCAGGTAAAATGGATTGATATCTTCTTTGACATTGACTGAGATTTCAATTAAGAGGAATATTCTTTCACCTAAGGGTATGACTGTGAATTTGTGTGTGTGTATCTGGTTGGGTTGAAGGGAGACAGAGAATATTAAAGGCATTGAAGAAAGGCGGCCGGACAGCATCAAAATTCTTTAGCAGAAAATAATACCAAATAAGCTGAAGTTGCAGTCAAACAAGCCAAACAGAGATCGAGAGAAACACAAACAGATACAGGAGGAAGAAAGAGGGCGGTGAAATATGGTAAAGAATCAGGAGGAGGCAGATGAAAAACGGCGAGTCACAGCGAGAAAAAAATGGCGGCGTGTAATAGCCCAGTTTGGGCGACCATCCATCTCAATCCCCTGCTTCCTCTAACCATTCCATTCATTCGGCAAATCACGACACATTGGTTTGTTCGTTCGCTTGCTCGCCTGCTCGTTCGCTCGCGCCTTTTTTCTCCCTCTCACGCTTTTTCTTTGCAGCGTGCGGAGCTGGGTGCAGCTGTGAGTCCTTGGCTCTTTCCCTTTCATCCCCCTCCCCCGAATATAAATCTATCAGCGAGGACCGTAAATCTATCATGCCCGGGGAAGAGAGGAGAGAGATGAGGAGAGGAGAGGAAACAGGGAGGGAGAGATATGGCTACCACCCATCCTCACCTTGCAAAGACGGGCCAGGCAACCTCAATCGGCAACATTCGTTTTGCTAAATCTGTTCACGTGGGTGCGTAATAAAAATGTACATTAGGCAACACACAATACACAAAAATTTTATTGATTTGTTTTACAATTAGAGCAAATGGCGTGGAGAATGCTAAGCAAAATCATGCAAAACTAGCACTGTCATTTTCCCCTCCTGGCTTCAAATGAACCTCAGATAACAAGGGGATGCAGAGGAAGGGAGAGCATCGCTCACTGAGCCCGACCGAATTGGCCTGCGAAGGTGAAGCACATTTTCAGTCTGCCCTTCACTAAAATCTGTTTGGTTTTGTTTGGTTTGGTTTGTCAGTTCTCACTCCCCCACCCCCCCCCCCAGTTTTTTTGGACGATCCTTATCTCTTGATGAATCAGACTACGAGGGGGTGGTAATTATGATGGCACTGCAGGATGCTGAACTACTGTCTGAATGTCTGCTCTGATTGGGAGAAATAAAACAGCAATAAACAACAACAAAACAACAACATCGACGACGCCAGTGTGAAGTAAGGTAAAGCGAGAGGCCTATTTATAGCCTCTATTGTTTGCAGTTTTTCGCACAGGTGTGAAGTGGTGATAACGGCGCTTGATTTATCTCGGTAGTTGCTGTTTCTTCCGCGCGAGGCGATGACGGCAGCCCGAAGCCACAGCCCTGCTGTTGTGCCATTGTGTCCATGCCACGCAGGGGATGCAGCCGTGCACGGAATGCACAGAGGCGAGAAGGAGGGGAAGAGAGAAGGGGGGGTGGGGGACACGAGAAAAAGAAGGGAGGAGGAGGAGGAGGAGAAAGAGAGAAGGAGAGAGCAAGAGAGAGAGAGAGAGAGAGAGAGAGAGAGAGAACAAAAAACCTTGTAAACCTGCCACTGCAGAGGCAGTGGTTGCTATGGGAACACACCATGGAGACGGCGGTGGCAGCGGTGGTGGCAGGCGGGGGAGGGGCGGCGGCTGGAGCTGGAGCGGGTGCCGGCGCCGAGTGGAGGGTGCTCCTGCTGCTCGCCACAGGAAACGCATCACGCGCCTGCGGGCGGGGACGGGGGGGGGGGCGTTGGGGGAGGGAGAGAGAGAGAGGAGAGCAACATCACAGTCTCTGCCACTTTATCCCATAGTTTGGCTCATGCTCACTGAAGCACTTTTCCAAAACCACCAGTAAAGAGTCTCATAAATAACCATTAGTGTTTGTCTGCTCTGTGCCACTCATTAGGTCACTCCATGGCCTATTAACGTTAAAACAGATGACAAAAGGGGTGTGTGAGCGCCCAGATACAGTATGGCTGGTTATTATGGGTTTTATATTATGGAAATATACAACATCACTCCAACTTCCTCCACTTTGTAGAGACTTGTCTTGATAGGACAGACATGTACGCTTTTACTGCACACAGTGCGGGGATGAGTGACGTTCAATTAAAGTGCAGAGCACGTAGACAAGGAGAAGGGTGTCATGCTTTTTTGCTCTCTCTCCCTTCCTCCCTGTCTCTCTCCACACACACACACACACACACACGTACGCACGCACACACCCACCCATCACCAGCAACGGCCAAAGAGCATTCCGATCCTGCATCCTCAATTATATGCTAATGTGTCATTTGCCTTGTGACACATTATTCTTGGCTGATGGAATTTTTCAGCCGCCTAGGCGTGCCTAGAAACTCAATGCCCTGCCTTTCGAATTCGGATGTGAGAGGGTGTGTGTGTGTGTGTGTGTGTGTGTGTGTGTGTGTGTGCATGTGCGTGTGGTGAAGCAGGTATGGTGGCGGGGGGTGAACAGGCTGTTACAGATGGAAAAAGGAAGTAATACATTTTGTGAAGAATGAAGAAGTGTTGTCACTTATTAGGAGTAGAGGAGGACAAAACCGGGGCGGGAAAATTGTTTTTTGGCTTCTGAAATACCCATCTGAGAGAGGGTGATTGCTGGGTGGAATAGGGTGGCAGGGGGGATGCTGTATCTCCTTATTGCGCCCCTGCTCGGTTCTAATCGATTAGTGTCTGCTAAAATGGAAACCCAAAAACGGGCAGTTTGGTCCAATCATCAGCCTGTCTGATTGGAGCCGACAGCAATCGATGATCTGTTAGCCGTGCTACTGAGGTGACCCATCAGTGTGTCTGCACTGAGTGTGTGTGGGGGGCACGACACCTCTGTGACCTAAACATGGGCACACAACTCAAACAACCCACCATCCACTCTCATAAGACATCATTCATCCCAGGTGTCTGGAAAATGACTTGCTATATTAAAAAAAGGAGTTGAGATCCATCCAAAAGCTTTGATTTTCTAATTGGACAAGTCTGACCTGCTTTAAGCAGGGAGGCTTATGGGATTTGGGATCTTATTGCTTCCATCACACTGCGTAAGCTCAATCAAAAGCCTCCGTGTTGGAGACCCAAACCTGGCCATGGACAGTCTGAAATTTGACACAATACCTCTACGCATGTGCAAAAGCACTGTGGAAAAATATTGAAATAGCTAACGTGATGGAGAGTAACTAGACACCTAGACGAATGAACTGGGTCTCCAACAAACTGTCAAAGCTGAAAGTTGTGTTTGAGTGACTGAGGTGCCCCTGTAAGAATAGTCTCTGTGGTCTGAAAGCTAACCTGCAGTAGGGTCTGCATCTCGCTCTTGAGCCGGCTCAGGTCCTGCAGCATCTCGTTCGCCCTCCTCACGGCAGAGCTGGAGCTCTCCGCGGCCTCAGGTCGGCACAGGGGCCCTGAGTCCGCTGCGCTGCCCAGACTTGGCTGCACGTCCTGGGGCCTCCTTCCTGAGAGCTCCCCTGGTTCTGCTGGAGGGCTGATGTGGGAGGTCCTGTTGACCTCACGTCGAAACTGGTCTTCCCTAAGGGAGAGAGAGAAAGGGGGAAAAATATTGAAACTCACAAGGTGACTTGAAAATAACCCTGACCCCTTCTGGCATTTTCCAAAGCCCCACACCCGCACACACAAAGCCCTCTAAGTAGAGTGCTACGGAGACTCTCCAAAAACGATTGGCGTCGGAGGTGCTGGTAAATATCTGTCATTCGTTACAACCTCGACATGGAACGAAAACCTCACGGCGGGAGAAAGAGTCGCTAAAGACTACGAACACCTGTTTCCAGCGGCTCCTGTCAGTAAATGATTGTCAGTTGCCACATTGGCTCCCAATGGCTACCAGCAACAACCCATCCCGCAACCCCCAAGCCCACCACTCCCCCCCCCCCCCAATCTCCATCTCTTGTTCGTGCTCAGTTGCATAAACAGGGCCTCGTCCCCGCGTGTCAGTCTCTGACCTGCGAGAGAGAAGGGACCACCCTGCAGTGTGGGCGATGCCAAGTGTTTTTGTGTTGCCTCGCACTCACTTGAGAAAACAAGACACAAAAGCAAAAAAAAAAGAAGAAAAAGAAGGGGGGGGGGGGAAGAAAGACAGAGAGAGAAAGAAAGAGAGAAAAAAAAACAAAACAAAATCTCCATCTGGCCAGAGAGGTGATTAGCCCTCAGGGAGCCGAAAGCACATTACATGACTCACGCCATGGCCCGCCTCCAGCCGGCACCACGCTCAGCTGCCAGCAAAAATCAATGCGGTGGGCTTCGGTTCGGCCGGGCCATTGTGTTTGTGAAAGCGCCTGTGTGTGTATGTGCATTTCAGAGTGTTTGTTTGTACAGTTCTGAGCATTTATGAATATGCGTGTTTGTGTGTGTGTGTGACTGTGGCTAGATGACTGTGAGTCTGGGCTTTGGTTGGTGTGTGACTGTGTCTCTGTGTGTGTGTGTGTGTGTGTGTGTGTGTGTGTGTGTGTGTGTGTGTGTGTGTGTGTGTGTGTGTGTGCGTGCGTGGTGCGTGCGTGCGTGCGTGCGTGCGTCGTGCGTGCGTGCGTGCGTGCGTGCGTGCGCGCGTGTGCTTGTGTGTTTGTAATGGCACAAGTGGTAGGCCTCACAGGTTCATCCAGAGGACACAGCCTATGCTTGCCTCCTGTTGATGCCACCAGCATCATTAATCAGAAGTGTCACACAGTAAGCATGTAACCCCCACCACACCCCTCTCACCAAACTCTCAGTCAGACATTAGAACGTATTGAGCACATGCGCACACACACACACACACACACACACACACACACACACACACACACACACACACGACTGTGAATGCAACTGAATAAACAAGCTCTGTAGGTAGCACGGCGGTTCTGTTCCCGTCTGTCGGAGAGAGGAAACTGGGCTCACCCTGCCCACAGCAGCGGCCAGATGCTGAGACGAGCATGGGCTCAAATTGAGGCTGAAGGGTGTATTTATCCTGGCCTCTCCACCAGTGATAATGGGGCGGGGGTCTAGGGGAGGAGGAGAGGGTGTGTGTGTGTGTGTGTGTGTGTGTGTTGGAGGGGCAGGGAGAGGGGTAAGAGGGGGGTCAGCTCTAACAAGTTACGGCCAAGAAAGGGGCCCAGGGTGAGGATGAGGGGGGTGGGGATGGTGGGCGTTTTGAGGGGCAGGGGTCTGCCGATCCATCTCGAGTTACGACGGATCCCCGACAGCTTCAACACTGCCGTACTTGTGTGACTCCGGAGCAATTAATCACCATCAAGACCGTTTCCAGTCGCTGCCGTCCTGCTAGCACACTCCAAATCCACACACAAAAAGCACTTCATGGTGCCCCATGTGATTTTTTTTTTCTTTCTCTGGCCAAGGCAAGGAAAAAAAATATATGGATGGCTGGGGGCATGTGACCAAAAAAACAGACCATTTCTTCGTCATTTCCAAGGATGTCATTCAAATGCAAAACTAGCTGCTTCAGCACACCCTAGCAGGGGGCTTTTCACAAAAAATAGAGAACTTTACGCCGTACGCCTCCACCCCCCATTCCCACTCTTCCATTCTGTCAAGTGAGGAGATGAACGCGCAAATGGGAGCCCCATTCTTCTCCTCAAATCTCAGAGCTTTGTGTATATTTGTTTGCTTGTTAGCAGGGAGAAGTGTGTGTGTGTGGATGTGGGAGCCGTTTTTTTTTTTTTTTCCAAAATCCCTTTGCACCGGGTAGAATAATTGAGGGGCTGTGAGGGATTGCCAGGCAGGCAGCAACTGGACTCATTACACGGGCGAGACGGCAGGCCCGTACCATAATAAGGCCACGGGGCGGAAGGGAGATAATGCTGTCCTCACGGCGACGCCAGCGACAGAGGGAGAAGCCCACCGCTAATAAGACCAAGCGATGACACCGAGATTGTGGTGACAGAGAGAAAAGAAATCAAATCGAATGAAAGAGGATTTCTTTTGCTTGCATGATGGGGGAGGAAATGGCTTGGTGTGAATGGAAGAGTGGGACAGAAAATGGCACTAAAAAGCGACTACCATAAAGGTCGGAACCCTATGATAAATGGCAGATTTAGAAACTAAACATATATTCACACAATAAAGGCTAGAAATCCTAAAATAAAGAGTGCATCCATAAAACAACTACATGGACATGGATGATGGACTGAACCTGGACAGAGTGAGTGGACTTATAAAAGCTACATGCAGTAGAGTAGGGGCTATGAGGGGGGACAACAGGTGGAAGCATACAAATGTACAGACGGTTAAGATCCCTTTCTTCCACTGCCTCCCTGAAAATGGAGCAACCAGAAACAAGATGGAGTCCATGCTTGAGCTTATTTGCACAAGGGTTGCATTGTCTGAGCCAAAAAGTGCCGATACAGTATTGTGCACAATTGAGAAATATACAACAAATAAATGTGCATTCTGCAACTATTTGTATTCTGAAACAGTTTATCAAGCTGTGAAGATTGCGTTCACGTTTCTGTGCCTCCTGAAAGTCAATGCAGTGCCATTCGTCTGTAACGGACTAGTGTAGGGGCTAGACTGGGGCGTACGGCACCTTAGCAGGCGGGCAAATGTATCTTTAGAACGACAGCGCAGCCATTTCACATCTCAAGGTTAGGTGCTCAGGCAGGGAAATACGAAGGCAGGGGAGCGGGGTGGGAGGGTTATAAATAAGCAACAAAAAAAAAAAAGGTCCCCCTGTCACCTCCCGTCCCACCCCACCCCACCCCACTCCACTTCACCCCAAGCAGGCATCTTCAATCAGACTTAAGATGGCCCACAGAAAGAGCTAATCCATTTGGAGAACAAACGTGTGTCTCGCTGGTGCCAGGTCCCCCAACCCGCCCCTGTGTTCTCCACCCCCCCTTGCTCAAATTGATTAGTGGCATAAATAGGAAGAGGTGGGGGGCTGGAGGGGAGTGTGGGGATTAAGACAGAAAGACCCTCTATCGAGGTCATACTATGCTAATGTCTGTCCTTCTGCAGGAAACAAGAATTAAAAAAAAAAAAAAAAAACAGGAGAGTAGCGGTGAAAATCAAGTCCCAATATCTTCTAAAGCAATTATGGCTCTCGCCTTTTTTCTCTCTCCTTTCTCGCTTTCCCAATATCTGGGGCAGAAAATGCGAAGACACACACACACACACACACACACACACTCACACAAAGACGGAAAATGAAAACGGAATACTAAAAAGAAGATGTTCTGATTTCCCAAACACGGCCGCTCTTGTATTTTCACATCCGAGAGAGAAAATAACTCATTAGAGCTTGTGTGTGTATGTGTGTGTGTGGGTTGACACGGTTAGGAAAGACAACTTCAAAAGGTGTCCTCTACTCTCCCTCCTCGGCTCTGTCCTCGTCTCTTCATGCAGAGGACTTCCAGTCATAGGTATTCAGAAGTAGTGCTCAAGAAGAAGAAGAAGAAGAAGAAGAAGAAGAAGAGGCAGCCGCAGCGATGCGATGCAATGACACATCCAGCCTCCAGACAGGAGTTAAAAATGGCTGACAAACTGATTTCACCCAGCGTGTGACACTTCAGTGTCTGCAAAAAGATATTACCTCGGGCTTTCACACTGCCAAATACCTATGTCAGTGCAAAACAGAGCTATGCAGGGCCACAACGCTTTGGGACATAAAAAAAAAAGCTTAAAAAAAGAAAGATTTTTTTTTTTATGCTACCAGACAGCTCGTAATTTCAGAAATTGCTTTCTCATAGTCAAACGTTGCTGGTAAAAGGATGGAGCCCTGCATGATTACCCCTGAATGGAGTACCAGCTTGAAACATTAACTTGACAATGTGAGAATTTTATTTTGAGAAAAGCTTTGCTATATTTTTGGACAGTATAACTGTCTTCAGTTGAGTCCCTTCCTGCCGAAAGGCGTGTGTATGTGTGTGTGTGTGTGTGTCACATCAAAGCAGCCAGCTAACAGTTCACACCTGCGGGCACCTGGCTTTGAGCGTGCTCAGCCAAGTAGCGTTGCTGAGCCTCTGCAGACCCTCTCTGAACCTACCGCAGTATGTGTGGGATGGAGTCAGTAGCCCTGTCCTAATGGACCCCTTCTGGATCTCATTTCTGAAGCTGCCCCCCTCCCCTCACCTGGATGGAGAAGAGGAGGGGGAAAGACGGGGAGAGGCAAGACTCAGAAATGTGACCCAGGAGGGGGTGGGAGTTGCAGTAGCAGAGGTGTGCCCTCAGCCTCATCTAAATGTCACCGAGCCTGGCAGCAGAGAGGGGGAGCTGGCCCCGACACAGATGAGACACAGAGACACTGCCTCGTATTCGCATCGGCCACCTGATGCCCTTTCTGCCTCCGACCATGGTGGTGTGTGTGTGTGCATGTGTGTGGAGAGGGGGTGTGTTAACAGGGGCTCGTTTCACCTCACGGCCATGGCGGAAGCGGTTTCCGTTTCATCACACTCACATAAATAATAACGACGGGGATAATGGAGTGAAATCTCGGGCAGGAAGTGGGCCGTCGCGTTGCTGAAGAATTGCTCGTCTATTTTGTGGTGGTCTGGGATATTGCCGAGGGGCTGGGGCTGGGGCTGGGGCTGGGGCTGGGGCTGGGGCTGGAGCTGGAGCTGGAGCTGGAAGGCAATTTCGTCTTAAAATGGGTGGACCGCATTTGTCTGTCAGAAGGCAGATATTCATGTTCATGGAAGCAAGGGGGAAGTGCACAAGAAGAGACCACACATACATATACACAAACACACATGTGACTACATACAAAGCACAGACATATGCATGCACACACTAACTGTTCACAAACATACAAGCTCACACATACTCTCTTTCTCTCACAATGAAGAAGACAACTGACACACAGCAGGTTAACAAACAGACAAAAGGGAACCCAAACAAAAAGCGAAACAAAAACTGAGTGACTTGGTGTGTTAGGGGAGCAACAACGCTGAATCCTCCAGCCAGTCAGCATAGCACTGGTTTGGTGTTTTCGCCGCATGTGCCCTCGTTCTGCATCCCGCTGTTTCTCCGAGGGGCCAAATTGGATGTTCCGACTGGATATTCACTTTCCCCATTCCCTTTCTCTCTCTCCCCTGCTGACACCAAAAAGGGGAGTGAGGGGAGGAGGTGGGGGAAAAAAAAGTTCTCCTACAAGTCTAATTTAAAAGCAATTTTCCTCGCTCCGGCTTGTATTCGGGCGCCCAAAAGTGTCGGGAGGAAGCTAGGGAAGCTGTTTCAGCATCCCCCGCCTCAAAAAAAAGACCGGTCTTCAATCACCGCCCACTAAATTCCTACAATTTGGGTTCAATCACACTCCAGCAGATGTTAGCCAAGTGCAGAGAGGCACCCCACCCCTCACCACCTCACCGCCTTATCCACGTACCTCCCCACCCCTCAAACCTTGGAGAAAAAAAAAAAAAAAACCCTCCTGGGAGTCCACTCACTCCAGGTTTCATCATCTCGGTTTAATCCCTTAAGATTTTCTCACCAAAAAAGCCAGCCGACTCCTCTGGCAGGTGAGGCTTAGTTTAAATGGATAAAAATCACAGATTGGCATTAAGTGGGAAAACGGCACAGCTTCGACCGCTAAATTAAAATTAACCTCCTCAGCTACCGTAAAGCGCCCCCCCTCAGTTACCGCTGAGCTAGTTGAGTCATGATCCGAACTGTTTATCCAAAAAAAAGGAGAAAAAATTATGTAAGTGAAGCATGTATGTTTCTAAGAATCAGCTTTAGGGTGAGTAAAGGTGAATGTTGAGATTGAAAACCGCAGAAAACAGCTTGCACTTCATACTCTGGTGCAGAGGAACATGCCTTGCCCACAGCACATCCAAAGCACACGTGTGTGTGAAGTGTGAAGTGCGGAGCCTTGAGAGGAGAGCTATCTGAAGCTCCGCTCGTTCGCCCGAGACGTCAACCTTGGAAGGTAACAGAGGACGAGTCTGACAGATGTGAATCCCAGCTCAGCGTGGTCTGTGATTAAACCTAGCGGAGAATTTACAACGGGAGAGCACTGCTGTCAAAGTTTGACGCGCAGATAACCCTCCCCATCTCAAAGGACGTGCACATGAAGAGTGGGAGAATGTGTGACTTTAACGCAAGGTAGAGGTCAGAGCATGTTCGACTGGCTAGTTCGGCCCAGCCAGCCATGAGGCAACAGGCCTGTACAGAATGTGTTGGCTCAATGTGTTAACACAAAAGCCATACTGTGCTCTTTTGGTCTGGAAAACTACAGTATATCCAGTATGGAAAAACTAGTATGACTATGGGAGCAGAGACTACCGGTAGTTTTTCGATACAAAGCTGCTACTCATCATTATTATTCCTTGCACACGTGTACTAACACACACACACAAAATCACACACACCCCCTGCAAACTGCCACATACGCTTGTTATTTAAGTGCCATTCGCCTAGCCAGCCTCCGACGTGCACCCCCCATCTCTCTTTCCCCCCATTCTACACGGCTCTCATTAATATTTATCCGTGCCGAAACAAAGCTGCCGCATCTCCCACCCCTCCTTTCATGATTAATGTAAAGGTTCTTTCCTAATAACAGCGGGGCTGAAGTGGCCCTGCATACATATTAATGGCTGCCGAGGCTCGCGGGGTCACCACTGACTCCTGTGGCGGCCGACACCGAACCTGGCTGCCTGTCGGTTTTCCAAGCTCTCCCCTCTCTCCGTTGCTCGCTCCATTTCTTTATTTTCTTTCTTTCTTTCTGTCTCTTTCTCTCTCGGCTTTCAGTCCTCTTGCATCGCCAGCCATGTCAGATTGTACTCATGAGGGGATGGTGGTGGTGTGTGTGTGTGTGTGTGTGATGGGGTGCTTGAAGATGGAGAGGCAGCTCGGTTCTCCCTGGGGCGACAGGCATGAAACCGCGCATTCGGAGGAGGCTAAGAGTGGCGTGGAGAACCCTGGACGACACGTTAACTCAGGCACACTCATGCACACCCATCCACCCACTCTCTCTCTGACACACACACACACACAAACACACACACACACTTCCCATGTGGTCCATACTAATAAAGATTCACTGTCAAGGGGTGCAAGCTACTACTGACACGTCTTACATAAACCCCAGGACAGTAGGCATTTGTATGCAGAGCACAGCCTGGTTTGGTGGCTCAGTGGCATATGAAACTAAACTTTCCCCTGTACTCAAAGCACAGCCACGTACCCGCACATAATATGGCCACTGTTTCATACAAACCTACTGATTCCACCATCTCCACGGGCGTGGAACAAAGCCATGGCAAGGGCTGACATCATATGTGCAATTAAGGATGATTGTTGCTGGGACTTGCCATTGAGGAACATCGCCACATAAATAAATAACACCATGGCGCACCCCAAACAGCATCCAAAAGCACAATCCATTTAGGCTGATCCGCACCGCCATCCCACGAGTCATTGTCTAATGGCTTCCAGATTTGGTGTTGGGTTGGAAGGGAGAGAGAGAGAGAGAGAGAGAGAGAGAGAGATAGAAAGAGAAAGAGAGAGAGGAGCAAGAGAGTGAGAGTCATGGAATGGGAGAGAGAAAGATAGATAGAAAGAGAGAAAGAAAGAGAGAGAGAGAGAGAGAGAGAGAGAGAGAGAAGGGGGTGGGGTGAGGAGGGAGTGCCATGCTTTTTGACTGTGAGCCGTGGAAGCTGATTTAATAGCTGGAGAGAGCCTCTTTCACCAGGGGACAGACGAAAGGGAAAGCCCAATTTAGAAACCGAGCCTATTTGTTCGAGGGCGACGTTTAACAGGCTGTTGGGGGGGAGAGTAGAGAATGTGTGTGTGTGTGTGTGTGTGTGTGTGTGTGTGTGTGTGTGAGAGAGTGTGTGTGTGTGTGTGTGTGTGTGTGGGAGGGGGTGGGGGGTGGTAATGGGACAGAGTTGTTAGGCGAGGCAGACGGAAGGTTTGGCGTACGCACAACAGTGAACAAGGACAACCCAAACTAGGCCCCACGATGAAGACAGAGAGCTGGAACTCAGCTGACTTCCACTGCCATTTCATTTCAGTTAATCACCCAGCAGACTTTCTGTGGAGTAGACTGACAGAGCCCAGCTCAGCTCAGAAGTGAGGTTACAGAACAATGAAGAAAATACTTCAACAATGTGTGGGATTGTAACGCTCACTCATACTCATATCTAATACTTACATGCTGCCACTGACTCATATCATTTTGATACACTGCATCCAACAGCATTACAAAGATTTATATAATATAACAACCCCTCAATCATGGCAAAAGTGCTTGCTTTGTAGTGGCTATCATACATTGTAATGTATGTGTATTGTCTTGAATCAGTGTATAAAGGTCTATACCCTCAACATTGCATCCTGAAGTCTTACTGCACTAGTTAAAGTAAAAGAATGTGCATCAGAATCATGAAAACCTTTCCTTTGTTGTATTCCTTCCTTCTGCGTCGGTGGAACGGCTAAATGTAATGTATGATTAGATTAGATTAGCATCTGATCAGAAGTGCAAATAGCAGAAAGTGCAATATGCACAGTATTTGCAGTTTGTACAGTTAAGAGCAGTTATGTACAGATAAGGGCAGTGTAAAAGTGGGAACCGATATGTGCAGATTATGTACAAATAAGTTACGGTGGGAATAGATATGTGCAGATTATGTACAAATAAGTTACAGTGGGAATAGATATGTGCAGATTATGTACAAATAAATTACAGTGTGGATAGATATGTGCAGATTATGTACAAATAAGTTACGGCGGGAATAGATATGTGCAGATTATGTACAAATAAATTACAGTGTGAATAGATATGTGCAGATTATGTATGTATGGTGAGCTGCTCCCATCATTCAGCAGCATTGAGGTCATTTCAGTGGGCCTGCCGTCTGGCTGGGGAAGCGCCTAATTGTAGCGCAAAGCGTTTGTCTGGTAGAGTGATGATTCACTCGTCGAGTTTGACACCCTGTGCCTTGGGGACGAGCTCCATTTTACCACAGTCCTTAACTTCACTCGTTCGTCCAGCCTGTCAGAGCCTGTTATTCTCTCCCTCTTTTCTTCTTCTCCTCCTCCCTGTTCTCGCTTGCTCTTCTCCCTCGCTCCCTCTCTCCCTCTCCCCCGTCCAACCTCAAACAAACCCCCTGAACATGTGTTGCGTGTAAGTGCTATCGTCTCACCAAAGGGATGCAACAGCACAGGATTAGCATATTTAGGCGGACAGGGTAAGAAGGGGTTTGGGTGGAGGTGGAGGTGGAGGTGGAGGTGGGGGGTGGCAGAGATGGGGATGGGGCTGTGTGAGCCGAGGAGACGGAGCCATTACCTAGCAACAGAGCCAGCTGTGATTGGCTAGTAGGAGCGAGCGGGGAAGTGTTTGGGGGAGGCGTGGATGGGTTGGTGGTGGTGGTGGTGGGGTTGATCGGGCGGCTGAATGAAAGAGTGAGAGAAAGTAGAAGAGAAGGGGGAGAAGAGAGGAGAAGCGAGTCGAGAGGCGGTGATGTTGGTGTCTGTGTGCGTGTGCGCGTGTGTGGTAGTGGTGGTGGTGGCGGGGGTCTATTTCTGCCCGTGTCATCTGGGCTCGTCACATCGGAATGACATTCAGCATGAACAGCGCACCCTCCCCCCACCCTTCCCCTCCACCAGCCGCAGCCCCGCCATTGACTGTAGAGGCAGCAGACCGGAACGACTCAACGCGAACACGAGCAGCTGCAGCAGCCTCCATCCAGACGCCCAGAAACAGAGCAAAGGAGACAGACAGAGAGAGAGAGTGAGAGTGAGAGTGGAGTGAGAGAGAGAGAGTGAGAGAGAGTAAGAGCGAGAGACAAGCCAAAGGAGATACAAGGCAGATGACAGAAGGGAAGAGAGACAAGCAGGGGAAAGAGTAAAAAAAAAAAAACAGGCGTGCAACACAGAGGTACGTATGAACGAGAAAGACAAGAAAAACGTAGCGAGAATGACCGAGGAGAAACATTAGCCTCATTCTGCTTCAGTTGGGTGTTTGGGGGTGGGGGGTTGGGGGGTTGAGACAATGTTAAAAAGATGATGTTACATCACGCTGCTTCTCCCGGACCAATGACAGCATGAGACTTCACACATGAGAGTAACTGCACAGGGAGGAAAAGAGAGAGAGAAAACAAAGAGAAAGACAGAGAGAGAGAAAGAAAGAGAAAGAGAAAGAAAAAGAGAGAGAGAGAAAGAGAGAGAGAGAGAGAGAGGGGTAGACAGAAAAGCGGGGGATTGGGGAGTGCTGGTGCTGGGGCTGGTGGGGGCTTCCAAGGTTCTCTGCTGGAGGTAAACCGTCCACTCAGGCATCTCATGGGAATGCAGCACTCAAGAAGCTGCCGCCAAACGACATTTTAGTGGCGAATTCGCCCAATAAAAACGACTCCCCTTGCGGGCCACTCTGAAATCAAGAATAATGAGGCCTTGGGAAGGAGAGGGAGGAAGTAAAGGAGATGAAAAGAAAAAAAGAGAAGCCAGAACATGGCCAGTTTTGCCCCTCAGCTCCTATTTGTAGATACGGTCTACTTTTCTACCAGATGCCCCCAAAAGCAGCAGTGGTGTTTGTCCTACATGGCAGGCACCAGCCATTTACTGATGTTTCTTATTTATTACCTTACCACTTTTTACCATGACAATAAAAAGGAACCTCGTTATGTACAGAGAGACTACTTCATGGTTACAGTTGAGCTACACCAGCCAGTGTTTGACACATTAACTACTGATGCTGTATGACTGTAAACGCCGTCATCCACATGTGCATTTCATACTGGTTGTGGCGAGAGGATTTTTACCAACAATCTGATAACAGTAATGACTTTAAAGGGTTCTACTAAGGTAGAGTTGTAGAGGTGAGAGTCTCAACAGCAGACGGAATAGTATTGCCAAGGTCACTCATGACTGCAGTGCAGTTTCTGTCTGTGGGAGGGACGGACAGGGGACTTGTACACAGGGGGGCCGGAACTGTGTTCAGGTGCGCACAGGTGAATAGCTGTCACTGTTCATTTGTATGTGTCTTCGAGCAACAGCCATGGGGATACTATGCTTTAGTTATGGTGCTCCCGACACACACACACACACACACACACACACACACACACACACACACAAACCTCAACAGGCCCAAAGCTCTCTTCCACTACAGTCTCATGCTGGCATAGGAATGCATACATGCATATACCTAGATCTCCTGTCTGCTCAAAAATCTGGGTCACGCTCTCCTCATGCATGTGTCCGTAAATGCGTGCATGCGTACATGCGCATGCGCGCACACACACACACACAAACTATTCCAACATAGGTGTCTAGAGAGAGAGAGAGGCTGTGCTGTGGTTCCCCAGTGTCAGGGCCAGACACATGTCCTGTATGATTAAGCACGATGTGCTGCACGAGACGACACCGGCGGAGGCCAGCAGCTGAACTTTGACCTCCTCAGGGAGCTGGGAGAGGGCCTCCTGCTTCATAAATATTTCCAGGGGGAGGACACAGGGATGTGTCTGTGTG
The DNA here is from genome assembly GCA_015244755.2 of Tenualosa ilisha. NCBI lineage: Eukaryota > Metazoa > Chordata > Actinopteri > Clupeiformes > Clupeidae > Tenualosa > Tenualosa ilisha. The sequence goes on along the minus strand of PYXC01000134.1, from coordinate 964,417 downwards.
TGTGTGTGTGTGTGTGTGTGTGTGTGTGTGTGTGTGTGTGTGTTTGATGGTGGGGATGCCGGAGATGTAAATCTTTTAAACATGAGCCACTGTTAAGGCAGGATTGCGTGCGCTGGCTGGCAAGAGTGTGGACAGTGAGAAGCAGAGGCAGAGCTGAGGGGAGATGGGCAAGTGCTGAGAGATCCATTAATCATGAGGAGGGTGTGTGAGTGTGTGTATCTGTCCGTCTGTGTGTGTGTGTGTGTGTCGGAGTGTTCAGAGGAAAAGGTGTGGCAAGGGGAACTGGCAGGGAGTAGGTGGGTGCGGCAGAAGTCACGTGTTGCTAACCGTTACTAGATAGGACAGGCTACTGGGACTGTCTTTTGATACATGAACATCCAAACTCCAGCGTCTGAGAGTGTGTGTGTGTGTGTGTCTGTCTGTCTGCATGTGTGTATGTCCAAACATGACAACAAAAAGGGTTGCCAGGCAAGTGCCTTTCTCTGAATTCATCCTGGAAGTCTGGGGAGTGGCATCATATGTAACGTCACGTGACAGAAAAGAAAGCCCTGAGAGGATTCCGCCGAGCCCCGAGCTGGCTCTCCGAAGACGGCGACTCTGAGAGGAATCGATCCCGCTCTGGTAATTACAGAGATTAAAGCTGGCAGAAAGATGGGCAGTGCCGAGGGGGCCGCTCCAATCAGTCAATTTTTTGCAACGAGCGCTGCCAGAGCCCCAGAAAACACCTCTTCACAAAAACACAAAGGAGAAATCAGTCATCCGCCCCTCGCAGATGCAGAAGATATACACACGGCACATCCCTTTAAACCACGACACAAAAAAACGTTTCAATCTCCCATTACCAATCATCATGAACCACTAGAAACGACGTAAAACTAAAGAAAACAGAGGACTACTCTTACCTATGACACAAGACGGGCTGACACAAGAGCTTGATTGAGTGATTAAGGTGATTAATTAATTGACAGACTAAACCACAACAGGAGCCACATCAGCTGGTTCCTATAGCCAGCGACAAGGGTTACTTTACAATCTACACACACACACACACTAATGCAAAGACTAAAAGGTTGCATATCCCTGACAGACAATAAAAGCCACAGGATGTGCAGATTTGTTGCACCGTCTTTACTTGGCCACTAGGAGTCCTCCTGGCAGTAGCTGACGGAGCAGCAAGTTGAGCTGAGTACACAGAAATCCTACGCAGTGCCCACAACACGGCAGAGACACTTGGCCACCACCACCACCACAGCATGGATTTGAGCCAGGAGGTGAAAGAGATTATGATGCCCTGGCCTTTTGTGTCACTCACTTTACTAGAAAACAGTAATAATGACTGGCTTGGTGTCCAAGATATTCTGATTCTGGAAAATCATTGAAACAGATATCAAGAAGGAGTTTGGCTAAAATGTTACGGACATTCAAATTTCGCTGGCCCATACTGCACTACAACAAAGGTTTTCAATTATTTATTTTGGTGTCTTTGAAACTGAAACAAACTGATGCCATGGAATTTGAGCTGTTGCTAAGCGCTAGTGAGCGCTGGAGTGAAGTGGAACCCCTGGGTAGCTCCCCCCCAATATCAGTCAGCCACAGCACCACAAGAAAAGCCAACTCTGAAAACTCAGAGAAAAAAAAAGGATGGTAATTTTTATTTGGTTTGGGGTTGTCTGGTATACTCCAAAACACTTTCAAGATGGTGTGTGTTAGAACACACTGTCAGTCTATTGATGACCTGTTACAGTATGTTGATGTCAATGCCGTAACAATCTATTGGTCCAAATCTAAACAGCAGATCAAGCTGATGAACATAGTTGCAGTAGAAATACATACATCTACATGTGAAACACATAACATATTATTGACTGGTTGTCTTCTGGGAGCTTGGCATGAGATAGACTAGTGTGGGGTCTGGAAGCAGAAAGGGCGAGGAGAGCTTCTGACAAGTCAGTCAGGCCACTGCCACAAAGGGATCAGAGAGAGACAGTGAGACACGCACACACCACACACACCGCTTTGGAGTGTTGACGAAGGGAACAGAAGAGGGGGGAAAAAAGGACACCTGACATCCAATCAGCACCACCCCTCAGCTCCGTCGCCATAGCAACAGGCATCTCTCACTCCCCCCACCCTACCCCCCTCCTCTCCTCACTCTCTCCCTTTAGAGAGGTTCAAGCTCGCGCGCAACAGTTCACAGCACAGACTGCAATCTCTGAGAGAGTTGGAGAAAGAAAAGAAAAAAAGAGATAAAAGAAGGTGGAGAGGATGGATGAAAGAAAGGTAGAAAAGAATATGGTATCCTGAATAGAAGGAGAAGGTGAAAGGGAAGAAAGGAAGAAAGGCTGAAAAAAAGGACAGAAAAGAAAGAAAGAAAGAAATGAGGAAAGGCAGATAAAAAAAAAAAAGCGCAAAGACCAAAAGGAGAGAGGCCACCTTGTGCCTTGCTTGGCAATCAAAGCACGAATGCCCTCCAGTCCCGCGGCCTGAAAACTGAATTACGCCCTGCCGGTGGCAATCATGGAATGCTCCCCCTCCTCCCCTCCTTCTCTCTCTCTCTCTTCCTCTCTTTCCTCCTTTCTTTCTCTTTTTCTCTGTCTGGCCCATCCATCTCTGGCAAGCGCTCTATTTAAAGCCGCAGCCTCCTGCCTGGCCTCTCCAGCAGGGCTCTGCGATGACATCCGACTGCCTGCTGCATCACCAGACACCTGATTACTGCCGCAGCACCATCAATCACATGGGAACGTGACGGCAAAAACGTTCGGCTTCGTTTCAATATTCTCGACCACTTCAGATTTGTGTTGCAGGGCCGAAGATTCAGGAAAAGGAAAGGCTAGTATTGTACATGTAAAGTAAGACCTTGAGGCAAACTGAGACTAGCCCAGTCTTCAAAGGAGCCTGGAAGCGCACGGCTATCATCAGGTCGTGCTGAGAGCATTGGTTTGGATCTCTTAGCTACGGCTTCCTGGAAACCTGCCCTGCCAGCGTGGAATGTGTGGGCTTGCATGACAAAAAGATCGGCCGCCTGTTCAAATATTCCAAAGATGGCGGCAGCGGGCGGCAAGCGAGTGAGCAGAGAGCGAAAGGAGAAAGAGAGAAAGAGAGAGAGAGAGAGAGAGAGAGATGTGTAAGACCTTGGAATCACCTGGAGATCAGGGCTCAGAATGCAGCTCACGCACGGGGGTCCATATGTGGTGTGCAGCAGAGCGAATGTGAAGGAGGGGACGTGGGGGAGTGTATCTGTGTTAAGAGTGTGTGTGCTGGGACCTGTCAATCAGAGCAGCTCTGTGGAGCCTGGCGGGTGAGCCACCGCCTTGCCTCATTAAGGGAAAGGCCACGCGCTTCCAGCGGCTTCAAAGGCGGTTAGGGAACGCTGAAAATAGCACAATTATCCCAGGTCCCGACAAAAAAAAAAAGAATAAAGATATTAGATCAAAATGTGCTTGATAAAGGTACACCAGAGAGAGAGGGAACGATAGAATAAGAGAGAGAGGGAGAGAGAGAAAGCAATTTACCCTCCATTTACTTAGCCTGCTCTGCTCCAGTGCCAACAAATGATACATCATCTACATTTGCCATAGTAAATACATGCCACTGTGGCATTACCACACACACACACACACACACACACACACACATACAGTTTGTCTGGTAATGGATATACGCAATTTCTGTAAATAGAGAAATGTCATTACCTTATAGAAAAACATAATTACTTGCAATACACATCTCTCCATATAATTCATTGCGATCATCTAAAACATCTGAAAAAAGGTGGCTTAAAAGTGGCTGGCCTCTGTACACCTGACGTAACCTCTCTAGTCCTATACACTACGGCATTTCACCGACACATCTTTTGACAGCTGGAGCCGGGAGTGCTTTGGATGAGGGAGTCTGGGGCTCTGACCTCCTCTCCCTGGCCTGGGCCCCACATTTAGAGGGGCTGGCAGGCTTGTAAAAAGCCTAGAGCTGCGGACAGGACAGAAGAAGGGGTGCGTCACTGGTCCGTCTGACGCACACCCACCGCCTTGTTTACACGCTAGAACCACTTTCCTGCGAGCCCGGGGACTGGAACCAGCCAGCTCTCTCTCTGGCTCAAAGACAGGATGCTTTGACTGGCCTCTCTCAGGGCATGCCGATACTTCACTTTTTTTTGTAATGGAAATACCATTCCACTTTTTTTTTCTTTTCTTCTCAGGAAGAGGGGTAGGAGGGGTCAGGGCCAGTTCCTCTGAAAAAAAAAAAGAAAGACGAGAGAGAAAGAAAGGAAAAAAAAAAAAAAAAAAAAAAGACGGGCGTCAGGATGCCTGAAGCCCAAAAAGATCTGATCTGATTTCATTGAGGCTTTGAATGTATTCTTTCACACTACATTTGCACAGGCTGGCAAAGTGCCAGTCACCTTAATGCAGGGCACTTTAGCAAATTCTTTGTAGTATTCTTTGAGTTTATTGTGATGTATGTGGTGCAGGCAGGACTTCACTATTTTTTTACACCAAATATTCTGAAAATAAAAGCAAACTGCAATTTGTACGTCTCAAAAAAAATTCAGTCTATAATTGTTTTAGCACGGGATTTAACTCTGCAAACAGAGAACTTGATACTTTCCTCTCATTGTCTTCTTCACACAAACACACAAACACATACACACACTCTTTCAATTAAAGTTGCAGTGAGTGCAGGTCTGGCAGTGGCACATGTGTTGACAGCAAAGGTGCTCCACACACGTCTTAATGAACAACCACCCCTGTCTGACCCATTCCCCCAACAGATGGCCCTGATGGACAAGCCGTTCACAGTTCTGCCAGGTGATAGAGAAGATGGGTGAGAATGACCACAGCACACACACACACACACACACACACTCACACACACACACACACACATTCTCTCCATAGTGGTTCTTGACCAAGCAGGCAGGGGGAGGGGGGAATACACCATTGTAGGAAGAAGGCAAACAAAAATTACAGGACTGGAGGAGTCAATAGTCTGCCAAAAGATAGACTAGTGCTGTTGTGTGGTTATGATGAGGAATTGATTATACCTGAAAGGGTAAGTATGTGTTATGTGATAAAGAATGATTCACAGTAGCCTGCTCAGATTAGCTGATCCAAAGAAAATTAATTTAACAACGGTCCAGGAGACCACGATCGACCGCTTCCTGTGAGTCATCGCGCCTCGCCCACATCCAAGGATCAGGTCAACAACGTGGGGTGGGGTGAGGGGGGGGTGAGGGCATGAGCAGGGTGGTGGAATGGTTCTCAGACGTTTCCAGCTTTTACAGAAAAAAAAAAACAAAAAACATCCATTGACTCCTCCTGTCTACAAAAGGCTACGGAGAGAGAGAGAGAGAGAGAGAGAGAGAGAGAGAGAGAGAGAGAGAGAGAGAGAGAGAGAGCACCTCACTGGACGTCTCAAATGTCCCCCAGACTGGAGGCCTTAGATATGCTAATGGATCAAAAGGCATTTGCCTCAAGGACACAGAGAGAGGGGGGAAGAGAGAGAGAGAGAGAGAGAGAGAGAGAAAGAGTGTGTTATTGTGATGTGCATCAGCTGTTAGGTAATGGGCCAGACAGATTATGACCACCACCTCTCAGTGCCTGTTATTACAGCAATTCCCCAGACACACAGCAGCGCGGTATGACTCAAGCTATTTCACCCCCCTCTTTAGAGGGATATGGGACAGATTAGCCTATTGTGTGTGTGTGTGTGTGCATGTGTGTGTGCGTGCGTGTGTGTGTTAAGGCAGTAGGGGGGAGTAGCCGGTGTACATGGTTTCCTTGCTGAGATTTGCGGAGCTGGACCAGAGTCAAATGGCAAAAGAACAAAGGCAGCCTCTCTTGTCTTCCCTTTACCTTTCAACATGCCTGCCTGCACACACACACACACACACACACACACACATACACACACACTCCATGCCCGCGGTTTCATGTTCAATTCACACAAAAGCTTCCTCTTCAAGATTGGCTCGAGGCATGGAAGTGGTTTGAAAGGACAATAAGGGGAGGTGAATAGGCCTGGAACGGCTATGAGGCAAACAATAGCACGCAAAGGAGCTGAGAGAAAGAGAGAGCGAGAGAGAGAGAGAGAGAGAGAAATCCGCTCGGCTTCCAGACGGCCCAAAGAACACATGAGCAAACACGGCTCATTAGAGCATACAGGTTAAAAGCAGTGCCGACAAGCACCCTGTGTGAGAAGGTTCAAGATTCTGTCTGGAGCTTGTGATATAAATGTGTGCATGTAGATGCTGTGTTGCAATGCTAGTGTGTGCAAACTGTATGTGTATGTGTGTGTGTGTGTGTGTGTGTGTGTGTGTGTATGTATGTGGGTGGGGGGGTGAGCTAGATGGATGAGGGCGCGCTGCGGTCGTCTGAACTGGTCGCTCCAGGAGAGCAGGAGAAACCGGAGAAGTGCAGCCTCACCAGTGGCTGATGAGCGCTGCGCTAAGATGGCTGCCAGAGGCTCGTGTAAACAACCCTGAGAATGAAAGGAGCTACATTTCTCCGGTCAGCCTGCCAACGAGCAGCAGCGCTGCACAGCCACAAGCCCGGAGGCTTAACCCTTTCATTCCACTCCTCCCTCCTTACTTCTCCCCTTCCGGCCACCGATGTGTGGATTTTTTGTTTTTTAAAAGAAAAGCAAACACCATCTCGGATAGACAGCAAAATTCCGAAAATAAGATTTGTTGTGGTAAGTGCTTAATTTTCTGATTATTCATGCGTTTTTCCCGAGCAAAAACAAAGAGGGTTGACTCCTTGACACACTGCGCCATTATTTTGGCGAGACCGCAAGCTGAGAGCAGTCATAAATAAACCCAGAGCATGTGCTTACATGTTTGTGCCCTCACTGACTTTAAACTGCCATTCACCACTGCTGTGGTGCAAGGAAGAAGCTCAGTACAACTGGTGGAAGAATTTTCAGCTCCAACAGACGCGGGGAGGTGGGGGGGGGGGTCTGACAGGGTGGAAAAACAACACAATCCTTTTTCAGCTGCTGTGCAACCTCACCTCCCCTTCCACCACCCAACACACACACACACACACACACACACACACACACACACACACACACAGCCCCACCCCACAGTGACCTAAAAGACCCCTGTTTCTGGCGGGAATCTTAAGAATAGCTGCAATAAGCTAAACCTTAGCAGGGACCAACATCCTTGAAATGCAAATATGGATTCTGTCCCAAAGCCAGAGTCCTTTGCAATAATAATAATAAAAAAAAATTAAAAAAAAAAAAAAAAAAAAATATATATATATGTGTGTGTGTGTCAAAGGCAGATCTCTCCTTCTCTTGCCCTCCACTTGAGCAACCCCTTCTCCTTCCAAAAACAAACATCAATCAACACAGCACAAACACTACTGCCCAGTTTCTTATATTACCACTTTAAACACAAGCAGTCTTGCACAATGAAGCTTTCTGGGCCATGACAAGAAACTATTTGCTGAGTCAACAAAACACAAACAATAACACCACCACCCTGACGCGCACGATTCACATATGGCTGCTTGTGCTCGTAAAGAATTCGCTACAACTGCACGCACCATGGTGGCAGATGGAAAACACACGCCGTCCACCCGTCAAAAAAAAACAAACAAACAAAAAAAAACAACGACCCAACCCAACGACACCACAAAAAAAAAAGAGCGAGATTCCACCCTACAATCTTTTCTTCATGGACTTGGCAGAAATGGAGGACGGGCAGGAAAAGAAAAAAAAAAAAAGTAGGGTGAGAATGCAAGAGGAAAAAGAACAAAAAGACGGAAAAAAGCAGAGAAAAAAATCGATTCCTCTGCAGCTTTGAGAAGCAAGAGCGTGGAGAGAGCAGAGCAGGAGAGGAGGGGGGGGGGGTCGCCTGGAGGAGGAGGTGGTGGTGGAGGAAGAAGGAGGTGGTGGTGGCAGATGGGGGTGCGTGTGGGTTGGCCTGAGGCTCCATGCTCGGCTTGCTCTCCGCTCTGGAATGCAGCAGATTGCATACATTAACTGTGGAGGAGGCCCGCGGCCATGGAAGATAGTGCTGACATCACCGTCTATAAATGGCTCTGCTTTGAGGCACAGTGAATGAGGGGAGGGAAGTAAAAAAAAATAGGGAATAACCCTTTCTGCACATCCCTTCCCCCACTTACTCTCTCTGCTATACAGAAGGGGATAGAGAGAGAGAGAGAGAGAGAGAGGGAGGGAAAAACATGCACAAGGAGCTGAATAATACATTAGGAGTTATGAAAGCGAGCGGCGGGAGAGGACAGAATAGAAAACTGCCCGTCTCTGCTGGTTTTCGCCTCTTATTTCTCCCTCCCCCATTGTGGATGAGTGACCCCATTCTCCAGGTATTGCAAATACTCCTGCGTGAATAGAACCCGGTGAAATAAAAATGCTTATCGCAGAGCATTCCCTCATTTCGTTTCTTTATACATGCATTTTTTTGCTCAGAATGTATAAACATGCATTTTTTTCCCCTTTTTCTTGTAATATCTGCAGTGTTTGCAAACACACTACAGAATGGCAAGAATAATGGGGCAAAAGCACCACGGTGGACAAAAAAAAAAAAGTAGCCAAAAGCAGGCGACCAGGCAATGGGTCAGTGCACAGAGTCCATAGCCTTAATGCAGACTCTGCAGGAGAGGAGGAAGAGAATGGCACACGCAGGGTTAACCTCCCCTTTTGTAGACGCACATTCCTGAATAAATGATGTTTTGAAAGAGGCTGGTAACCAGGGGCAACGGCGGGGCTCGGCTGTGGCACTGCAGAGTAACCTTTGGAGTGGCAGTATTTTTATCCACGGGAAATTTCTCCCGCCAAGAAGCAAGAGAGAGAGGGGGAGGGAGGGAGCGAGGGAGGAGAGGGAGGGGGCGTGTGGTGTGTGTGTGTATGTGTGTGTGGTGGGGTAGTGGTAGTGGCGGAGGTGGCTTCCCCTGGCCAGCGTACGAAGGGCGAGGGGAAGAGGGACAGGGCTAGCAGGCTGACTGCAGTGATTTCACCGCAACAGCGACTTCGCTGATACAAGCTTCTGTTTATGTCTGTGCGTGTCATGCTTGTGTGGTAAAAGTGGGCACAAGAATGCTGAATTGTTACGGTCTGAATTGGTCTGTTACAGTCTAGGAGATAAATCAAACAGGAAGTGAAACTAGTGTGTCAAATGAGGTCACATGTTTCACCACTGTCCTCACAACTCATCTCCTCTAACAGGGGACTGTTTCCAGAGTAGGAACAATGAATGTGGTTGCTTTGTGCACATTTACAGATATTTACGAGCAAAAACACAAAGTCTGTGCTATGATCACTAAGTAGGTGAACCCCTCTCTGTCACCCGGCTCAGGTTACAGCTCCATGTGTGTTCCCCAGAGCAGCAGGCAGTGTTTCTACCTCCTCCCTTTACTCTGTTCTCGTTCTTCCATTTTCTTCTCCTCCCATGATGACATGCGATGGCAGTAAATGCCATCTGATCCCTCTCCAACCCCCATTTCCACAACACAGGAGCGAGTGCTAGAGCCCCATTAAGAGTTATCGGCCATGACCTGCAGCTCACCAGCACAAGGCAGACCGATCCAGACACTCATAAGATCACCTCCTGCAGTGTTAAAGTGGCGAACGTTGCTGCTCCAAGTAGTGTCAGCCTCAGGCTCGTTAAAGCAACGATACCCACCGCCACCCCACCCCGAGGCTCGCCAGTGGAGGAGAGGGAGGAGGAGGGTGTGACGGATGTGTGGGATTCGCATTCCGAGCACGCAAATGGGAGAATGAGAGAGGGATCGGAGGGATGGGGGGATAAACAGGAAGAAAAAGCACCCTCCCTCCACCCCATCCTCCTCTTCTTCCACCCCCCCCTTCCCAAAGTGCTTTCTCAGGGGTGTCTACGAGTCTCTTTAGCATTCAGGCTGCAACCTGAAACCCGAACGGAGCACCGAGCTAGCCAAGGGCACCTTAACCATTGTCTTCTTTTAGCATGACAATAGCGGCCGTCTCAGTTGGAGAGCAAAAAAACAACAAACAAGAGCAGTCCAAAGGCAACACCTGGCTTTTCTGACAACGCGCAGCCGCCAACGCCACTCCCTTGCTAACCATTATCATGTTTCTGCTGACCAACATCTCCAGGCGATTTACTGAAACGCCTGCCCCATCGACTACAAAGACGCGTTTACAGAGGACACAAGAGGACGATTGAGGTTGACAGTAAAAACATTAACAAAGCAGGTGACGCGGCTTCATGCTTCAGGAATGGATTATTTGAGCATTACGCAAATCAAAAGGCAATGGGAGCACCAGAAAAAAAAATTTCAAGCCAATACTGGGCCCAGAGGAGGGGCGTGGTGTGTGTGTGTGTGTGTGTGTGTGTGTGTGTGTGTGTGTGGTGGGGGTGCTTATTTCTGTGGGCCAAGCCATCCGGGCCTCGGCCAGCGCCAGGAGCCATCAGACTGACAGGAGAAATGAGTCCTCCGCACAGACTCAGCACTTCTGCACCGAATCCAATCTCTCACTCTCCCTCTCTTCCTCTCTCGCTCACTGCCTCTTGTTCACCCCTCTATCGTTCTCTGATGTGAGCTCAATTACTCTAACCGAGCCATTACATTCCCTCAGCAGTGCAGAAATCCCACGCTGAAAGACAGGCAGTAAAGCCTCGACACAGAGCCCCGATTCTTCCGACGGACTCTTGTGAAACCAGGGAGAACGCTGCAGTCTCGAGTTACCCCTGAAGCCCCTAACACTATGCCCCCCCACCCCAACCCGCCCTCTAAGTATGGCGGTAAAAGGGGCGAAGAGGGAGAAAGAAAGGCATCCAGTGTGGTGCTGGACAGAAGGGGTGGATTCCAGCCTTCGTATTGATAACAACCAGACGGAGTCTCTTTGCCTGTGTTTCCATTTAGGGTGGGAGCAATTGCGGAAAGCACCACGCTAACAGCACCATGTGACAACAGACATGGGCATGGAACGTTATAAAAGCCCTGGCCAAATAATACAGTGCAGAACCTCCGATATTCATCGAAAAAGGCTTAAGTCGATGTGTGGACGGTCTGCCGTGAAAAAAAGACACGCTGAATTACAAAACAAAGAGTATGATGTGTGTGTGGGGGGTGCGAATGTAATCACTGCAGGAGACTGACAATGGCAGATGCCTGGCGTCCTCGCTCTGTGTGCGTGTGTGTGTGTGCATGTAAAGCCAATCTGATAAGTGTGGTGTGGAACTGAAGCCTGAGGGTGTGTAACAGCCTGGCACCAGGGCCGGTCTCTGACCTTAAAACTCCCTTGTTATTAGGTCCCGAGGCCTTGTGTGGCTCCCCGCCATGAGAGACTTACGCTACCAGCCATTTGTCTCGCCGGCCCCAGGGACCAGGGAAACATTTGCTTGACTTACGGCAACACGCATGCAGTAAACGGCTGTGTAGCCCCACCACCATCACTCCAACACCCACAGCCAGCAGAAACCAATAGCAGTAAGCGTTCAGTCATGTGACGATATCTAAATGTGGATTGCTATGTATTTTCACTCTCTCAGAGCCCGAGAATAACACATGCACAATGGCAGAAAAATGCCAGAGAGCTACTTGACTTTACTGTGTTGTAATCTTTCTACAGGTCATCAGAACTACTATTATGCTTCACTTCCATACACGCACACACATAGAGGTGTAAACTGATTAAAAATAATTGCAATCGTTCAACCTAATTTATACAACACAACTCTGACTTAGCATTTACACATGGTTGATCACTGTAGTAAGCCATGTAGAAAATGCTCCTTTTTAATAAGCTTCACACTAGTTAAAAACGTCACTGAAGAAGGGAAAGTAAAACATCACACCTTAAAAGATCAAACAAACTGCTGTGATCAATCAGCAGTCTGATTTCACAGATGCTGAAATCAATGGTCTTTTATTTGGCTTGCTGAGCTACTGATACTCTATTGTTTCCTTGCTGAGAGACACCTTTTTGTGACTTGTTTGTGTGACTGCTCGTGTTCTCCCTGGAAAAAAACAAGTGCTTAGATTTTCCCCAGAAACGTGATCTTGCACATGGTGAAAGTAATTGTTTTCCATTACAGCGCCGGTCACGGTGTCAAGACGGGCTCTGTGTATGCAAATATTGACATAAAAAGCCTGTCATTCATTTGAAAAGGTGATTCAACATTTGGGGGGGAAGGGAGGAAAAGGTGCTGCTGAGATAGGGGTTTACAATTTAACACAACACAATAACGCTCCAGCTCACGTGATTCAATCTACTTCAGTTCTTTCACTGAGAAACTGAGCTAGAGAAAGCCATACAACCCCAGATTACACTGGAATAGGAGAATGGCCGATACGTTAAACATGTTTAAACTCTGCATTAGGAATAGTGTATTGGTCTAAATGTTTACAAAAGTATACTTAAGTCTGATCAAGGTAAACAAACCTTTGTGTAGTGTTGGCACAACATTAATAAATCATGTACTATCAGTCTGTTGTTTATTTTGGTGTCTGAATGAAATCTCGGGTAACACATACGAATAGTTGCTGACTATGATTCTATGTCTGGTTATATCACTGCCTGTGTCCTTAAGAGAATGGCAAGTATGCATGTTCAGAGCCTACACTGACACACTTCTTGTTGCTGGTTGTAAAATGTTTACAAATAGTACCAATTTAGAACAAATTGAAAGCTGACAAAAGTGATATCAATGGATTTATTACAATTTACTCAGCTCCAAGGCACATTACAAGTCTTCTGTTAACTACAGAAATGTATAAACAAACAGAGCTTTTTACGTTCATGTACAGTATTTTAGCTCTACCTTTAAGCATCCGTGCATCATCAAAGCAAAAAAGAAAGGAGATAATGAAAAAACACGTAGTAAAATATAGTTGTTTTTTTCAGACCACAAGATAGAAATGAAACATCGCCTTAGTAAATAACATATCAAAATATGAAGAGTTCAAATTAACATAAACAATGTTCCCTGTTCGTCTGGTGAACAAAATCAATTTTTGACGAACGTTCCTTGTCATTTTTTTACGTATCACCATTAACTGGATTCGTTTGTTAAGTTAATCGTTTAACACACGTGTGAAGTTGTGATTCATCTATAAAGAGAAGTGCATGATATTGAGTAAAACTAAACGAGGAGGGAGGGAAGGATAAAGATATTCTGCAGCGGTGATTGCAAAGTGCTTTCACTCCGTACCTAGACACACTGCCGTCAAAACATACGCTATGCAGTAACGTTACCCAGTCAACATATTCACCAACACAACCTCCGCCTTCAAATTAGCTGTGACATCACATAGCCTACTGTACCTTTGTTTCAAAACACTGAAATACATGGAGGAAAGAAATGCCTCTGTACACTGGACTTATTTTCTCAGTTTGAATATTCACAACATGTAATAATATACTCGACTCAATTCACGTTTCAGAGAGGAAGTAGAAGCCTATCTAAGGATCTCTTTCTTTTTTTACTTTCACGTCCCCGGCTAAAATGGTTGCTATCTCACCTTGCATGAAAGCCCAAGGCACATTTGAACCTACCAGGGGGCATTTCTCTCCACTAGGGCAATACACCTCGCCAGTTGCTCCCTGTGCTTTGATGCTCTCTCGAGAGCAAGGGAAACAGAATTTATGGTTAGGGACGGACGGACACTGAACAAAGTGAGTATCTTCTAAACGTTCGTGACAAATGGTACAGCACAATGGTCCGTTATTTGCCATGGGTGAATCTGGAATGTTTTGAGGGTGGACCTGCTCCATGCCTGGGTGGGCACTGGATTGAGAGGGCGCTCCGGCCAAATTAATGTCCCCATTGCGGGATGCCAATCGACGTTGTCCTGACACAGAGGCGGGGGACACTGGGCTACTACTGTTGTGTCTAGTAGACGTGGTGGAATGAACAGAGTTGTTGTCCTTTGGAGAGTGTGCGTTACCTAAAGTGTCTGCGACCGACATGAGCGCAGCCATGGGTGACTGTCCGTTCTGAGGTGCGGACTCGGGCGGTGTCGCTCGACTTGAGTGAACTGAGTGCCCCGGTCCGAGAGGGGGTGGTCCGCCGTGCGAGGCAGTGAATGATCCTGATGCCATGGTCAGTTTCATAGCCTCGCTCTGGCTAGCCATCCACTGTTGCCTCTGCTGCTCGTCAGTTAATTTAAGAGCCCCCTCAGCAGAGTCCGGTTCTGGGGAAGCTTTGCGCTTACGCATGCCTGTCCTGGGTGCACTTGCTGATGGCAAGGCACGGGGGATGTTTACCAGTGCAGAGGGTAACAACGGGCAGCTAGCATCAATGTAGGGTTGTGGCAACATTTCCGCACCCAAACCCTCCTTGAAAAAGCGCACAGACTCCGGCAACAAATCGCCCAGAAGTCGCCAGTCACCAGAGCCATGCTTTTTCTCATACTCCAGATACTTAAAGCCCGAGGATAACCCCCTGCCGAAGTCTTTCATGCAGTCCTGGTACATTTGTTTGGCAACTCCAGATGCACTTGAAAACACGTTACCAGATCCAGTGGGGTATTCAATGAATATCTTTAGCTCATAGTCCATCCCGGGTTTGGAAACAGCATCAAATGCAAACACCCTGCCCAGGAGCGAGTGATCCTTTTTGAACCTTACGTCGAAAGGCGTACTGTTTGAGAGTGTGATCAAAGTCTCTCGCACTATCTTGGGTTTGTTGGCCCATTCTTCGGCTCTGTTCCTCAAACTTTCACTAAGTTCCGCCAGAGCCTCAGCGTTGCGTTGCTTCTCCTTGAGTTCTCTCTCTTGATCAGTACTAGAAACAGAGCCAGGTCTCCTACCTTGTTCCGACATGGACTGAGACGACATGGACAGCGCGGTCCCAATGCTGGACGGCGGTGGGGCTCTGCCGGCCAGGTTGTGCTGAGCTATGGCCGCAGCCGAAGGGGGCCCGTTCAGCATGGTTTGCGGGAGAAGGTTCGGAGGCACGTTCATCTGACTGGGGACGGCCACAAGCCCATGGTTCCGACGCGAGTTCGGGCTCTGCCTGTTCAATTCAGGAGGTCCGTCGTCTTGCTTTGGAAAGCCATTAGGTCCACTCAACCCATTCGGGAGTCGTCCAGCATGGGTGCTTATGCTGGAATAATCGAAACGGGATCTCTCTGAACTCAGAGAATAGCGATCCAGCCCTGCTTGCTGTTTAGATGAGCCGTCCACATGGTTCAGCTGCACTGTTTCCTTAGCTGACATAGTCGCTTGAGTCTTCACCGTAGGCGGTGGCGCTGGTCCCGGGGATCTCCCCTCCTGGAAGCCATGAGCTCGCTTGAGATGCCGCGCAGTCTCAATAACAAACTCGATCCGATCCGCACCTTCATAATTTACGCAACCTCTGCAGACCGGCTCCGTAAAATCCCAAATCATAGCCCACGGCATGCGGGGCAAATCACACAGATAACAAGACTGCCTCCTCGACGAGGAGACTTGTGCAGAAGACATGTTGAATGCTCCTCTCGCGAATCCTCTATCCACGTTATTCTAAAGGAAAGCCCGCTCTCCGGTTAGAAGCGCCGCACACAAAGACAATCTGTTTTCTCGTCTCTCTTCGAACGCGTGCAATAGACGCAGATGCTGAATCGGTTTGAATGATTAATTTTGCCTACATTACGCGCGGATCACATTCTGTTCCTGTCTGAGTTGAAATTTTGATTGTGCCTCCACGTCTCTCTCTCCCCTCGGAATGCCACCTGGTTGAAGCAATGACGTAGGCACCACGTTCCGCAGTTCCTTTCTGACATGCCACTTGTTGCTCTCCAAGAGCGCATGCTCCAACCACTCCCTTCCAATCTTTTGAATGGACCGAGCAACACGCACCACGTTGACCACGTTTCACACCGAAAATACACACACACGAAGACTACAGCGCGCGCGTACACGTACACACACACACACACACAGCAGTCCATGCGAGGGATACATCTTATGCAGTGTCAAACGGACGCAGCTTCATGTGGTGTTATATTACACGCCTGAAGCACGAACAACTATTTTACCGACGTATGCATTTTTGGTAAGCGTCATGAACATTAATTTTGCTTAGATCAGCAATATTTTCAAGTTTCATACTGAACTAATTTAGGCCTATTCTCCACATCCTCATTTCACATCTATTTTTTTTCTCATGGCTTCAAATATAAAGACAAACAAAATGAAAAAAGACAAACAAAATGAAAATGTGGATAAAATTAAAAATATAATCTTACACATCAGTATAATGTTTTAAATCATCATCAGTTATGTAATACTGAGAACAGATTATTTTGAACACAAACATTTCACACCTCTGTTAAATTTGCAAACAGGCCACCATCAAAATGACAAGCCGTCAATAAACCTCATTCTTGGGAGCGGGGGTTGTGCAGAGAGGAAGGGTTCACCGTCTTGCAGAATGTTTATCCAAAGCAAGGAGCCGAAAGCACTCAGCCCTACCCCCTCCCTCACTCACTCTCACACCCACCCCACCCCACCACCCTCTCAGACTGACGACACCACCATCCAACCCCCTCCCCCCCCCCCCCCCCCCCACACACACACACACACTCTGATTAACAACACCTTGTGGGCAGAGCCAAATTCTCCCGTTATACAACTGAGAACGGGTGGAAAAACAGGGCCAGGGAGAAGAGGGGGGAAGGGGGGGGGGGTGCAGGAGAAAGCGAGGGTAAGGAAAGCCATTTATTGCAGTCTCCACATACCGCTGGCTCTGAGCTCTGCTGTGTGCTCTATCCAAGCAGGGAGAGAGCGAGAGAGGAAGGGAGGGAGGGAGTGAGCGAGGGACGGAGAGTCAGTTGAGAGAGCACTGCCTGGTGCTGGCCAAGTCTGCCCCCACCCCAACCTCCTCTCCACCTCCCACCCCCACCCTGTTCGATCCATGCTTAAACAATGTCGCATTCAATGCACCAGTGAGGAGTCCACAGTTTTGAAATGTAGCTGCTGCAGATTTGCACAGACACCAACACCATCTCACAACCGCCTGCTATGCAGATTAAACATCAATGATATTTCACAGAGCGCTTAGCCCGGCACTCGCTAAACACTTTCTCTTCCTTTTTGCAAATCTGCAGGAAGCATCTGGGGAATCCACTGAGTGGCTGACTCTGGAACAGATCATGGCAAGATTCTTTTTGATCTGTGCTGAAAACCTTGGCATTCAGTCGTGTCTGTATGTATGGTATAAAACAGACACTGACTCTTTCCAGTTTCACAGTATTAGATATAGAAAAATAATTTTCAAAAATACACTACTCTACACGACACTGCAGTAGATCACAGTGTATTTATCAGACTGTCCAACATCAACAGAGGAGGAAACAGAGCCCTGCAACAGGGAATGTGCATGATGTGTTGGGGTAAGTGGGGTTACATTTTGTGCTTCAGCGTCAGTGGAGGACTGGTCAGTCTGCAGGGCATGGAGTCAGCTAAGTCTGCAGACAATCCCCCCTCTATTCACCGTCCAAGCTTGTGACTCCAGCAGGAAAATGAAGCAGACACCCTTTTTGTCGGGGCACAGAATTAACGCAGTGTGGAAGAAGAGGAAGAAAAAAAAAAAACGTCTGTGTGTATGTGTGTGTGTGTGTGTGCAAGAGAGAGAGAGAGAGAGAGAGAGAGAGAGAGAGAGAAAGAGAAAAGGGGTGTTTGTGCCAACTATGCCCATACTAATAATAGAATGTCACTTGACTTGTATTTGGCCTCGCAAATGAAAGGCTTTTCAGTGGAGTCCTGCAGAGAGGCCCAGTGCTCAGGAGCTCTGCACATGTGGACTTGGTTTAAGTAAGGAGTGTCTCGGAGGCGAGCGAACACTCATAACTGCGAGGAAACCACCATTTGGCTCACAAGTAACACAGTGCTGCCATTCTTATGTCTAATTGGACAATGAAAGTCACACAGAACTAACTAATGACATTACGAGCCTCTCGTGTGGAAAGAAATAGTGCCATCTTGAGTCTCAATTCACCCGGCTTAACGCAGTACAATGCAAGGAAAGATTCTGTCATTACGAAGAAAAACAACTCCCTACTGCCCTGTGAGCACCCCCCCCCTTTTCTAGCCGTTGAGCTGAAAAATACCCCCGTTCCTCCCAGACGCTCGTTCGCAAGGGTTAACTTTTTAGCTTCCGCTAAGCGCTTGGCAGGCTGCCAGCGCAAGGCATGCTGGGAAGCGGTGCGGCTTGCCAAGTACAAACTGCCAACATTAAGCAGGCCTGACAGCGCCTCTCCTCCTCTCCCTCTGGCAGCGGTTCAAAGTGCTCTTTCATTTGAGACGCTGGCAAGCTGCCATATGCATGCAGATTTACTTTAGCCCCCCTCCTCTCTTTCTCTTC
Source organism: Tenualosa ilisha (assembly GCA_015244755.2). NCBI lineage: Eukaryota > Metazoa > Chordata > Actinopteri > Clupeiformes > Clupeidae > Tenualosa > Tenualosa ilisha. Next base: position 946,125 of record PYXC01000134.1, on the reverse strand, counting down.
CTCCCTCCTTCTCTCCTTCCCTCTCTTTCTCCATCCCTCCTTCCTTCCCTCCCTCCCTCCCTCCCTCTCTCGCTCTCTCCCCAAGATGGAGCTGATAAATGCCATCGCGGTTGCCATGGGGATAAGAGTGGCCTTGTGAATTACTGCCCTGTCTTTCCTCTCGCGTCTCCTTATATGTTGATATCCCTCGTGCCGAGCCAAGCCCGGCCTCTTGATGAAACTGCATATGTATGGCTTGCTGCTTCTACCCCACATCCCCGTCCCCCCTTCACTCTCCCCGCGTCTCCCTGCCTCTGCCTCCCTCAGCTGTTTTTGTACCTGTGGGGATAACGAAATGTGTTAACCCCTTTCAGTCGACAGCCAGCCGACATGTTTTAACCGTATTTGGTCTCGACGGTAAAGGGAAATCAGGTCAGCAAGCTGTAAACGAGAATCACACCGAAACGGCAGTGACAAGTACAGATTGCTTCCTGCTGATGTATATAAATGCCATGGGTATAGGCGATGCGCGCTGTTTGTAAATCAATCGAGAGCAAATGAGTGCATCATGCTGCACAAGGAGCAGCGAGAACGACCTCCGCGTAGAAAAACATCCGCTCTGGATCACATACTGTTTTAGCGGACATCAGTTCCAGTTATGGCTTGATATGCTGCTGCTTAGGTCAGAAAATATTATTATTATTATTATCATTATGTACTACAATTATCAGTAATTTCACATATATAGGTTCCTGCAGGCTCAAAGAGAGACAATGTTGTGAAAGATAATATGAGTAGTATAAGTTAGAGAGAGGGCTGGCTTCAGCACACACACACTGCTGCTGTCTGTAGCATTGTCATAAGCACCAGTGGAAACAGTTAGGGAATGTAGCCATCTTAGGGTCGTCATCTGTGTAGCTTACAGAACAAAGTCATTTTTGTCATCGAGATTTCTACCAGCAATGGGCTCAGTCTGCTTTTCTCATGTCAACCATCACTATACTATGAAGGTTTTTCATGTGCAGGTGTCACCCCTATGACAGCATGTGAATGTCAAATGATTTGGAAAAAATTATATATTATCGGCTCTGTCTGTGATGCAGGAAAAGACAAAGATTAGGCGCAGTTTTTTTTTTTTTAAATTTAAAACAAAACCAACTGAATGTAGAGAAGGAAAAAAACTGGTGACTTATTATTACCTGTTTTTGTCTGTTTGGTGCTCTGCTGTTGTCATGGCAACCTGCTTTCCCCCAACAGACCGTGTGCTCCTCCTGGGAGATCGCTGGTTGTTAAGGATGTCTTCGAGGAGTCTGCCATTTCCTGCGAAAAAAAAAGGCATACACAATCACACACGCACACATTGGCAATCAACTTCAGATACCTGCTTCAGTCAGCAGTTCATCTTTGGCCGTCAGAGAAGAGAAGTGAGCTCTCTAACAGTCTATTAAACATAACAGTGTGTGTGTGTGTTCCTTATGTAGAAAAAAGTAGGTTTCCTTCTGACATGGAACTACTCTACAGTAATACAATTATTCACTTCCTACAATTAGTCAAACATTCTGATGGGTGCAAATATCAACAGACAATATCGGTTTTCCTTTTTGACAAATTTTCAGTGTTTCCATTTTAGAATAAGAGCCTGTTTTCACAGGAACACAAACAACCATGTTAGACCATGTATGTGTGTGTTCCCACACATGAGGGGGTGAGAGAAGCTGCTGTGCACACTTAAGGCATCTTCCAAAGACCCTAGGATCAGGCTGCGCTAAGAAAAAATAGCCCCACGAGCATGTTTATGCAGGCAGGCCAGAGAGATCCCTATTCCCCGGGCTTCCAGAAGCCATTCAAACCAGAGACGTGCAGGACGCCTGGGCTCGGAAGAATGCCTCCCCACAGCGCCGCAGGAATGCAGACTAGAGCAAACTCGCTATTCTACCAAAAACACCACCCGCCCCCATCCCCACCCCCACCCCTACCTTTATAGTTTTCACCCAACCGCCCTTACTGCTAAGGGGAGATCCTCAAAAAAATAATTTCCTGCAAAATCAGGAGGGTTGTCGGCAAGAAGGGCCTCCTCCCACTGAAACAACACAGCTCTGCAGTATCGCTCAGGCCCATTTTTCCACTCGCCTCAAGTCCTTGACAAACGACTATGAGGGTCCAGGAAATGTCAGGTTGAGGAAATACGCTGGCTGTCCTCGTCGACGTATACATACACTCAGAGAAGGGGCCCAGGAGGCTGACACTAGTGTTACACAGGCCTGACAAGTTTCGTGTCTCCGCTCCTAACGACTCTTCTAAACGCTTCCAGTAAATCGCTAACAAAACATAAATTGTTTTGGTTATAATTACATACACTGCAGATGACGTTTCAAACCAAGTTGCTGAGGTCGAGAGAAAGCTGGCTCGCCAAAGGCATGTGTTTTTGGCCCAGGCCGAGGGAGGAAAGTGGTTAACTTGAGACTAGAGTGCAGCAACATAACAACATCTGCACGCCTGGTATGTAGCGACCCTGTCTCTCAGACGTATGATTTAGCCTAATTTGGTTTCAAGATGCAGTGGATTTTTCTTTTCACTGGCCAGCTATGGTTAGATGCATCTCACTCACACGCTCCAAACAGTCTTCAACACAAAATAAGCCCAACAGTATGTGCACATGCCGTCAAGCCATTCACAAGCAACGAACAATGACAAAGATATAAATCTATGAACAAAGATATAAATCTAAGCAAGGACTGCTGAAAATCACTCCAGTTGTCTGACAGCTTGTCTGTTGCACAGTGCACAAACACTGAGTGGTTTCCTCGTTGTGGAAGTGCACAACTTTGCTTGTACACGACTGTTGCTTGTCACACACAACAACTGAAACGGCTTTTTCAGCTGTTGCCTGACGTCAACTGAGCAGTGTTTACATCTGGGAAACATCAGTAGGGACGACTGTTTTTCTCTTTGTTTTGGTTCAGGGTTTTCCCCCCACGGGCAAGATGATCAGTCCAGCCTGGACACGTTTTGAAGGAGGTGGGGGGGGGGGGCTCTGAATACAGATCCAGCAGAAGGGAAGAGAGCAACTCAAAATAAAACAAACAAAAAAAAATGACCCCAGCTGAAATGCCATTCTCAGTTATACAAATACACACACGTCTGGCACTGTTGCTATTGGTTACCCAACACAGAGGCACACGTAAAACAGGACACAGATAAAACGGTGTCTAAATGGATGTTACGGATGTGACACTGAACGACGCTTGTAAACAGAAATAGACCAGAGCAGCGAGCGACGAGTGGCCGACGGTGTGCCATTCATCACCGGGCACATTAGCGAAGGGAGGCTCGCCCGATAAAGCTCTCACAGTTTCTAAGGAGACGAGAAAACTGCTGTAAATATGTGTTCGGGCCCTGAAATAAAAGGCTTGTCACCATTCATTACAAGGTAATACATGGCTAACCACACACACACTCACAGGGCTCTCTTGGCAGGTCAAGATGCTGGTTAATAATAAAGACTGCCATTTATTTCAGAAAGGGCATCACCGCGGGGACCGGGCACCCTGGATCGGCATCACCTCAGTGACTCAGGCAGATGGGGAATCAAATCACTCCCCAAAGGTTCACTACCCTTGCAGGTGCTCCGCTAGCTTTGCCTTTCAAAGGAAAATAAAGAGCGAAAAGAAAAAAAAAGGGGGGGGGGGGGGAGCTTTTGGTAGAAACAACAAATGAGATTCTGCATTCACATGTAGTTGTGTGCACTCTGGAAAACCTTGATCCATTTGATCGTTGACAGCCGAAGTCCTAATTCAGACCAAACAAATGTTTTCAAGCTCATTATCTCATGGGCTAGCAAGGGATTCTCCCACACCCAGTTTGGAAGATTTAGAAATGCTTTGATTCCAATGCCAGGTGAATCACTCCTTAGCAGTGTGTGTGTGTGCGTGTGTTTGTGTATGCAGGAGCAAACATAACTAACAGTTGCAGGCTGCCTGAGAATGACCTCATGGCTGTGGAGATAAGAAGGTGCGTTGGGAGGGTGGTGTGTGTCTGAGCTGAGCTCAGGTTTTGGGTCTCCCACTGACATTCTTTGGCCTTCACCCTTAATGAGGAGGAGAGGCCACAGGAATTCCACCGGCTGCCGGGGGGTGGGGGGACGGAGGGGAGAAACAATCCCAGTATTGCTCTCCCAGAACGAGCTCCTCTTTCACAATCCCTCCCACCCCAGCTATGCCTGGTGGTCAGGGTGGTGGTGGTGGTGGCAGTGAGGACTAGCTTTCGCTTTGTCCTTTCTCCCTGTTTCCCGGAGTGTTGGACTACATAGTGTGCAGTGTGTGTGTGTGTGTGTGTGGGAGGGTTGTGGATGGATGGATGGAGGGTGCAGGAGTGGTGTTGAGCACGAAGATGCCCATACACATGAGTGTCAGACAGCCGCCCTGAGCCCACTTCAGCTTGGCACCAGACACATCTCCCACTCCCACTCCCGGAGTGTCTGAGCATGGAGGGGCGGCAGGGTTGGGTGGGGGGAGATGGCGAGGTAGGCACGCAGACGCAGCCACACAGACTTAGACTGTGCCAGCTGAAATGGACATTAATGCTCGAAACATGCCTTCTCCCAGACAGGGATTATAGCAATGCCTGGAGTAGACTAAACACTGAGAGATACACTATAAATCTCAGCTCACCAGTAATAGTTAGTGAAATTTAGCTGAATCTGCAAATGTGACAAGAGCTTTAGTGTGATCTGTCTATCTTCACAAGATTGCAAGGCGGTTAGCTCGACAGCTATCTATACTTGTACCGATAATGTCGGTTCCTAACCAGATATTTAACCAATATTCTCAACCAGAGATCTGAGGGCACAAATCCATTCAGCGGGCACCCACCCCAGCCTGGGTGTCGTGCCCATCCGTGTGTCTGTCTGTTACATGGACTTAATGTGGCTTTGATGTGCTTGAGGAACAACAGCATGGGCACTAAAAATAACCTATCCCCAAAAGAGATCAGTCTGGCAGCCCTGGAGAGAGACAGAGAGCACGAGAGGGAGAAAGATAGGGGGAGAGGGAGAGAGAGAGAGAGAAACACAGACCATGGCAGAAATAGCAGGGTTGCCATGACAACCACTCTGAAGCACACTAGCGACAAAATGGAGCCCCAGACATCTTAGGCAGAAATTTTTCCTTGTTTTGCTCTGCATGCGATTTTTTTTTGTTACGCTGAAGCACGCCCCCACCCACACGTACCCACACACAAACAAAAATATTGGCCACTGCCATTTTCTGTATCTGTGCCATGCACATAAATATCTACATCACGAATGATGTTTTCATCAACAACATTAAAATATCAAACGTCTCTGCTTTCCAGTATATTTCAAAAATTGCCCACGTAACTAAGATAATTCATGCATTCAGTTTGAAAGATACACAAAGGATGTTTTTATAAGCCTATCTCATCTCAAGCTTTTGTCAGACACACTCCCTCGTTGCGCCTAAAAATACACCCGGACTGTGAACACACACACACACACACACACACACGAGAGAGAAAGGAGCTGCCGAGGTTGCAGGCGAAGCTGTAATTAACTCTGTGCACTCCCACACACATTCGTCATCCTACAGTGGCGGTTGACGGGTGGGTGAGCGGACGGCGGCAGAGGCAGCTACGGCCGGGCACCTCTGGGAATGCACAGCGGCGGCACTCAAGCCTACTGCAGGAGACCGGCCGCAAGGCACCACCCCAGGGAGGCAGGCAAAACAGGGGTGTAAAAGAGGGAGCAATGGATAGGTGGGTGGAGGTGGGTGGCGTAAGAGATGAAAGGGTCGGTGATAGGTGATGGAGGGACATGGTGGTGGTGAAGTGGATGCATAAAGAAAAGGCATGTGCGTGCTCCCTTCACGAGATGAAAGATGAGTGCTGTTTTTTTGCGTTGCGATGGGTTGAGCTATCCACTGTGTAGTCGCCTGATGAGAAGAGATGTGTTTGTGCCTAAAGATGACTGGGAGCAAGGAGGAGAGTGGAGGTGGAGCTGGAGGTGGGGGATACCATCAGTGACCTTTCACCCTGAAGCAGTGAGCAATGCCCCTTAATTAAACCTCCCGCCCTGGGCAACCCAAGGAAGAGGAAAGGAGCCATCAGGGTGGACGGGGTGGAGGTGGGGGTGGGGGTGGGGGTGGTTGCACAAACAGGAGGATGCAGAAAATGCCAAAAGAAATTTCCACGGCAGGCTTTGTCCCCATGGCTGCTGTGAAGCGGCGTCTCGCATTGTTGTGGAGTCTGTTTCCAATTCTAGGCCACTCGTGGCATGTGAGATCCCCACCCCCTACCCCAAGCAACCCCTCCTTTTTCTTTTTGGCTCTCAAACCAAATGATGCCGCCATCTTATGTTATTCCACGCTGGCGGACACCTTTATTGAACCCGTTTTAGGGGAAGAAACGAAAACAAATAGCATGACTTTAATGAGTTTCGCTTAAACCCGCGTTTACACAGCTGTGTGCTTGAGATGCAGCTTTCCACTGTTTTGGCTTGAACCTTAATTATCTCCACAGACAGCCAGAGGCGTACAGTCACAATCCACGCCAACAAGGCAGTGTTTAGGCACAACGTAAAGAGGGTGTGAAACAAAAGGACAATGACTTCTTACAATGAAGGACAAAATAAACCGTCATTTCCACTGCTAAAACCAATATAATAGCTAGCCAGACTGCCCCTCTGATAAACCCTACATTTGCGCTCGTTTTCCACACAGAAAAATATACACAGACACACACGCACACACACTTACTGTTATTCAGCAAGACTGAGGAGCATGTCTAGAATATTTTGAATGCCTTTTCTTCACAAAATTCTAGTAAAATATACACTGTGGAGTGACCAGATGGGAAAATATATATTGAACGTGAGCATGTCACAAGAGTAGATTAACATTTCATCTCTTAACATTTCATCACACGGCAAGCATGTGGCCTAACTGAAGTATTTACAACATCCAATGGACTCGCTCTCTCTCCAGGCACTGCCTGTTCCTGGGACAGCATGCCAAAATCCATTTAAGCACTCTTATTATTTTCTTTCAAAATAAAATGAAGGCGTGTGTTCGCAATCATTTCTTAAAATGTCTGTACTACACAGAAAATCGAAATAAAGTTATTTTTCCCTGCATTGTACCTAACTCATGTCTGCCTTGCCTTTGTTTTGCTTTGGGAAAGCTAAAGAGTTACGCTACTGCCCCCTTGTGTTCCAATGCAAAATCTCTCAATACTTGAGTGTTGAATGCTGCACCCTTATTTTTCTCACATTGGTATTCACAGTACTGTTCATTATGTAACAGGGATAAGAAAAATATCTCCGCTCGCACCCGTAAAACGCTACCCTTTGAAGTGCGCAAACAAACAAAGACGCGAGCGAGCCAGCAGATAGCACACGATGCCATGACCAACCTTTCTCTGGACGTGACTGCTTTGATACTTTGGGTGCGTGCTGCTTTGGGCTCTGCACTCCACTGTTCCAGTGGACGGGTTTGGGAACCACCTTGCGGGGGGCTGGTGTTTCCAGAGCGTTCCAGCTTCTGTCTCTTTGATCCCCCAATTGACTGCCTGAGGCTTGAGGAAAACACAAGCGTGAAAAATAAAAACAGCACTGTAAGGAATATTTAATTAGTAGGATTGCACCATCAAGGCTCTTTCAATTATTAGTGTATATTTTTTGAATACACTTAAAATACAACAACACTTCAGAGGAGGTGGACGAAGAATTCAAAAGATTCACATTAACATGGGCTGAACCTCCATTGCAGCTACTGTTTGTTAGGGAAGGCAGTGCTTAATGGGGCCATGGATTCCCAAAGGCTCCTGTGCACCAGGCTCATTTCACTGCCTGTGCTGCATTAACGCACTTCTGAAGTGTCACAGCAAGTCACTCATAAGTAAGTAAGTAACAATCTTCTCCATAGCTGATGCACCCATGGAAACTGGAAGTCTAATTCATTAGCTGATACAGTCAAAGGGATCGAATGGCTGACATACCCCTAAAGGCTTTGTCAGGGGTTAGTTTGTCTATGCTGGAACTGGTGTGTATTTCGGGTGGGTTGACCATCACAGGGGGAGCACTAACAGCCTGTGGACGCAGGGTAGGAACGGCGGAGCGGCCGGTGACAACATCCAGAGCCGACCCCAGGAGACGATTCTTCAGGACACAACAGAAAAGGAAAGCTCAACAGTCTGAAGCATCATACCAGCATAATAAACACTAGGCTATTACATAATTGTCCTGCAACATAAAGGGATATATGCCAACACTATGCAGCTGCTACGTAATACATAACATACATAACACTATACAGCAGCTATGCAAATTTTAAATGGCTGTTTGTTGACATTGTAACAACAAATCAAAACTTGTAAATAGGACAATTTTGGAGTTTTGGCCATTTTTGTGAGCTACTGGCTGCTTGGTCCCTGCCACTTGAATGAATTGTACTAAGCTAAGTTAACAGTAGGGGTGTCAGATTGAGTTGCAGAGATGAGAAGGCTGTGCAACTCTAGAGGAGACAGCAAATAAACTAATGAGCTAAGTGGGTGTATCCTTTTAAGGTGGCCACTTGTGTAATGTCTGTTGGAGCAGTACATGCCCTTGCAGTCCACAGCACAAGTACCTGCAGCTCCAGCTGTTGGTTCTGAATGAGCTCCAGGTGCTGCAGTCTCTGTTGGGTGAAGGCATTTAGCTGCTGCTCCAGCTGGGCCACCCGCTCAGTGGTGCCCCCTTCCTGCATCCGGCCGACACCGCCTGCTTCCTGCAGCCGCCTCAACTCGGATGAAACCTGCACCATTATCGCCTCCAGGTCACTTTGTGCCTACAGGAAAGGGTGGGTGTGAGCACGCTCTAAGTTCTCAGTCAACTGCAAGCTGCTTTTCAGAAAAGGGTCTAACAGTGAATGTTTCAGCAACTATGAGATGGTACCAATAATTGGGAATAATACTAAAGGCACATAATAAAAAAATAAAAAAACGTGACAAGATAAGGGGAGAGGTTTCCTACTGTACCTTCATGATGGGAGCAGTGGCAGCGATAGCAGCAGCAGTGACTGCAGCGGTGGTTGCGGTGTGCTGGTCCCCAGTGGCAGGCGGCAGGACGTGGCTGGGCTGGAGCTGGGGCTGCTGATCGCTCTGCATTACTGAAGTCAGTGCTGCACTCTGATCTAGCAGCTTCACTTTCACCTGCCGCTTCACTGGGGCACTCTGAGATCTGACATGGAGAGATGATTAAAAACAGTTTAAAGTTAAGCAATTGTTGTGAGGGGCCAAAACAACAGATCATGTTGGGATCGTGTCTGTCCACACATAATTTGTTTGTGATTATGTAATGTTAATGAGGGTCTGTTTCAGTGTCACCTCTGTTTCATGGCTGCTCGAACTGCCTCCTTGCCACCAGCAGCAAAAGTAGATATCACTACATCAGGTCTTGCCGCTGACAAACATATTTTAACAAAATGCATCTGTAACCAACATCTGTCTTAGTGAATGACAACAGCATTGTGATTTTTCCATCTGTGTGGTTTACCTTTGTGTCCACTGCCCCCTGCCTGGCTAACAAGTGTTTGCACTTTAGGGATCTCTTTCCTTGGAACCTACAATTATACATTAAAGGGACTGACATGAAATAATTTCCTAAACATCTTTCAGCACAATAATAAGAGCTAACTGTGCAAAAGGCAAACAAACTTACTTGAGATTCTTTTCTCGCTGCCTGCCTTCTCATCTCTATAAAATAATAGAGGGGACAACAGAGCATATAGATTTTGTCTTTTTTTGTACAAGGTTGTCTGTACAACTTATATATTCTGTCAACAGTGCAACAAATGCGACATGGTAGGCAATCTAGACTTGCATCACCTAACCTAATAATCATAGAACCAAATGTAACACGGGTGATAAACAGCTCATCACCTGTCAAAGCAACACCTGGTTGCCGATTTGCCTGGAGATCTTCGGACAGTAACAGCTGTCCACAGGATCCAGAGTTCGATGTTTCATCATTTGAATAGGACTGGAAGAAGTCATCAAGTTTTCTCACAGAAATCTTAATTTGTTGGCTTGCCGAACTTGACATAGGTCTACTCTCATGTGTTGTTCTTGAAATACGCCCGTTTTCTTCTTGTAGGCCAACTCTAGTCGAACGGATTAAAATGTCTCCAGCATCTGAACTTGACGTTGAATCGTTAAAGTCTAGTTTTCTCGATGTCATCTTCGCAGCATCAGCTACGCATTTTGTAGAACATGAAAAACATCATCGCTTAGCCTACAGTCTCTGACATTTAACCATGCTAATGTTAGCCAATTCTAAACATTTATTCAACAGTAAATAAACTGACGACAAATTATTCTCTATTTGTCCATTATACCGAATGTGATGTATTCTGACCTCGACTGACACATGGAATTAAAACATATCCTTCAAATATGAGCAAGGTACTTGTTTTGAAGTGTTTAAATTTCCCGCCGCTAGCTAGGTAACGTTAGCTGACAAATTGTTAACTAGTTGACGTTGGCAGGCCAGACATCATCTGACAAGCAAAAGGCCAAACTGCTAACTTTACCTGGTTGGTCCAGGCGGCATGACACGCCAGTAACGAGTCCATCGAATACTTTTTGAATGTTTCAGAGGTAGACAAAATGATTAAGCATGATTATGTTGCAAGTTAACAACTCAACAGCACAGCAACTGTTGCTGACAACAATACTAGCTAAACTTGTTCGTTGGTAACAGCAATGTAGCCAACACAGAGACCGCGCCCTAGTGTTTTGGAGTAAAAGGCACCATCATGCCCCGTGTTGTCCTAAGAAAATGAATTATCAGTACACAGTTTGTTGACGGAAATTTGTAGTATTGGTAGATATCACTCAATTAAATTCTGACACCTCCATGAATATGTTAAATTGTTATTATGTTAGGAATATTTTAAAAATTGGACGTTGTGCAACATCGGAAGAGTTTAGAAGGTGACACATTTCGAATAGCTATTTGTATTTAGGGGTTTGTACTTTCGACATTACAGTATTTCTAATCTGCCGTTTTAATACGGCGTAGATTTCTTTGTCTTCAAGCAGAAAATACATTGTAAATATAATAAACAAACAAACTTAATGTTACACGCAATTTAAACACCATGGACTAATGCTACCAGGACATTTGTTGAAACTGCGTTTCCAGGAAATTGTCTGGTCTGTCTACATTTGACATCACATGCATGTCCTTCGGAATCTTTAGGTGATTAGCTTTAACGTGTGAGTTCGCGACGCTTGAAAGAAGGTGATCTTATTTTTATTTGCACGTGTTTATGTAGTACTGTAAGTATTATGTGATCTCCTTTAGGTATCATTTGCATTGGCTAGTCCAATGTAAATGTGTCCATGTGCCTGTTTTCCTTAACATCCAGATTTGCTTGATGTTGCTGGAGAACATGAGGACCCTTTAGTAACGTTGGCCTGAAGCTGACAGAAGGTTAACCTAGTTGGGATAGCTACCTTGTCAACAACATGTTATAGAATACTTAGCATTTGTTCAGTTTATTATCCGTATACACAGGCTACCATGTAGTTATGTTCCCTGGTAATCCTTTCCTGATGGCTTGCTAATAACATTTTGTTCCTTTTTAGACTTGAACGTTACCACGAAATCAGTTCCCTCCCTGTGTGAAATAAAAGTCTGTAACGATGGCAGCTCCAGTCACAGAGGCAGACCAGATGAAACAGGTAAGTCTGTCTAGGATCGTGTCCTGTTTTTGTCCCTAAAATCTTGTGTCTGTTTCTGATACTATCTTGCCCGATTTCCTACCAGTTTCGGGAATTCCTGGGAACTTACAACAAGCTAACAGAAAATTGCTTCATGGACTGTGTAAAAGACTTCACGACCAGGGAGGTCAAACAAGAGGAGGTAAGGTTCTTTGTACCTCTGTAAAATACTAGTGGCAATGGGAACTGTCCACCTGGTATGATCTGTAAGCAATTCCGTAGATAAAACATGTACAATGATGTACAAGTCAGACTATCTATGTTACTGGTGAATGTAAGCTTATTTCAATCAGTTTTTATAATTATGGTTCCTAGACAACTTGCTCTGAAAGCTGCCTACAGAAGTACCTGAAGATGACACAGCGGATCTCCATGCGTTTCCAGGAGTACCACATCCAGCAGAACGAAGCCCTGGCTGCCAAAGCTGGTTTACTTGGACAGCCACGGTAGAGGAGACCATCTCCTCTAACAAAGACTCCAGAGCCTTAACATCTGCAGCAGAAGAGACCATGGCCTATTAAGCATTTTCAGAGGAGTGATTCTCCTAGATGCTCAGTGAGGCCAGAACATGCCAGAAGCAGGTCAGAAGTGTTCTTGCTCCTACCTCAGCTCCGATGGCTGAAACTCACCAACTGGAGGGACTTAAGATTTCTTTCTCTGAAGTGCTTTGTGGCTTGACTCCAGACCAGCGGGTGTCATGGTCATGTTAAGGGATATTGTGAAATGCATACAAATTCCATTCTTTAAAAAATGTGAGCAAATAAATGTCAACACCAGTTGTTTTAATTACGTTTCACTGGCTGAAAACATGCCTGATAATGATAGATGAACTTCAAAGAACAAAGTTCATCTGAGTTACTTTTAACAAAGGCCATGTACTGTGCACTGATTTTCTTTTTGAATACATATTGTATCATGTTAAGACTATAAATGTCTTAAAAGGTGGGTGGACATGGGGGTAAACTGGTCAACTATATTAACTGTGTTATGGATATCAAAATTAAAAAAATGTCTTTTTGCCAACCACAAAATAAGTCTGATGTGTTTAGCAGTTTTTTGTTTCTCCTTAGCTTGTAAGTATATCAGCTGAATTGTAGTGGTCACTAAGTCTGTCAACTGAGTTGTTGCTAAGTAGGGGAAAATAAAAAAGTGATCGGGGCTTGTTCCCATACTACCCTGCAGAAAACTTCCTGTAATGGTTCTTTAGCTGTTTAATCTGTCTCTCTCCATCTATGGAAACCATGTCAAGATATAAGATATATCATTTACAGTGTGTGTCAAAGCAAATCGCCATTTTGTTTAATATAATACAACTACATATGGTGATATATTGGTGGCATGACTTTTGGGAGGGGAGAGGGGACATTGTACTGAAGAAAACCAAAAACTATATTTCAAAACTTTATTAGAAATGAAGAGAGCTCTGCTTATTTTACATAAAGATACAATGGCTTTGCTCAAGAGAACCTAATACCTTGTTTGTCCTTCATACAGGAAATCCAAAGAGAAATTGTCATTGGAAGAGTTTTTTCCATTGAATTGAATGAAGAGATGCCCCAAACACAAACATGTTCTGGTGTACTCAACATTTTCACCACCAGTCTAGGCAGTCTTGGCTCAAAAGCTCTCACTGAAGACCAATGATTGATTATATACAGTTTAAAGATGTGTGATGCTAATGCTTCTACCAACTTGACATAGAAAAAAAAAGAAAAGGTATTTCATATACAAAGATGTTTTGTTTTTAAAAAATAATATAAATCATTCTTTACAGTTTGTGTAAAATGTATTTTTCAAATACATGGTTCTGGAAGATCTATGTACAAAAGAAACAATCATAGTAAGAACCCCTGGGCTAATACGTACATGTTCAATAAGCAACAGTTTTATTGAATTGGTCAGAATTCATACTGGAGAGAAGGAGGGGAAAAAAAAAACTTAAATAATTACAAATACAAGTACCAGGAAATGAGAACAAAATTGGGGAGAAGGGAGTCCAAATAGGGAAGAAGGGAAAGAGAAGAAAAAAAAAAAAAAAAAAAAAAGAGAGAGAGAACTGCCAACAAATAGTGGCTTTTCTAAAGTTAGCTCCTAGAGAAAAGTGTAGGGCTTAATGACAATAAAGACAGGTGCGTGTCTGTATGCATGGAAGGGTGAGTGGGTGGGTGTGTCGGGGGGAGGGGGTCATAGCAATACTTAACTGCACAGTAGTTATCCAGTTGTGACATCACAGTCAAAGCTTGCCTTCAGTTGAGTCCGTAACATTCATCCAAGCATCAAACCATCTCAAGGACTCAACTGATGAGAGTGGAGGTGCCAATATCTCAATATTGTTACAAAGGAGGGAGAAAAAAAAAAAAAAAAAAAAAAACTGCGCTTCTATGGACTGAATAAATATATTTAACAAGTTGCAAATAATACCTTTTATTTTACACAAAAGAAAAGAAATGCCAGCACTAGAAATATTTAATTTAAATAACTTCATGGCTGACATATATACTTTTTTGAAATTTTCTTTTTTTTCCTGTACTAAAATAAAAACTCTGCAATTACATATAAAATGACAAAAGACACTCGCAAAAGGAAATTAGTCCACTGAAAACATCTTTTGTCCTGCATTCCACTGTAAACATGGTCGTCCTCTTCGGCTTTTTTTGTTTTTCTGTAGAATCGTTTTTCTATTAAAAGGGATGACAAAAATAACTTTTGCATACTTAGAATCTGTGCTCACACACTTGTTTTACAAAGAGTGGAAGACAGCAGCTACAGTTTTCAGTATACTACATTCCCCTTTGCAACTGACTTTGTCCTCATTTTTTTTTTCCAAAATAGGGCACTCTGCTGTAACACATGTACTTTGGCAGTTCTGACGGAGCAAGCAAAGAAAAAATTTGACCTTTTTTCAATTGTCTTTCTTTGAATAACCATGTCCAGCTGGTTAGGTAACCACAACAGGTAGCGCCTGAACTAGTGTGATGCCATGAACTAACCTTCTCCTGCTCAAGGGACAAGAAGGATTTCTTTGCTTTCTTTGTGTCGTTTGTTACTGCATCCATACCAGCCCACAAGTGGATCTCTGAATAAGGGAAGTGAGGGCGTAGCGGTAGAGGGGAAAGCGGAGAGGATGGAGGAGAAAGTGCCTTGTATTCTGTGTACTCTGGACAGTGGTGTGAGGTGTGTGTGTGTACTCTGGAAGCTGCTGAGTAAGAGGCGTTATGGCTGGGGTGTAGCTGTGTGTGTGTGTGTGTGTGTGTGTGTGTGTGTGTGTGTGTGTGTGTGTGTGTACACTCTGCATGCACAAAGGGTTGTGTTCGTGTAGCCGTGTGCGCGTGCGTGTGTGCTACTCTTACATACTGGTCTTGTATGCAATCCTTTCTCCTGATGCTGCAACTGGTTGAGAGCTCAAAGAGAGTGAGAAAGTGAGGGGGAGAGAGCAAGAGAGAGAGAAAGAGAGAGTGAGAGAGTGGCAGGATCAGTCTTTTCTTTCTTTCTTTTTACAAAGTGCAGGAAGTGGGAGTGGCCAGGTGGTGATGGAAAAGAGGGGGGGGCAGTCGAGTGCTATTGGCCGCTGGCTCTGGCCCAGCGTTTGGTGTGACTGCGGGGGGTAGGCAGCACATCGCTGACAAGGCAGAGGTCTGGGGGAGGGAGGGTCAGGCTGGGTAGGAGAGGCCACCACTGGCGTGTCATCACCTGCACTCCACGGCAACTGTGTTCTGAGTGGGCGACGCCGACGAGGGACTCATGCCCGTGTCGGAGGAAGAGGAAGTGGAAGCTGTCGTGTGGGACACTACACAGAGAGAGAGGGGGAAAAAAACAATAAGGGGAGTTTATTAATACATAGTTCAACAACCACCATCACCACCACCAACCAATCATGAAAACAAACATTACAGTCAGAAATGTGACTGAATATTAGACTAACTCCTCACCATGGTAAAAATTTGAACCATCATCTTGTAATACTGATGACGATGTTGTATTATTGATGATTCTACAACAATTAACAATTTCTACGGTAAATACGTACAGCAATAAAACATATGAGGACAGTTTCCAGTGCCGGGTTTCTGAAATAGACCTAAATTTACAAGGCGCTTATTTATTAAGTGTACATCATGAAAACGTGCTGCATGCTGTCAGTGTGATATGATTTATGTAGTGATCCACTGAGTTTGACACACTTACTTTTGTTAAACGTCACATGTGTGGACTTAGTAAGGCGTCCTGAGAAGTTGGCATGCAGGAAAACTTACCCTCTCTTTCTTTCTTTTTTAACCTCTTGCGTCGGCGGTCGATGGAGGCCACCTCAGACTTGAGGGACATGTAGTACTTCCTGATCTCCTGCAGCTTGTCCTGGAGGAAGGCGATCCGTTCTGCGCTCGTCATGTTGTCCAGCTCAGCTGCAGAAGAAAACAATAAGGTATTTATGACCACACCCATCTCACTTGCAGCTGCATCAACCGTCAGACATAACCAACCTACTTACTTTTGTAAAAGCCAAATAAATGTTCTCTTCTCCTACCGAGTAAGACTAATTAAACACACCTAAATCGGCCTTCCCCTAGCTGGGAAATTAAATCAACCATAATCTGAACGTGGATTTGAGATATCATGACCACTGGTAGTGCACAAAGTGGACTGGCTGGCTGTGAAGGCTACTCACTGTGCTGGAATGTCCACTTGTATGTGCGTGGGGAAGGGAAGGATTGCTTGTCCTTGTGCTTGTCCTTGTCCAGCTCCTTGCTGTTGGGGGACACGGTGCCCGGCGAGCGCTTCTGAGCCTTGCCTATACTGGAGTGCTTGATGGGGGTCAGCTTATTGGAGGGGTCTGTGACCGGAAGGTCCTCGCTGTCGCTGCTGTGACCTGATGGAAGTTGACACAGACGAGTTAATACTCTGAAACACCCTCAGTAGGAATGCAACCTCAATGGTGCTGCGTAATAACTATTTCTTATGCACTCAATGCATTTTCACAAAAGTACTTCCATACAAATCTGCGACGGGTGCAAGCGCAGCCTTCACAAAGCAGTCAAACAGAAGTCAAGTCATGCGAAAATAGGTTCCAGGCCTAAACTTCAACGGATTTCACATGGAGCCTTCAGAAGACACGCGTGAGATTCTAAGAATAACTTCAAAAAGGCTGTGACCACCAGGCTTCCCCACCTGTTCCGTTCTTTTCAGTCTTGGTCGTAGTGCTGGAACGCTTCTGGTTACGCTTCACCTTCTTGGAAGCAGAGCTGCTGTTGCTGTCAGTCAACCTCTTCTGACCTGAGGAGAGGAAGAACAACAAACATTTGGCACACGTGCACACATGCACACAGGACTCAGGGGTTCTCAAAACTTGTGGGCTCAGGCAAACACTACTTCTAGCTTAGAAAATGTGTTACATTTGAACAGGACCGTTATGAAGAACAGAAGGGCTATAACTGGCTACACTGCATGTACAGTGTCATTAACAATTCATTGATCAAGAGGAAGCGTATTGCCAAATAGAAAACAGAGCTAACAGAGCCACACACCAAATATACTCCAGTGCCTCTTTTTCTAGAATCATCTTTGACTTCAGAAGTGGATTCCACTGGGTAGAGTGACTTATATAGATTAGCACTTAAGTACTATCTATTTTAAAGGCTCAGGCTTATTCTTATTAAATGCAGCCAGCAATGGTCTCCAATTTAACTTTGCAAGAAGGTAAAAATTCAATGGGTGCTTACCTCTGTCCTTGGTGTCACGCTCCTGAAGCGAGAGGCTGGAGTTACTCGAACTGGCACTGGCATCAAAGCCGTGCATCGACTCGGCCAGGCCCTCCTGTGACTCGCCGTCCACCTCGATGGTCACGTCGCTCTCGCTCTTTGTGCTGTGCGACTCCGGGCTAGCGGCCGAGGTCGGCGGAGACGCAGAGGACAAGGTGGCCGACGGTCGCTGCTGAGGACCCACTGCGGTCGCCGTGGTGCCGAGCGGGACGTGGGAGGATATCGAGGGGGAGGACGATGACAACGTGCACGAGGAAGACGAGGAGGAAGACGAGGATGAGGGCAGGGGCTGGCTTTTCATCTCTCCGCCTCGGCTGGCGGGCAGGAGCAGGTCGCTGGCGGGCTTCTCCTTCTCGTCCAGGTCGTCTAGATCCACCTCGTGGCAAACCAGCTCCTCGGGCCCAATCTGGGGCATCATCTCCTCGTCCCTGCCCGACGAGGGCTCTACCTGGGGGGGTGCAGAGCTGGGCGCACCTGCCTCCGTCTTAGTCTGAACTTCTCTGGTCAGTGAAGGCATCTCAATCTTCACCTCCACTTCTTTGATTGCCTGCGCCGATGGTACTGTTGGGGGCACCGCCGCCACTGCCGCTGTGGGCGGGGCAAGGTGCTCCGCTCCTCCTTTGGATGCTCCCTCGCTCCTTCTCTCCGTCTCGGGGGCCCTCTTCTCGGGTGACAGGGTTTTGGCAGGGGGCTCTATGCGTGCCCGTTTGTCCGGCGAGCGCTGCTCCGTGGCCTTGCGCTTGGACACACTGCTGCTGCTGATGGGGCTTGCGCTAACAGCGCTAACGCTGTGCTCTTCAGCGTCCACTTCCTCAGTGGCCGAATCCGTGTCCGAGTCGGCCGGCTCGCGGGGCCTCTCCCGCTCGCTCTGGACGAGCTTTGGGGATACCGGGACGGGCTCCTGAGGCTTCTTAGCGGGCCGTGGCGGGAGGCTTCCGGGAGTGTCACCCTCGGGAAGCACGGCAGGAGTGGCTGGGGTGGACGTGGGGGCCGCCGCGACAGCCGGCTGGGTGGGGGTCTCGGAACCGGGCTCTTTGGAGCGACCCCTTCGCGCTTTGGACCTGGGGGTCAACTTCTCCTCTGGCTCAGGGGTCACGGGCACTGACGACTGTGTTGGAGTCGATGTTGTCGTTGTAGCCGTTGTTGCCGTTGAAGAGGCTGCTGCCGCTGCCGCTACTATTGTTGTGGTGAGGTTAGCCACCACAGGCTCATCCTCTGCTTTGTCGCTGCTTTCATGTGTCTCAGGGGCCTTGGGCTTCTCTGTGGGGCTGCTGGGAGCCGCAACATCCGCTGCTATGGCCGGCACCGCCGTCTTCGTCGTCGTCACCGCAGTAGCTGCTGCGGGCGCCGCTTCAGAGGCACTTCCTTCCACTGCCGATGCTGCTGCTGCTGCTGGCTCCTTTTCCTCTTCTTCCTCCTCCTCCTCCTCCTCTTCTTCATCCTCCTCCTCCTCCTCCTCCTGCTGCTTGGCCGCCACAGCCTTTTCCGGCCCCTCGGACCAGTCCGGCTTCTTCTCCGACTGGTCTTCGCTCTCGCTGTCCTCAGAAGAGTTCCCCGAATCTGCAAGCACACAAACCTTGAGTGACCTTCAGATTGAACATTAACTAAAACAGCTTTCCAAGAACTAAATCATTTGTTTTCTTTGGTGCGGTTTCTATGTATCTCAATATATTATCCACACCCAACCCTGCGACTATGCAGGTGCACAATTACTAGCGCACTAGGTTCTACAGACATCATCTTCTCCACAGATATTTCTTCATTATGGGACAGAATGTTCCAGCCTGAGGTATGAGAGTGGTGGTGGCTGCGACTGAAGAGGCACCACTTACCATTTGATCCTCGGTCTGAGTCATACATCCCTGAAGTCCTCCGGGTGCGTCTCCGGGGAGTTCCTGTACGGGACACACGGATCACATTAAAGCCACACGCTCATCAAACCTTTCGGGGCATAGCACAGTAGAGCACAGCAGTCCGAGCGTCGGGAGCATGAACATGCTTTAACTTCAGCAGGAGAGCTGGGACCAGACACTACTGCTGTTGTTGAATATTTGCCATGTAATGCACATGACTACAACTTTAAAAGTTAGCCAGTATACTTACTTTCATCACAATATTGTCATTTACTGACACAGACCCTTCTATTAAATCTTGACAATACACATGCAAACTTTCAACAAACACAACTACCTTTTTTGTAGCAAGTTTAGAAAGAAACTTTTTTTTCCCTCCACTGAACAGCTTGTCCGTACTGTCTATGAAATGTACCTACAGTATGTAAGGCTGGAGCTGAGTAGACAGCCAACGCTGCACCGTTACATAAAGCATCTGAAAGGGTGGGTGTGGGGGGGGGGTCTACCCAGCCTACACAACAGCACCACAAGCCATCACCTTATTACAGTGCACCCCCACCACCAGTGTGCCTCACACTAAAGGACACAGGACATGAGAGGACTTGAAAGATTCTTTTATTTAAAAAAAAAAAAAACTAATTGTATGCAAAATGCCTTGTATAGCTGGCATGTAATTCAAAATAGTGACAGAAATGGTACTTGGCATGCTATAGATTCAAGGCTGATGGAAAAATCATAACCATGGCAAAGCAAAACGCTGAGCATACAGAAGTATGAGACCAGGGAAGACTAATCAATAACTGACTGACATATGCTACCTTTACATAACACATTCCAGCAGTAGAGGCCAGTACACCAGGCCCAGCACCGACTAAGACCCTACACAGTTTGAGCAGTGTCCTTACCATCTCCGTTAGGCAGAGCTGAGGGGTCCGAGTGGCGGGAGCTCTTGCTGCCTGAGCGGCTCTCGTTGCTGGGGGTCTTGGAGGCGCTGCGCGAGGCGCTGGGCGGTGTGGACTTGAGTGGGGGCCGGCCCCTCTTCGGCCCCATCTTGGCCTGTTTGTCGTCCTCCTTTCCCCATCTTCTTTATTCTGCATGGAGACACAGGACATGGGACCCAGGGCAAAGCAGAGCATGCACTGTTATAGCACGACTGGGACAACTTCACCAAGTCACAGACAACAAAACTTAGACAGGATGACTATAAATTGCCATAAAAACAAAGTCTTGCTTTAATAACAAGACTTGGGATGGGGGGGATAAATAAAATTGTATTAAGTTAAGTTATATTAATAGTTATTATTTCATTATCTATTCTTTTTTGTATATTGTATTTTATTCTTTTGCTTTTGTTTCTGTGTTTTTGATTTTGTTCTGCCTTTTTGTTTTATTGACATCTCCAAAGGTGATGATATATGGGCTAACTTCTACCCAGTGTCGCTAGGGAGCTACGTAACGGGTTCCATGTGTTCTGATTATCATAAACACTTTCCATCTAACAACCATGGTTCTACAATGGGAACGTGCCAGAACAACAATACTCCAGGAACATTGCTCAAAGTCAGCTGAAGAACAGAGAAATGACACCCCTGGTGCATGTCTTCCATTTAATTCTGGTCTGGGAAATCCATTAAGAGTCTGGCTGTAAAAGCTAGCCCTGATGGGAAAGAACTAGACACAAGTGTGCTCAATGGGCCCCGACAGACAGATCAGATAGCCAAGAGAAACGTGACATCAGATGACATCAGTGGAGAAAAAGCGAAACCGTTCTCTGGTATCATCATGTTGCTCTGCTGGGCTTTGCTTTAGCCCCAGAACCAGGACTATTCAGTTTCTAGCGAGAACTGAACAGACTGGAACAGCGAGAGATCTCTGTGTTAGGTGTAATGCAGGAGGCATGTTGGGACAGCCAGGAGCGAACAAAAAAGAGAGAGAGAACCCACCTTGACTTTCTTTTTCTGTTTCCTCTTTGTTCCTCCTTTGTCAACGGGCCAGATTATCCTGTCTGCTTTCACCCACTCATCATAGCTGGCACATAAAAAAGACACACACAACACACACACACACACACACACACACACACACACCACACACACACACACACACACACACCACACACACACACACACACACACACACACACACGGAGAAAGAAGAGACTTTAGCAGCTTGTCACTTCTAAGGATTTACACGGCCTCTAAAAGTATTGGCCTGTCATGCAGAACTCGAGCGAATTCTTGTCACTGTCCATTTCATTAAGACCCATCTGTCATGTGGACG
The DNA here is from genome assembly GCA_015244755.2 of Tenualosa ilisha. Taxonomy (NCBI): domain Eukaryota; kingdom Metazoa; phylum Chordata; class Actinopteri; order Clupeiformes; family Clupeidae; genus Tenualosa; species Tenualosa ilisha. The sequence continues at coordinate 924,485 of PYXC01000134.1, read as the reverse complement.
TCTCCATGGTGACATGTCTGTGGAGCTACGTCAATCACAGAGACCAATTTACATGAACTAATTAAATCTATTGTTTCTCCATAGCAACACATACACTACGGCAGGCTTAAAAAAAATCTATTTTGTATTTCCTTATTTCAGTACCAAACATGACAATTTGTTTAAAGATGTAGTTTGCCGCTACAAAGGCATAGCCTACATGCTATTCATACATATAGACATGGAGCTTAATGTGAATGGTGTGAGAAGCAATGTGAGTACATAAAGCTTAGATGCCTGGGGCAGGGTGTAATCAGATAGTCAGAGAAACAACCTCAGCGGCAGAAGTAAAACCTACAGAAGAGGGTCAGGGCAACTTTCCCACTGAGCACAACATCCCACCCACAATCATCAACACCTCGACACATGGAGACATTTAATGAGGCTGCATCTCTATGACCAAAATCCACATTAGTACAGCTGTGCTGCTCCAAGTACCCATCACATTATACATGTCAATGAAATGCTGCAATGTACAAGAACACGTTTGCAAATACACACTGGAGGACAAGCTGATCAGGCAATATTGCCCCCGCGTGAAAATGGTGTCTCGACTCACCGGACATTCCAGCCGTAGTAGTGCACCAGGTAAAGCACCTCTCCGTCATCCGTCTCCGTGTTTTTGATGTTGGCCTCGTAGATCTTCTGCGTCTTGCCCCGTCCGTACTTCACCCGCACCTTTGTCCCAGTGACCGAGTGCTCCGAGTCCTCATCCTCTTCATTCTCACCCCTACCGCAGACACACACAGACAAGCAGGGTTAAGTAAACTCTAGTGACCTTACCCTGAAGAACAACACAGAAGCTTTAAAAAAAAAACACTTTACAAGCATCCAAGAACAAGAAGCAATTAACATTGCTGTCCCCATAATCTATGCCCTCAATAAAACTCATCTAAGAGAACTAGGATGTATAACATGCAAACTGTACACCACAGGTAGAGGTTTGCTATACCAACACTACATGCAGATGGCAGTCTTGCAATAACACTTCTATTAGGACTCCGAGAACAATGTCATATGTATTTGGGATGGATACAGCCTTTGATATTTAAATAAAGTATAACTATACAGACAACTATACAACTATAGAGTCAGACGCTCAGACAGTTTAAAAAGTAGCCGACTTTCTAACTGGATGGGAGTTCAGTAAAGGGAGTTCAGACTGGGGTGAATCAGATAGCCAAGAGAATCGTGGCATCACAAGACATCAGCCCATAAAGCGAAACCATTCTCAGGCATCATCACGTTCAGCCCCCTTATGTGTTTCAGTGTGTTCCCCCTACCGACCGACAGGATCCTTACTGAAGCTGTGTGCATCTGACACACTCTAGATGTTTAGAGTGTGTGTGACAGCAGCGTATGATTGATGGCTCCAAGAGGAATAGCAGCCTTTCCACTGCACATGGTGCAGAAATGATGCCCGACTTGTGCCCGGACTTTTAAAAATAGACATCATATTTATAATGAGCAAAGTAAACTTGCTGCGCTGCGCAGTCAACAATACAAGGCTGCTTACAGATGCAGTTCATGGCCACAAACAAGACAGAAACACCGCCTCAGCCACAACTACAAAAACAAGATCTGTGGGCATCGCATTTCACGTACAGCATAAAAATGCACCTAATGTTTCAAGACGTGCTCGTTGGTAAGGGTTTTTCGAAGAGTCTGACACGTTGCTAAAAATCCTCGTTGAGACCAGACAATTTACTTGATCCTTGTGCGCAGCACCAACCACAGCTCCAAGGGAATGCTCCGACAGTTATAAAGCTTTTAGCGTGACGTGTTTGGCAAGTCGGATTCCTTGGGTTTGTAGCCAACTGAACTGCGTCAGAGGGAACGGTGTATGATTTGTCGGCTGAATGACTTTCAGAACATTCGAGCGGTGGTGGCGCAGTGGTTAAGGAACCTGGCTAGCATGCTAGTAGCCTGGAAATTGTGGGTTTGAATCCTAGCTGCCACTGGTCTGCCCTTCAGCACTTTACCCTAAGTTGCTCTAGGGGACACTGGCCCTGATGGTTGACAAAATGTCAAAATGTAACTAACTTTGGATAAAAGCATCTGCTAAATATATAAATTCAAATGTAATTGCAGAGACATGCCGATGTCAAATCCTGGATTCAGTGTCATACAATACCAGTTAACCCTGTGTCTACTCTTGTTTTTGTACTTCATGCGTCACGTCTGAGTGTGATGATGTTTACAACAATTCATCACGCTGTCTGACTCTGAACACGCCCCAAACACACACACACACACACACACACACACACACACACACACACACACAACAAGCAGCAAAGAAGCAAGAAGAAAAAAAAAAAGGCACGTCAACCACTTAAGTAGAAAACCACTGGCTGCACAAATTACTCTCTTATAGACACACACACAAACAGCATCCCACATCCCAAATGCAAAGCTACTACACTACTTTGTCAGCTGGTGCCACTGCGGTGCATCACAATAAACTGGAGGGGGCAGACATCCACATGGAGCCTCAACCACCAAATTTACGTCAGCTAGACTCAAACACACCCTTGCCGTAATCATGGATGCACAATGCATGACGGTAGCATTAAAGGGACACAACAGACTCTTGTGGACTGCTCAAGGGTGGGATCAGCTGATTAGCACATGGCTGGAATAAATATGTAGCAGGAATGGACCAGGCTAATTCCACTGCCTTCCACTTCACACTCCGAAAGTGTGAAAGTGTTATGTATCTGTAATTTCAATGAAGAACTCAATACAGCAATAATAAAAAAACCGACAGCCTCCTGATTCTCACTCATATCAGCTCCGATGATGCGTACCTTTCCCGGGTTCTGGACCTGTCTCCGTCGTCTTCTTCCTCATCTTCCTCCTCCTCTTGCTCCTCGTCCTCCGACTCCTTGTCGGATTCCTCGAAGCGGCGGCTGCGTCTCTTGCTGGGGGGCTCGGGCCGGCCGTCTCCCTCCTGCTCCTTCCTGTCCCTCTGGGCCTGCTGCTGCTGCTGCTGCTGCTCCTCCTTCTCCTCCTTCTCCTCGCTGGCCTCCCTCTCGCGCTCCTCTTTCCGCCTTTGTTGTTGCTGCTGCTGCTGCTCCTTCGGTTCTTTCTGTTCCTCCTTCTGCTGCTGCTGCTGCTGCTGCTGGCGCTCCTGTCGTGTGGGCTCCTTGGGCTCAACCTTCACCGGAGTCAGCGTGCAGCGCCGCCGGCCCTGAGAGAGACGATCGGCAGAAACGCAGAGACCACAAATGTTTGACAGCAGGTCAAGACTATGCAAACAGACAGAAAGTGAGTAAGCGAGCCTGGAGAAAAGAAGTGCAGATACAATGACATGAGAAAGAAAGAAAAAAAAAAAAAAGAAAAGAAAAACATTCAGTTTGGAACATTTTGGCTTCAGAACAGGCCCACAGCGTCCTTCCAAACGAGACAGCTTGTTCTAATCTTGTTCAGTACTTTTATTTACAAGTACAAAGAATAGCTACTGTGTCACTACTCTGTCAGATAAAGGGTGGGAGAACAACACTTGCGGTCTTCATGCAGTGCATCTGAACTGCTTGGGTGTCTCTTTACATGTTGACACATGCTTTTCTTAGAAAGGTGAGGATACTGAACCACAGGAGCATAGAATAAAAACCACTCCACTCCCCAAAGTGCAAACTAGCTCAGTCATAGGGGAAAACTTGTGTGAAGCCCTCTGCAGGTATTAACCGACACACACTCTGATATATTTATGCATTACATGAGCCACGCAACACTAGAGTACAGACTTAAAGTTTCTTTAGATGGCCCTGGGGAAGAATCAGACAGCCAAGAGAATTGTGGCATCACAAGACATCAGTCCAGAAAGCGAAACCATTCTCAAGCATCATCACATTACGGTCCCCATTTGGCATAGAACATGATTTAGACAGCTACATATGGGCAAAACACCAATATGGCCATTAAACTTAAGGATACTTCCGCTTCATTTTACTATGTCTACACTTGTGTTTCTCTCAATACCCTATCGGCTCTGTGACTTCCGAGAGCTACATCTTGTTGTTGTCACAAGATACTGAGATAAGTAGGGCCCATCTCTAAGTTGCAACATCAGTGTGTTATTGTAACACAAGCGATATAAAGGGAAGGACTTGAGAATGGAGCTTAGCAAGCAATTACTAGACCACTCCAGACACCAATATTTACACAATACAACACACCCTCAGCAGCATAATCCTTCAGCGCAAACACTCACATGCCTACGCAGACACAACAGTACAATGACCAACTAAATGAACACTTTAAACCAAACAAACTCTAGGTTCATGTTGCATTCATGAGAAAAGCTTGGCAAACATAATGAGCCATTAGCAGGGCAGATGCTGCGCTTACAGGACCTAAAAGCACTCGTAACGCACACCACAAGATCAGTCACATCCAATCACACATCACACACAGTATTCGCTCCATTCTTAACCGGGACTGACACCAATATTTGCCTTATTTATGGTTCTATAGCCTCAGAGACCATATATTCTTCAAACAGAAAAAAAAAATCTTTAAAAATAAATAAATAAATAAATAAAATAAATAAGTGGGACAAAAATAAGACAAGTGGAAAAAGTGTAAGGTAAGTAAACAAAGAAAAATGAGGTCTTCGGGAAACGGTCATCGTCTTACCCTAGGCGAGGAGACTCCTTTGTGGGCTTTTTCGCTCTCGGCCTCGGAGTCGTCCTCGTCGGCGGCCTGCTTGTTGTCGCTGGCTGCAGCCGGCTGGGGCTGCTCGCGAGTGTCAGCGGGCTCCTGCTTCACAGGCTTCTGCGGCTCGCTGGGAGTTGTGGTGGGGCGCGGGTCATTGTGATGGACAGTGCGGAAAGTGATGCCAGCAGACCGGCAGTACTCCTCAAAGCCATACAGGTACCTGACACACACACACACACACACACACACACACACACACACACACACACACACACACACACACACACACACACACACACACACACACACACACACACACACACACAGAAAATTAATGAGGAGGGCAATGGAAGACATTACTTGAATATGAACATGGAAAGTAACACTATTCTACTTTTGGAAGGGGGTTTTATTTACTCATATAATAATCAATACTTTACTGCACTTTTAATTTGGAAAGGATACTCAACTGAAGTCTGTATGAGTTGACACTCTTAACTACTTCATTGTATTTTGCAGTTCAAAAGGGTCGAATCAGATAGCCAAGAGAATTGTGGCATCACAAGACATCAGCCAGGAAAAGCGAAACCGTTCTCAGGCATCATCACATTCGCCTCGTCACCTTGTGTGTTTACAGTCAACCCAGCTGACTGCATCCCGCTATGCTTGTGCAGACTTCCCCCGCTAAGCACAGCAAAGCTAAGCTAAGCTAAGCTCGTCAGGTATGCTTCCTGCAGTCGACCACAGAGACAGCTGTTCTAGCCCGGTCGTGCTTAACACCTCGCAGACGTGGTGCTGCACGCTGGGAACAGGCTGGCTCTGCAGCAGGCTATGCCACCAACTGCCTCTCAAGCGGCACATCCATAACAAAAACAAGCTACAAGGCCACACCGTCTCCTTTAGTATTAATTTCTTTACTTGCGTGTTTGTGTTGAACGCACCACCCCACCATCTGTCGGTGTGCAGGCACAGAGCTAAAGAATAATCTGGTGATGCAATCAGCATGTCTCCAAAGTTTGTTGGGGTCTGCGCCACCACAAACATATTGCTTGTGAAATCTGTGGTTGGATTGCTAAAATACAAGAAACTCTAAGTATCCCAGGGCAGACGTCAACAAGCAGAACTGATTGCTTATGGGACCGTGCCTGAGGCTGACAGCAGACAGTGACGCACGCACGCACGTACATACGCGCGCGCACACACACACACACACACGCACGCACACACTTACTTTCTGTAGGCCGTCTTGACATTGTAGGAGGCGGCGGAGTTGAGGACGGGAATCCCCAGGTCCATGTAGATCTGTTTCCACACAGAGCCGCTTTCAATCTGTCCAAAACACAAACGGGGGGATTGCGTAAGCACCTCTGGCTTTAGTACAACAGAACACCACACCACAGGCGCTCAAGCCTATTCAGTCTGGACTTAAAACAGCAACTGAGAGGTAATTACTACTTTGGCAGTAAATCCACTAGTAAAAACAAGTGTGTTATGAGGAAGTACCAAAACAGTGCGTAGCTACACATGTGAAGGCCACGGCATTTTAGACAGATTCACTTCTATCTGCAGCAGTAGGTGAAACAGGAATGACTACAGTGTCTAATCTATACTAGTGTTCCAGCACGGGATAGAGTTGGCAGAGGTATGCCTGTGCTCTGTCTTAGGCATCCATCATGCATTTACATTTACATTTATGCGTTTAGTGGACGCTTTTCCAAAGCCACTTACAAAAAGAGGATAACATTCAAGCTACAACACAATGAAAAAAACTAACAAAGAGCGCATAATTTGCAGTATTTTAAGTTGAAAGTGCAATAGTGTAATAAAAGAGCAGTATAAAAGAGAGATTAAGTGTAAGAGGTTAAGTGCATTCCTGGTATTCAGAATTCAAGCAAGGAGATATTCTTGGAAGAACTGGTGGTGGTAGCGTAGTGGTTAAGGAACCTGGATAGCGTGTAAGTAGCCTGAAAAGTTGTGGGTTCGAATCCCGGCTGCCACCGTTGTGCCCTTGAGCAAGGCACTTAACCCTAAGTTGCTCTAGGGGAGATTGGCCCTGAACAATTGATAGTTGATGAGTTGTAAGTCGCTTTGGATAAAAGCGTCTGCTAAATGCACAAATGTAAATGTAAATATTCCTGGAAGAGTTCCTTGAAGGTGGAGAGGGTATCTGTTGATCTGTTAGCGCTTGGAAGATCATTCCACCAGCGTGGAACACCACATGAGAAGAGTCTGGATTGACCTGCGCAAGGTGTTGGCCGTGCTAGATTCCTTGGAGGAGCAAAGTGGTTGGCGGGTGACATAGGGCGTTAAGAGAGTATTCAGGTAGATTGGAGCAGAACTATCAATCACCCTGTAGGCCACCATTAGTGCCTTGAATTTACAAGCCAACAACATAATAGCGCCTGACCAGACATACTATATACTGTGTGTACACATTAATGAAAACATTATACTCTCCTTGCTATGTCTGTTGACAACTAATCTGTAAAAGATAGAACAGCTTTTACAGATATATTTCACACTTGATATATTTTACATGTGATTTATAGCCCAACAGCCAAAGAACACTGTTGAAGAATTTACAGTCTAACAAAGAAAGGACTTCCTTTTTTTTTTTTTTTTGAAGTGTCAGTGTGTTTGTGCATGAGCACACACACACACAGGCTGCTCTTGACAGGTGCGGCTGATCAGAGAACGGCAAAGGCCTGACGTCAGGTGGCGTCAAGTGAAGAAAGCGAAAGCGCTCCCTTTCTTTCTTTCTTTCTCTCTCTCTCTCTCTCTCTCTCTCTCTCTCTCTGCATCATCCCCTGGCTCCTGCTGTCACTCAGCTAACAACAGAGACTCTGTGAAGGCACCACTATGGTCTAAATACAGAGCACACAGACAGGCAGCACTCTCCTCCACCGCATGAGGCTAATGCTTACGCTCATCTGTTGAGATAGGGGGAGATGTTGAGTGGGTTGGAGAAAAAAAAAAAAAACAGAAAGGGGGGAGAAAAGAGACAAAATAGGCAAAAGTGGAGCTAGTAGAGTCTAAACAAGAGATACAGAAAAGCAGAAAGAGAACGAGCGTAGAAAATGCTAGAAAAAAGTGGAGAGAAAAATGACAAAAGGCAGCAGAGAATGAAAGAAAGAAAGAAAGAAAGACTCACATTGTCACAGCCTCCATGCTGATGGACCAGCCTGAAGAGCTTGAAGAGGTTGAGATCCTTGTAGCCCAGCACAGGAGGCTTGTTTATAGGAGTTCCTGTTGGGGGGAGAGAGGGAGCAGAGAGAGACAGACAGAGAGAGATCAATAAATGCAGTCATGGGGCATATCAAAGAGCACTGCCAAATCTGTGGTGCGGGAAAAAATTCAACTATGTGGCCCAAAACAGACAAGCAGCACTTTCACAGACAACCGCAGTTTTGTTATTGGGTGTAATGCCACTGGTTTGGTGACTGGATGTTATCTTTAAGGGTTAATTTCGTGAATTGTTGTGTCTGGGTGACCCACCTCTGTCTTCCATAAATTTGTAGAGCTGCTGTAGGAAGTGGTCCCTCTCCTCAGGGTCTGGCTCGTCGTCAGGCTGCAAACACACACACACACACACACACACACACACACACACACACACAGGGTTAGAGGATCGCTAATCATCAAATATGGTCACAGATTAGGTATCAAGTCATCAAGTGTGTTTTTAGTGTCAAAAGGTTAAACTTGATGTGTCTAATAGATCCTCTAATAGAGTGTCTGAGTCTTCATTAGCATTGGCTCAATGTCAAGAGGACAGGTGCTCTCGATCAGAACCAAATGCACTGAATCAGCAGCTATCAGGAGTTCATCAGATAGCCAAGAGAATCGAGGCATCACCGGAAATCAGCCAGAAAAGCGAAACCATTCTCAGGCATCATCATTTTAATCTCCTCCGTTTAGAAAACAACTGCTGGGCCCCTACATATTTCCAAATCTCTTCACACTCAAAATAGAATATGATTCTCCCAGACGGCAGTGCCAATCCAAACCATCCATTTGTCACTGGCCTTCCTACTCTCAGCATGGGCTTAAACCCGATATAGGTTAGAAGATGAACACCAACACTTCAGATGTTGCTCCTTTTCCTTGCCCACAGCCTCAAGCTTGAAGCTAAACGGCAAAAAACCTGGAGAAAAATGCCGGGCATGAACAGAATGCTCCGTCCGTCAATTTTTTACTGCAGAGCTGGAAACGGAGCATGGGCCCTTACATGGTTGCACAGTCCAGCTGAGATTCCTCCTGCTGCTGCCGCCGCCGCTGCCCCTGCAAAGACACTGAGGAACGCAGTGGGGCAGTTAAGTTACTCTAAACACTGGTCTCTGGCTGCCTTCCTCTAACGGCAATTAAAGAGTCCAAACGACATCCAGACAACAGCGACAGCAGCAGCAGCACCACCACCACCACCACCGGTGTTTGAGAGTGAAATCTCGCTGTCAGCACTGCAACAGTGCAAGACTGGCTTGTGTAAGGGTGAGGGTGGGTGGGGAGGTTAGCTGTGGCTCTCTAAGGCCCTTCTCAAATGTTAATGCTCGGATTCTAATCCCCGCATATGCGTGAAGGGGCACACCCAGAGGACAGAAAAAGAAACCCTTTAGTCTTGGGTCTCTTTAATAGGCACAAACAGGCTAAACCTGCACTTGCGTCACTTGCAAAGACAACGGCATGCCATGCTAGTATTACAACTGAGCAGGCAGAGGAAATAAGTTCAAAAGCTTTCCCCCCCTGTTATAAATGAGACAGAAAGAGGCAAAACAATGACTGACAGTTCACAAACACAGTCCACAGTATTTCTCGCTGGCTAGCCCAAGCCCCTCCATCCAACCCCAGTGCTGCTTCATGCTCACATAGACAGCCAAAAGCCCTTGAGCCGTGAGCCGCAGAGCTACGCACAGGTGGGGGTTACTAAAGCTCTCTTTCTCTGTGTGTGTGTGTGTGTGTGTGTGTGGAAGTGACACATGCAGCAAAAAAAAACTAAAACTGGTCCAGCCCCTGGGCCAAGCTGGCCCGCCTTCCACTGGCCACAAGCCAATCCCTCCTCTCAGCCTGCGATAGGAAGTCACCGTTGCCATGACGACCAAGTCAGAAAAACCCAAACAAATGGCCATTTGTCCGAGTTGGCCCAGGAGCAGGAAGAATGGGGCATTGTTTTGTGCAGAGACGGGGGGGGGGGTCCCCACATGCTGTTTGGCCATTCAGGAGACCCAATCAAGGTGCTTTGGCCGGTGGAATTGCAGTAGAGCAAGAGAGCGAGCAAGCGAGAGGGAGGGGGGGGTGCTGTAAAGAGAGAGGGCAGGAATGACTGCTGCCCTTCTTATCGCCTCTCGGCGGCCCGAGGCTGTATTTACATTCCTGGCTGGGGTTGGTTAGGCTGGCTAGGGGGCTCTATGACTGACTGGAGCAGGGATTCCCATGCCTTCACATGGCTGAACGACAGGGAGGAGAGGGTGGGTAGGATGGGGGTGGGTGCGCGCGGGGGCTGGGCTGAGCGTGTGAACAGAAAGCTCTCAGAATGCAGGCCTGGCTCAGCTTCTGTGACTTAGAATACAATCCCAGAACACAACAACAAATGAGGAAATAGAAGGGATTTGGTGACCTGAACCACTACTACCTGCCAAGTGGTGAAACAAACTACCAACTACAAACTCAAAAGGTCGCTGCATAAAATTTTACAGCACATTTGACCAGCATGGCTCTCTGGTGACCATCACCTCCAATTCAAAGGATTATATACAGTAGTACTTCATTGCCTCTCCACGTGTCCAATCTACTAACCCAGAAAAGAAACCTCTATTGTATCAGCAAGGGTTACAACTTCTCACTGGAACAGATGATCTCTTGTGTAAAGCGATCATAAGTTGTCCCCAGCCTCACCTGGTCAGCTTCAGCCTCTTTTTCCTCTTCCTCACTCTCTTTTCCTCGGTCCTCGTCGTCCTCGTCGCTGCTGGACGACTCCAGGATCTCGCTCATGTCCATCTTCCAGCTCTCTGGGACCTCCTTAGTCTTCAGGAAGTGCAGGGCGCCCTCCAGCCCTGTCAAGGGGTGTGCACATGGTCAGTAACCCCCTTTCAATACACATCCCACAAGTCCCACAAAAACAAACAGTCCAAACACAATAAAATTCTGAGCTGAATACTGAGCTCTGTACAACTGCGTATTGTATATCTGACAGGGAGACGTGTTCACGTACATGTGTGTATGTTTAACGATGAAAGTCTCTCACATCAACTGGCCGGCCAGAGATGCAAAACAAACTTCAGTGTAAACTGAAAATGAAGTAGTGTCGCACTGCGTGATCGTACAGCACTTTAGATATATTTAGAATCCCATAGTATTTTAAGTCTCTAGGATTCAGTAGTAGCACTTGGAACACTCGTCACAGCTGGAGTGCTGACTTGAGAGTTGAACAATAGGTTGCTAATGACACAGCACTTGGAAATTTAGCGCAGGCCAAGAAGTGCTGATGAAGAACTGATTCTTTTTCGTATCTGACGAGGAAGGTCAGAAATTGCCTGGAACACTGGATCAGCATCTCCCGGGCCCAACTCTTGGCATCACGGCCTTACAGTTATGCATAATTAAGGCGTTACAGTGTCATCCATCTTCTGGGTGTTCCAGAGTAATTAGTATTTTTAATCTCGGAGCAGACGGCCAACCAAGCTTACCTTTCTTAGAGGAGTACTCCGACTTAGATATGCTGTCTATGTTCAGCTGATGGATGTCTTTTCTTGCCACGGTGTGACTAAAAACACAAATGACGAAGAAGCAAAAAAATATGGTTTGCAAGCCCATCACAGCCAATTAATAAAGAAACACTGGAACAAACTGCATGCTGATCTGACAAACCTAATACTATAGTAACGCACAGGAAACACAAAGGAAAACTGGAATATTGTTGAACCGACTCATCAGGTACTTACAATTTGGAATCACCGAAAGATCTCACTAAACATTGGTCCTTTTTGACAGTCACGTCATCATTGCAGCTGGGCGATATAACCTTGAGATGGGAGTAGAAAAACACATTTAAAACACACCCTCGTTCAAACAATCTCTCATCTTCTTGGGTCTGTGCTAATGGTTACATGTAATGTACAGACTCCATGCAATATGCATGTAGTGGCAGCGCTCAGAGGTACTAATGGGATTAAAGCTTACTACCAACCACAACACTTCCCTTTAAACACAAACAAAGCTAATTGGAAGTAATATTATCAAAACATAGACATCCAAAATAATCACACAGACAACAAATTAAAAAACAACAATTAAATTTGACTTTGACAAAAAAAAATTGACAAAATTAGCTCCACAATAGTTAAACTAAACTAGTGTTAGAGAGCAGTAGTTCTGTGAAACTGGTTCCTACTCACCAGCGCCAGATAGGAGGAGGAGCCGCTGTGCACACTAGCCACCTTCCCCAGGAGCTCATCGCTCAGCCGCCGCCGGTCGTCCTCCTCTTCCTCACTCGACGAAGACTCCTTCTCCTCATCCGCACTGTGCAAAGCAAGTGGAGAGCAAAGGTCAACTGGCCAGCCTTAGGGTAAATGAAGAGAATGCAGGCTGAATATCTGATGCAAAGTGTCAGCATTGAAGTTCAGGAAAGATACTGAGACCATGAACACAAGTTTCTCTCCGAAAGACACCCACATGTTGGTGTGTGTACATATACAACCACTACAAAACTAACAGCAGCACCAACACCACCACATGCAACTGGGATAGAACAATCATCTACAGCTTCAAGAGGAAAGTTGGCACACAGCTCGCTTAATTTGAAGCACCCACAACTACAACAAACTGAATTTCTCCAACCAGACAATAAATCATTTAGGGGTTGACATTCCTTTGGACAAAATAAAAACAGTACAGCCTTCAGAAGAAGAAAAAAAAGCTTTTTTAAAAAGTAATTCCTAAGCTTTTCAAAAACAAACTTATTGACAACTGTGAAGAGAGATCATTCTGATCTACAGCAATACAAAACTGGAAGAGGCATGCTGGATCATGCATAAACGTCAAAGCTCCAGTGTGTTCAGCTAGTGCATACGCACTTCCAAAACTTGTCAACACTGATAACTTTTCCCATACTGTCATGAGAAAATGCTCCCAATAGAGGAAATGAAACAAACAGCATTCGGGCTTCAGTGTTTGCTAACAAACAGCACAAGAGATATTCTGGGCAAAGAGAGTGTTATTCATTAGCAGACTCTAAATGCAATTCCGAGACATTCTAAGGACGGAGGCGGAGGTGTTGACACTCACACAGCCTGGGAGGTCCTGCGGCCACGGTTTGTCTTCTTCCCGATGACGGGAGTGCCAAAGTGCTCCGGATTGGTGAGGGGCAGTTGGTCCAAAGTCTACGTGAGAGAGCAGGAGGTTAATTAATGTCAGATGAATGAAAAACATGAAGAGGGGTTAGTGAATGCACACACGGCAGTGGAGGGAGGGAGGCAGGCAGGTAGGTGGGTGGGTGGATGGCAGGGCAGGACAGGACAGGTGGAGGGGTACACACCTCGCTTTCAGCAAAATGTCTCTCGCCTTTCAGGCACAGTGACGTCCTTCTCAGTGTTTTCTCATCTCCGTCATCAAACACTGAAAAGTAAAAAAACAAAAAAACAAAAATGCATATAATATATAAATAAAAACAGAAAAATTTCCACACACTCACACTGAGAAGGTAGAGGTCTCTCAAAACTTACAAAAAAGCACAGAGATGGCAGCTTAGAATCAAAAACTGCTCTGGTCAATCGCCCGTCCCTTCAACCAAAGAATTCCTTCCTTGAGAAGTGCACATCATTTAGCAATCATGGCCAAAGACCGACAGCGGCACATGGCGCCAGCAGTTCTGCTCAATTATTTAACACTACTGGTTTGGGTTCTTATCCGGCTGTGCGGAGCCACTGCCTTTTGTCCTGAGGTTCTGTTAGCACTAGCCACACCGCAAGGCTACACACACACACAAACAGTTTGGTCGGGACAGGACTGCTGTGACAGCCAGAGGTCCGGAGGGAGCCAGCACTTACCCACGGTGTACCAGCTGGCGTCTGTGAGTTTGCTGATGACGGCCTCACTCAGGACTCCCTCTGGGCTCTTCACCTCAACTGTTGAGCCCACCTGCCGAGGAAGAAGAGGACGATGAGCACAGAGTACTACGCACAGTCACAACACAGCCCAGCACAGAAAGCACACTGCAGCAGGGACGGGTAAGGGACTTTCATGTTTTTAAGGTACAAGGATGCATTCATGCATGCATGGGTACATGCAGCAAATGTTCACGCATCAAATAGCCTCCAAGTCTCCCTGTGCCACACCAACAGATAGATGTTACGCACAGATACACATTAGATGTGTGCACACAGGCTCACATAGACTGGCCTTGTTCACTCCTGATTAACAGACACTTTGTTATTGTCCGTTTTAAGGCTAGTCTGTGCCTGTATTCATGTACGTCACCTGAGTCATAGCCATGTAACACAGCGCAAATTACTGCGGGTACCAACAGCTTGGTCAACCTGACCTAAACATTAAGTGTTGTCTCTTCTCAAATCAAGCAGCAACACAGTTTGATGCACAGAACAAAGCCAGATCAAGCAGAGTCTGCACCTGCCTAAGATGGCAGCAAATTTGGAAATCATGTCTGAACCACTCCAACCCACATAAGGCATAAGGCTCTCCTGCATCTACATCCTTAACTATTTTAACTCAAGAAACGCTTGCCCTTATATTCCAGAGCAAAGCAGTTTTTGCTGAATCTAAAACATAACACTAAGTACCAAAGTGGTTTTACAAACTAGGCTTTGACTGGAAAATAAAATATTTAGCAAAGCTTCTCCTAAATCTCAAACCTCCAAAAATAAGAGCGCTTCTCAATTAAAATAAAAAAAAAAAAAATATATATATATATACACACACACACTTTTAAAATATGTCGTCAACCTTGCAATTAGGCACAGCTTGCTCCCTAATCTGTGGCAAAACAGGCAATCAATCTCAAATATTCTGTCTAAATGTCTCTCGTCAACACGCTGCTCTAACGGCTATGCAACACTATCTGCCTATGTAACAGCCTGTCTAACCCAGGCCTGATCACAGACTAAGGGAATCACCATAACCAAACAATCACTGAACAAGGCCTCTCTCTTCAGCATGATACAGATACTCTTCAATACATCCATGGACCTCTGAAAAGCACAAACTCATACAACTGAACCCACAGGCCACAGACTCTTAAGTCTCATGTTCCTCTGCACAAACAGTATATTTGCAAATCCATCCCTACATTCCCTAGCTGAAAGGGTCGCCTCAGAGGGTGGGGAAGGGTGACCTGGAAGTGCTTGCTGAAAAGACGGAGAAACTTACCCTCAAAGGACCTTTAACCTGGTCATCCTGGACTACCTGGGAAGTACTGTCTCCTTTGAGCACCACCTGGTAGTCAAAAAGGCACAAGGAAGAAGGAGAGAGGGAGAGAGAGAAAGAGAGAAAAGAGAGTGAGAGAAGGAGAAAGTACAGAGGTTCAGTCAAGGTGAAGTAATCTGGTTGTGTAACACAAATACACACACACACACACACACACACACAGCAGATCACGATCTGTCTCCAAGAGGATTGTGGGTAAGCGTCCCTCTCACAGGACAGCACGTGGTGCCCCGACAGCATCCCCTGGCTCAGCGTGGACAGATTTAACAGGGCCGGCTCATGAGCCTAACCACAGCCGTACAAGAAAAAAGCACAGCTGAGTATTTCCTCTCTACCTGGAGGCTGGAGCCCTAGGTTATGCATAACGCAATAAGTTATCTGATGTGAAAAAGGACAATGGCATCTACTTGAGCTCGGCAGTGAATAGGTTTTTAAGGTCCTTTACCAGAGGCCAAGGCCATATTAGCGATTTGGGGATGCAACTCAAACTGCCTGACATGATCATTCAAATCACCATCATTGGCAAAAACTCTTTTTCAGTTTGGTGTCAAACATGTCAAATTGCTTGATGCGTGACAGCATATTTGACAGCATGTATGCTTTGAAACTGAGTCAAAGAGTAGTGGAATTATGGCTCCGAGCCAACAGAGGAATGACTCTTCTGGAGAGCGAGCTGGTGCATGAGTCACCTCAGACATGTTAGTCAAATTTGTGTGACATCTTCAGGAGCCCAGACATTCATGAATGAATAAGTGCTCCTGTTTAGAAAAACACACAGAGAGGGGACTGATACTTTCATGACAGTATCCTAAAGGTTTCAGACTCAGGATCCAATAATCCATAATACATACTGTCTGTGGTAATTAGGGCATGATGTATGTGTAGTGATATTGTGACTATTCTATTTTCTTCTAAAAATTGAAGGCATTTGAACTCCAGCTGTCAACTCAGTTAATATTTTCTTATGCAAGTGTAATTATAGTTGAACATGCAAAACAAGAGAGAGTAGACACTAATGGGAGAGATAAACAAGTCTACTGTTTCAACCAACACTTAGATGTAGGTGAACATGCTCTTACCTTAACCTTGACCATCCGTTTGACAGTCTTAATTTTTGCCTCACAGAAGGCACCGCGGTACTTTGCGCTAACATCAGTTCCCACAGTCAGGTAGGCAGGCTCATCCGCTGCCTAAGAGGAGAAATCATAACATGACATGATATGACATGACAGCATATCAATCGTCTTCCTACGGCATTCTGTGCAATGTTACTGTCGAGGATGGACATGACATAGTGGGTCACAGACAGTCTTAGGAGAGCTGTTGGCTGAACTGCATAAACTTAGATAACGTTGATTTGAGACCAATAAAGATGCTTGTTTAGACACGTTTCATTGGGTGATGGGGTGCAGATAAGCCATAATCTAAGCCTGCTGAGGGCACAACAAGGAGTCCATTACATTAATACTTTTGGCACACATTCTGTGTTTATTTGTGTTATGCTATTATAACACTACACGAGCAAAGAGGAATGCAAAAAGTACCATTTATTCCCCTACACTGGGAACTTTTCTTGGACAAATCTGACAAGTAGCAAATAAACATGTACAGACCAAGCTGAATTTAAAAATTAACTTCTGCTACCCTTTGCAATAAGACCTGACCAGACTTGCAGATATCTCTTCAGTGTCAATCCACAGATGTGTAGCATTTGTGGACACATCATGTGGATACCACAGTGCATCATCTGAAGTAAGATGGCTGTGACTAATTTGCACGTTTTAGGACCATATTTCACTTATTTCCCTTCAACTAACTGAAGTGCAAGAAAAAGAGACATGCAATCACAGTGATTAAAGAAAAACTAACACAAATCAACTGTGTTTACCACTGTGTAAGTTAACAAACAATCACACGTGTGTTGCTAAATAAGTGCCTCAACAGCAGTTCATCTGACTACAGCAAGAGAGGCGTCGCCACACTGGTGTTATCAACTAAGAGGTTTCAGTGACTTACCTTCATTGTAATGGCTATTTGAGGGAGTCCAGCTCGATGGATGTTGATAGCTAAAAGACAAAACACAAAAACAGAGGTTGTGTTTGAGCCAAAATATGGGATACTCCCGTGATATCCAGTAAAACGTCGTTTTAAAAGATAATGTGCTAACAAGCTAGCTAAAAGGCTAGCTACTTCTAACGCATTCTTTTCAAGCTCGATGCAGCCCCCCCTCCCTTCACACTGGCAAAAATGTGAAGCAAGCTCCCACCAAGGTAGCTGTCTTTTCAAAACATCTGACAAAAAACCATTCGTGTCTTTGTTGCTGTACAAAATGTCCAAGACGACAGAAAACTGGGGTATGAGGTATAATCCGGAGACTGTAGAGGGACAAACAGAATAGTGCGTGTTGCTTCCCGCTTTACTCCCAATCTGACTATGTCACGTCGCCATCATAGCTCACCGTGCTGCACCATGTCAGAAGCTTGCATTACTATCTTCTACTAAAGTACAGTGAGGATGGTTGGGAAGGAATGTCACACATTTCCATGATCCAATACGTGTCAGTATCAGTATTTAACAAAAACAGTAAACCAAAACACCATTGTTAAGGAATCACCGAGAGCGATTAATTCTACAACTCACGGGCTAAATATAGCTAGCCTGCTAACTAACCTTGCTAAACTGTTCCTCGTTATGGCGATTTAAACCGCCTCGGTAGCAAGGAAGCTAGCTTGCTAGTTAGATACTTAGCAGAACAAGTAGCTCCGGAAGAATATCCAATACCGTCCACCTAAACAAGGTCAAACTGATACTTTAACCCACAACCAAAAAGGGTAGGGATCGAAAACATTCATTATTTATTTCATAAACCAATCTTCTCAGTTCCACAAAGGGCGCATAACGTTAGCCATCTAGCTACATGTCTTCACTGCGAAAACAAGCCGACTGGTCAGTGCCATTCAATTCCTCGTCAGCTAGGTAAGTACTCTCGCCCAAAACTACAAGAAAACGCGTAAAACATCGTTGGATACCACCCGCTAACACTACGTACGAATGTTAATCGATTGAGTTTGGGAAAAGTTGTTAGTTTCTATAAATGAAATGTATACAACTTCACTTACATGCTCCGATGTGACTGCTCACCACTTGCCAGGGTTGCAAAGCAATAAACGAAATAACAAGCTGTTGAGCCAAGGTTGTGTTTCTCGAGACCCTATTGGTTGGAACGACAACAGTGGCTGGGCTTAGCGCGGTATGATTGGTTCATGTAGGCTTCGAATTCTATAGGACATACTTTATTTCCAGGTATGGTTGGTTGATATGAAAGCGGCGCTACAAATCTATTTTTTTCATTGGTTATATCTTTTTTGGCTTCCATACAATTAGGGGCATTCAGCATAGACATACGATTGGCCGTACTCTGCAGGCCCAAGGCTATCCTTTATAGTTATTGGATAGATGTGCTTTAAGACGTCCCACATTCTTTGCCCATTGGTTCCATTGTGTTACAGAAACGGAACAGAATTCATTTCAGAAAGGAAAAATAGCCCCGTTTTCATTTTGCGCATGTCTACTCCTAGCCACCATACGCCATTTTGTTCTAATTGCATTTATTTTCCATTTCGAACGCGGGCTTGAAGACAACAGTACGACGATCTGTAAGTTGGCGTTCGTAGTTGAATATGGATAATTTACAATAACAGGAAGATAGTCGAACAACTATAACCACACAGTATGGTATTTCATATGTCACATTTAATGAAGCATTTTACATGCCTTATGTAGAAAAGGTCAACTGAAGGCTAGGAGTAGAGCAATGGCGTCCCTTTTATTTCTTTGGGACGTCAGAAACCTCTCGATCGGCTTGGCGATTACGTAACCGGAAGACCATAAGAAAGAGGGAAGTGAACGACATGGTGGTGTCAGAGTGGTGTTTGGTGTACAATGAGGTTAATTAGCCAGATACAAACTCAGTTGTTGAGCAGAAGTGGTCTACAAGAACTATAACAGCAATGTAGAAAGATTTGCGGATTTCAGATGTAATTGTAAGAATAGTTGTTGTTTAATTAATGGTTTTCATTTTCTTGATAGAGGAAAATCAAATAATAATCTGACATCCATTTAGCATATTGTACTGGCAATGACATACAAGGCAGTGTCTCGAAATGTTAGAGCTAGCAGTGTTTGACAGCGCAGAGAGCAAGAGCCTTCTGTCAGGGTGCACCGCAGGGTTGATTTCATGTGTCCATTACCACACTTCAAATGATCTGAAATACGGTGATGAATTTCATTATTGGACATAATGTTGCTGACCCATAAAAAAGTCCCTTTGTGCTCACTTGTGGTTTTAGCTACTATCCTCGAAATTAACCTTAAATTAAGGTCAACCAGTCTGCATCACATACACATACAGGGCCTTGGATGCTGTATATTGTATCCGATGGGGCTTGTGGTAGGTTGCTTGTTTGCCGAGTAATTAACCAGGCATAATGGAAGCCTCCTGACTCTAACCCCCACAGTTTGCCACGCAGGCCTGCTCACATGTTCGTGCAGCAGCTGATTGCCACTTGTCCACTGGTGTTTGCAGACAGGATTGGACAAGACTCAGTTCAAGAAAATCAGCAGAGGCATATGGAGTGGTTAATGATCACGATCAAAACAGTGCCCTAAGTGGGGGTAGTTTAGAAGCTGAAAAGTGATGGTGTTTAACTTCACATCTGTTAACATGAGGTCTTTGCAACTCTAACCTGTTTACTTGCACCAGGCTAAAATTGTGGAACAGGACTTGTCTGAAGTTTGTTGGACTGATTGACTGGGTACAGTGACATTTCTGTGGTATTATAATTCAACTCACCAGTTAAAGGTCATTTGGAAAAACGTACCTCCACATGCCCTCTGCTTCAGGACTGTAGACATGCACAAAAAAGTGAACTAGGGATCCAATGGTTCTTGTGGTCCCGGGTGCCATTAACCGTGAGCAATGTATCCTATAATATCACGTTATAAGCCCATTCCAATGATACACAAGGCCATTGTTTAGACTGCAGACTTTACACAGAACCTCATCATTTCAACCATGGTGCTCCTTACAAAGCTGAGAAAAGTCTGATGAGTCTGTGCTTGAACAATGAAACTGCAAGCCTTTGCATAACAAATCATAGGCGTAGCCTGACCTGTGGACTATGCTCAGAGCTTATACTTTAAAGCTATGGATCTGCATTCTGAACTATGGCCTCATTAGGCAGTCACGTTCCCCTCGTGGTGGTAAGCTCAGCTCACAAGAGGTAGATCTAATGAAATTAATTAGCTGCTTGCAGTTGACTTTTAGTCAGAAGTCGTCTGTGCCGCAGACATTTAACGTCTCCTTCATGTGGTAAAACCTCTCATAAGGCACACATACAGTAGCTCTAAATTTAATATTGGTGTCTTAGTATTGTCTTGTGATGTAGACTTGATGATGTGGTGTGAACTCTGCAGAGAACGTCGTCAGACTGAGTTGAGATGAGGGGTACAGCAGGGTATGTTTCAGTGTAGGTTTATTGCTTATCCCTACACATCAAGTAGCATGCAGCAAGGCTGTTTTGTGCTATGTACACTGGTGGATGGCACTGCTCAGTTGTAGCACAAGGTTCAAGTCCTTGCAGTGTAGCTAACCACAAAGAGCATTCTGCTGTACTGAAACCCAACACAATA
This sequence comes from Tenualosa ilisha, assembly GCA_015244755.2. Taxonomy (NCBI): domain Eukaryota; kingdom Metazoa; phylum Chordata; class Actinopteri; order Clupeiformes; family Clupeidae; genus Tenualosa; species Tenualosa ilisha. Next base: position 903,662 of record PYXC01000134.1, on the reverse strand, counting down.
ACCTATTGCTGAAGTTCATTCATACACAACTGACAGTTTAACTAATTTTCTGTACTGCAGGCTGAAGGGTACACTGGCTGAAGTGAAGCATTCTAAGGGTGCACTAGCTTAAGGTATCGTGTGCAGAGCTTAAATTATTTAATCCTGTTGCAACTTGTGGATCTCAATGTTTACTTACTACACAAGTCTCTCTATTCCCATTCATTATGAGCACTAAGATGAAAGGTGCGAGTGAGATTTTCGCATGTGATTTCAAAGGGCTATTCAGGTCATTTATAGTAGTGAGCTTATCTTGAATACAGTCAGTAAACTTGTTTGGATGTGACTAAAGCAGACTAAGTGATTACATAATTCAATGCACATAGTGGTATTGAAAACAAATTCACACCTCTTGTTTTCTGATTTTTTATGGTGTCCAAAATCCATCATAGACAGAATTTAAAGAAAACAAACAAAAATGTAATGGTCCAATGCTATATAAAACATACAAAAAATATCTGCCCTGTGCATCTGGGGTAGTCTGATGAGGACTAAGAATAGTGGGTATGACAGTAGTCTGAAGGGGTAAATGCACGTGTTGTTGCCAGGCCAAAAGGGCTTTACATGTTGTCCTCATCAGAGTCGTCCTCTTCTTCCAAGGCATCCTATGAGAAAAGAGAAAGCAATGAGAGGACGTCAATAAGGACACTGTGTCTAAGCCATTTCAGCTTAATCAAGGGTAACTTTGGCACTTCACTGTATGAATAACACAATATTGTATTACATGATTAACACACACAGACACATATACACACACACAAAAACAGAATATCTTGCTAATAGATGACATCTGTATTCTGTTGTTTAATCAAATTAACATTTAATACTGCCAGATCCTTATAAAAAAAAAAACCCACAGAGCATAAATTATTTCCAGGCATTAAAGGGAAAATGGACTGAAACCCATTTAATGTCTTTTCTTTCTGAAAGACAATTTGAAATTGGCCCACGTTTTGTCAAAAAGTCTTGTAACTAGTATTTCCTTCCTGATTGTTAAAACTGCCTATAATATTTTTGTAGTCATTTACAGATGTGAAATATCTCATAATTTATCACCGTCCTAAAAAATGGTCTGGGTAGAGAACACTCTACTGATGACTAGTGCAGGTGTTGAACAAACATTGTGGCTATGGAAAATGGGCATAGGAAAGTCAGAATGCAACAGGTTAATTATTGAACATGCAAGAATTATAATACATCACTCAACCACCAAAGAAAAAAAGTAATTTGTAGTTCATAGAACTCCTAATCCATCTTGTGTTCTATTCAAGTCAGATCACTGGACAAGAATAAGATGTGGCTATGTCCTGTGGATATAAATGAGTAACTATAATGTGTAGCAGAAGAACCTGGAAGCACTTCCACAAAATCATCTGTGTATATCAGTAATATCAGCTTGGATAGTCACAATATCACTGCGCTCTGAGGTCTAAGTGCACCGAAGTTCCATTCCGCCTTTTATTATCGTTCATTTGTATCTACTTAGAAAAAAGCCACTACTACAACTTGTAGTCATTTGAAAATCTGAAAAAAACATGGAGGTGTTAGGCGACCTGTAACTTCAGCCCTGAAGTTGGATGAATGAGCCCTAAGCCAAAACTAACAGCAACAACGAACCCCAGATGGTTTAAGTGCACACACTAAGACAACTGAGGTCGGCGTCAACTCCTAAGTCTAGGGAAGAAAATAGTAAAACGAAGGCGTGTTACTTCCAAATAAATTGATTTCCAATGGACAGCTGTTCATGGGGCTGAAACAGGTAATACATCCCAAAATGTGCACCATGGACAATGCACTGTGCACACTGATGTTTACAACAGGACTGGAGCTTACCTTAGCATACTTCTCTGCCTCTTCTCTGATATCTTTGGGGACCATCTCATGTCTTCCTTTAGTCACTGCAGAGGGAGGGAAAGACAAATGAGGCCAGTTTAGTTCCACACCAAACTCTGCATGTTGAACAGCACGACTACCACAAACACAACCTGATCACTTTTAAGACAGAATACGATCCGGAACAAACACCAAGGGTCAAAAGCAGCAAGGCTCAGAATAAGTGTTCCTTTCGCTATCGTGGCATCGTGTCTACAAAAATGTTTCCTTATGATCCTTTCCAAGAGAAAGACCACTAGAAACAGCCAGCAAAACCTCTGACCTACATAAGACCAGCCAAGTTCTTTTAACGAGACAAAGTGGAAAGCCAATAGAGTAAGGAAATATTGAGACGACAATAAAGGCCAACACAACACTCATAACAGGGTGCCGGAGAAAGTGTTTATGTACACCTCTTTGCAGACCTAAACATTCCTGCCACTAAATGCATGCATTCATGTGCTGCACACACACTACACACAAATAAAAACAATTGTCTGTCTGCAGTCTTGAAGGACTGCAAGACAGGATCTCATATGAATGTGTGGATTTGAAAGAATGAAACACCAATATGTATACCAAGAATAAGTGATGGCCTACATAGGCAGATTTGTCTACACAAGCATACACAAATGCGAACGCAAGGAGGCCATGATGCGTACTGGCTTAAAGTGTGTGCATCAAAAATTTCCCGATTTGACGCAATGACGTGTGTAAACATGGGAATTGATGAAAACGCACCAAACGAAGCGGATTCAAGCTGCACTGTCAGATCGCACAGTAACGTCTGTGTACTTGTGGCCCTAATATGAATAATTTCTTGCCATCTATGGTATTGTTCGACATGTTTCCAATGTGTGCAAATGTCTTACCTTCTCCTACCCAGCTGAGCTCCAGTTCAAAAGCTTTGTCTTTGACTTCATCGTGCACAATGTAGATTCTGCAGGAAGACAATGAATTATGAGAGATAAGTTATCCAGAAGTTTACATTCAGTCGCCTGTTCGTGACATTTAGTTGTACCACTCCCACAAACATGCAATCCACAAGTCTGGCTAAAGGTTGTTGATATTTTACTTCATCTACCAATCAAACTCTATGGGACTCTACAGGACTTTGAGCTACTGCATGAATTTGACAAAAGAAGTAATCTATACTCAGTTAGCTCCTTAACTTTTTTCCATTTAAACCTGTGATGCATGGCATAGCTGAATGCATTTACTTAATACAGTACAAAGACAGATTTTTTTTAACCCACTGACATCAATTTTCAACAAACTGAGATTTTTTTTTACATATTCTGCTTAAAGGGTACCAAGTGCTTCAGAAGTGAATGAAAAAGGTCACATTTTTGCATGACCCCACAAAGGTGCATAGTGCAGTACCAGGCATTACAGGCCTGAGGTGGCAATGACAGCTGCCACTCCTTCAGTTCCACTTTTGCGTAGACAAAATTAGCTTTATGACATCATTTTATGGTTGAAAAAAAAAAAAGTATTTCTTCACGCATACATTATTCTCTGTAACAATGGTTTGCTTTACTACCAGGTGGTCAGGTTAGACTGTTCAGAAAACTTCTCAGCATAACCTTTTCAAAGATGCAAAATATTGTACAAGGATGCCCACTTTGTTGCAATGGTGCTGCTGAACAATGTGGTCACTCTGACATTTACCTCCTGACTTTAACCGCATTTTTATGAAGTTGAAGGTTTGGGGGTTTCATAAAATTAAAGGTGTGACATTTATGTCAAGTGTTCAAACAAACTTTCTGTAAATGTCAAGTAGCCAGTATATCATATTAGATTTACATTTGAAAAAAAAACAGTTAGTTATACTTTAAATGAGATCAGATTGAACTTGTCACTGCAAAAGTAAAAGGTACCAATACAATGAAATGCAGATTCACATCTAACCAGCAAGCATAAATAGTAAAGTGCTTGAGATGTTAATAGGAGCTTAAATAGTTCATAAATACTTCAATAAATACAATGCAATGCAATGCAAAGTCTAACATAATGTATGCGTTTTCATGAAGAGAATCTCAGCAAACTGCTCACTGTTTATTGTAATCATACCAGTTGTATGAGGTTGCATAGCATGTCACCCATACGAATTCCACACCCTCTTTTTTGAATTTCTCTGAGTGTTTTATTGTCAGTGGGCTACGTGAATTATGCGTAGTCAAATATGACTCTGGAACCGAGACAGCAACACACCTAAATTACAAAATGACAATGCTGCCCCCTTGTGTGCAATGCTGTCCACACACATACACGTACACGTGACAAAATCAGACTTACATTTTGGCCACCTCCTTCACCAGCTCCCGACAGGTCATATCTTTCATCTAAACAGAAAGAGGAAAAAAAAACATCCATTTGATCCATTGATATTACATTTCATCAATTATTTAAACACAATTAAAAAAGGAATAACCCAAATAAAATCAGAAAATCTAAATGAGATTCCCCTCTTTGACTTATTTATTTTTGCATTTGCTTCTGAAGAAATTGTTCACCTGAAGTTTTTCGATTTCTGTCTTGGCTGCCTGTTTAGCCTTTCCAATGGCACATCCCCAGTAACCCTGAAAAAATAGCAGAAAATACAGGTAAAGCAGAAACTTTTTTAATATCTTCGTCTTATTCATTGTATGACATACAAAGCATTTATTTCCACTGCCAACACAGATAACTAAATAACAAAGGCAGACTGCCTCTAAGACCATGCAGGGGAGTTTGGACACATCCTTGAATAGCAAAGTGTGTTGTCCAACTTTCTGTGACATGATGCAACCAATAGTGGCATGAAATGTTTCTAATAGAAACACCCTGTCCACATAGGATAAGTACACTACAAAAGGACTCCAAGATATGGGTGTCAGCAGCACACAGATAACTTGTGTAGTCTCTGAATCTGCCAGTATACATAACAAGTACAGAAGCTTAGAGTTCAGAGGTGCAACTGATTGGTGGTGAATGAATAAAATGTGTCAAAGAAATCTTACGTATGAAATCCCTGAAGGGTCTACCATGTACAGCTGTGGGCCATCATCCTCATCATGTGATCCCAGGATGAAACTGAGAGGAGAAGATAAAGGGTCCAATTTCTGATTTCAGATTTTCATAGCAGTGATAAAGACATTTTAACAGGTAGGTTGTTGTTGTTGTTGTAGGTTGTTGCAAAAGTTCTGAGCTACCATTAAATGTGTTGTTTTAGTCATACTGAAATCCTCTATATTACAGTGCAATCACAAGGAAGGGGAAATAAAACAATGTACTCCTGGTTCTAATCTTGGGCACCCATTAGATCTCTAATTCAGCAGGGTTAGAATGAACCATCTTGAGAGAAGCCAAATGGTCCTAGTTCTGGCTGACACATTGGTAACATAAGCAGGAAGGACAGGACGACAACTGGACAGATCTAAGACCTTGCTGAAGGAAATACAGCTAGTGTACTGCTTTGCTGAAATAAAGAGGCATGACCTCTTAGGTGTACAATGAAGAGGATCGCCAGAAGTATACGGCACATTTCAGGTGACCCTTCCCCATTACACCTTGTCAAAATGCTCTGGGCATCACGTCCCCAGCTTTTGGGTGAGCCATGGTCAGGTCAACAACTGAACTTAAGACCCCTGCCACAGCTGGATCTGCCAGCAGCTACCCTTTATGTATTTAATACTGTCTTTGCATAACTGCTTTGTTTTATTCTGTCATGTTTTAATACAGATAATTAGAAATACATATGTACAGCATTCCTGAAGCAAAATATGGGATGGTTCAAGTATTTTGCACAGTACTGTAGATTTGACAAGATATGCCATGTATAGAACTATGCTTAAACATCATATTACACGTTCAAACAGAAATGTGGAATAATTCATGCTCTAAAACTTGGAAACTAGCCATCCAAGTCTGTAATCTCTTCACAGCTATTTAGGAATATAAAGGGAACAGACCATTATGAAATAAGCACATGCTGATCAACTTTTAGTCAAACACATGTATATCAGTGAACCTGCAATTAGAATGGCCCCACTTTAACAATCTACCTGATAATAATGGTTCATTAGTGTCCATCATGACTTACCTGCAGCCGAATGGACGCACAGCACTGTATAACGTATAAGCATGGACATACATGGCCACTCTGTCCGAAAGATGCTGTTAGAAAGAGAACTAATTAGACATGCCATCATGAACATATGCATTACAAAAAATGAGTCAGGGCCAGCAAGAAAGAATACACATTTTCGTTTGCATCACTACAAAACACACACACACACACACACACACACACACAGGATTCCTTAGATCACTACAGTATATGCTGCATATCTCTTATACAAACAAGATAAACATCACAAATATACTGAGCTAAAATATAAATGCATCTCTTGACTTCTCATTTCTCAAGTGAGAACAATACAATAGGCAGATTCAACCTCACCTGACTTTATCGAGCCGACGACAGCCAACTTGCAGTTAGCAATACATTCTGAGTTGAAAACGCCAAAAATAACCAATTGGATGAGAATACGAAAGGGTTTTCAATCCCAGAATGTATACCAGACACACAACATGTCCCTTATTTACGAAACAATCGTAAAACAGAAAACTATGCGTACACTCATTCCCATGCAAAACTTGGTATTTATCAATCTGAACGTGAACTAGCATGAGCAGTATTTACACTGAAATCCACGTAAAGTCTGGACATGGTGTATGCACAATTTCAATTTGGGGGAACGCAACACAGCGCAGCATTCCAGTCAGAGAATATAAAAATAAAGCTTTTTCATTCCCCACTTTTGCGCCTTCCTTTGATGCTACCTGTCAAGCCCACTTGGCTCAGCTGGAGCTGCATTTCATGGGGGCATCTCTGGGTTAGACAAAAAATGTCTGATTTTGAGCATATTGTGCACCTTCATGTCGTAGATTCTAGGGGCAAGGTCTCCAAATTGACAATATATTTGGGCGTGTATGTGCAATTAGCACGTTGCCTATGAAATGAAAGTAAAGGTGGAGTGCACACCACTATTGATTTTACAGAATTTCGGGACTCGAAATACACATTCAGTGTGTATGGGAAGAAATCTTCTGTCCTTCACTTCAACATGTTGCATTTACATCTCTGTTCAGTATATCTTTGACAAAGAGGCAGTGTGTGAAGCAGGTTTTGATGTCTTACTTTCAGGGGGATGTCGTGACCATAGTTGGAGCGAAAGTTTGCAGCCTCTTCCCTGGCCACCTCAGCAAGAGACCTAGCATCAGCCAGAAGCCCTGCCACAGCCTATAGGAGGGACAGACAACAGATCCTCATGAATACACTCTGAGCATGACACACAACAATCTTTTCTTACACCACTGCACTCAATCTACAAGATCAGACATGCAAAGAGTACATGATACACAACTTTACAATAATAAAATAATCTAATAAAATAGAGATTAAACAAAACCAATAAACACTTCATCCATACAGTACAAAAACAAGTACACGTACTAGACTAGTCTACCATTTCCGACGTTTCGGCCTCCTGTTCTTACACCGGAAATAATATGAAATTATCATGAAGTGCGCGGCCTATTAATGCCTCAATATGCAGGACTGGCCACTCCTTCTCTGTTTTCTCGATTTGTGCTCGAATTTTTCTCTACAGAGCACCCCCTACAGTTTCAGACTAGGTATTTCACAACAATGCCATTCCTCTTTCTCTGTTCTTTTTTCTTTGGCTGTTCCATGATGAATGTTTGAGTCCCCTACTCTATGTTGTGTTTGTAGCTAGCCGGCGCCTACTGGGGTCCATCTGGGAGCGTGTTTGTGTGTAGTGCCGTAAAGCAATTCGTTACTTCCTGAGACCTGAGACTTCCATGAGATTCGGCTGCAGCTCGCTGTCCGAACGTTGCATTTTCCCTATCCCCTTTCCCTTTACCTGTTATATTAAGCCTGTTACCTGTATCAGTATCTCTTTTCCTGTTAAAGTTAAGCTAAAATAGTTGCATAGAGCCTCTTTAAGTTTGACATGCAAACTTGTAGGTCTAAAAAATGGGAGAACTAGATAGAACGAGACAGATGTGATGCGAGTGAATAACTGGGACAGCATCTTGATCAGTTGGAATACCTTCCTGAAATTGCTTTTTGCAGGTTGGGATGTGGCTAGTTTACTTTGTCCTCACTACAGTAATTATTAATTATTATCAGGCCAAGGAACAGATGAAACTTTGGTGATGATCGGAACACCGCCTGGAATTTGTATTTCTAGTTCACGATTAACTAATTTGACTATTTAAACCATTCAACTATTTAACTGTTCAGCCATTCAAACTGTCAGTTGTCATCAACAAGTTCTCAAGCCAACTATATTAAATCACCACCTACCTAGCAACCAACATTGCAACCACTGAAATAAAGCATCTATGTGCGTTTCCATATCAATCAACATGATAATACAACCAACCACTACAGCAACTTTGGATAGTAGCCACCCTGAATACCCTAGCAATGACCTCAAGTACCCTAGCAACAGCCCAGCAACCACTTTCACAGTCTTACCCTAGCAACCAACATACTTAACCTAGCAACCAGCATAGCAACCACCTCAAGTGCCCTAGTAACAACCCAACAATCACTTTCATAATGACAACCTAGCAAAAAAACATAGCAACCAACATAATTACCCAAGCAACCAGCATAGCAACCACCACAACTACCCTACCAACAGCCTAGCAACAATCTCAAATACCCTAGCAACAGTCTAGTAACCACTTCCACAGTTACCTAGCAACCAACATGTCTAAGCTAGCACCCACTCCAGTTACCATAACCACTATCATTAACCATAACCATATCCCATTACTTAGCTACCAATATCATAATGCAATTACTTGCCATAAAATCTACATCAAGCAACTACAGCTTGAATTTTCATGCATTGGTAATTCCATGGAATTACATTCTCTAGTTATTATCATCATCATCATCATCATTATTAGCATTTACTGTGTGAGTGGAGTGTTCTTACCATTCCAACATGCCGGTCAATGTTAAAGATGCGCTTGTTGGATCCCTCTTCATATAGTTTTGAGAGGACCAGCTTCTCAACACCAAATACAATGCCATCCTTGCATCGAATACCAATCGCTGTGCTGTAGAATACAAGTAAAATACACTAGAGGCTACACTGAAACAGTTCTATTGTTTGATTATTTGATTCACCAATGAATTTGAATAAACACAAGTTCCTAAATTGTTCTTACCTGCTGTTTTCTACTGCTTTCATTGCATACTCAACCTGAAACACTCTACCATCAGGTGAGAAGGTCGAGGCTGACAAGTCATACTGTTGAAAGAAGGCAGAGGTAACAGTTTGGCCAGTTTGACAGCTTACAAATTGAACAGTAAACACTGTTTTAAGGATGGAGGACAAAGAGTACAGCGAGCTCATGAAGTAAAAATGATCGTCCCCACCTACACCTGGCAGCATGATAATATGGTTCCTTTAGTGTGAAGCCTGAGCTGACTGCCTGAAAATTAAAGGTCGTAACTACCGGTATGATAACTGATCTTGATGGAAGGCACATATTAAATATTTATAAAGGCATCTTATTCAATTGCTAACGTAACCGGAATGCAGTTTAGTGTTTTTACCATTAGAACTCCCATTAGAACTCAAACTTCAAGTTACTTTCGATTCAGTTAGCATTTTAGCTAGCTAATTCGCTTATTCTCAGGCCATTCATTGTATGTGACTCAGCACAGAGTTAGCCTGCTGCTAATCACAACGCTTAGACCTGTACATGTTAACGTTAGCATAGCTGGCTAGGTAGCCGGTTGGAGATCCAAAAGTGAAACAGTGTCGGGATTTTTCGTTTAACATAGAAAGGGAGATTCACAAATACAGTAGTGCTTCAAAGTTACCAAATATTTACCCTATCAAAATATTTCCATAGAAGAGCACTGGCAGATACAATTACTTGGTTGTTGAGAAAGCTCAGCCATCCTAACAGGCCTCAATGAAATTCAACGCTAGTCCGGTAAGCTTCCTAGCAAGCTAACAAGCCTTTTTAACAATTACCTCTTGGAGTCAACCGTATCAAACAACTCTCCACATAAAAACACATTTCAATGCACATGTTATTATACCACTCACCCCAGTTCCAATCGAGCTCATTTTGTAACCCAAGTCACTCAATACTTTACAGGCCCTGCAAAACGTAACTCCTCACCACATCACTTCTCCCTCTCTGACCTCACAACAAAGAGGCCTCTGATTGGTCGGTTTCAACGTCGAATCAGAACGTGTATTGTTGTGACTAAAAGAAACTGCTTGCAAAGGCCCCAACCAGGTAAGCCTGCATCAGATTTGAAGAGAAAGATAGTTTTACATTCTTTAGAATGTTTTTTTAGATAATCATTTTTTGATATTCACAATCATACTTCATATTTCTCATTCGACGATGATCATTATTATTATGAAATAAAGATACCATGACCATCCTTTCAAATTAGGACCAGGTTATTTATATATAAAGTGAAAGTAAACCTAACAATTAATCCAAGCTTCCACCCTACAGTAGCAGTGTCAGACTCTTAAGTGGTGTGGAATAACGCCTGTACAGTTTGTGAGGGCAAATGTGTTAATTATTTATCATCTACTGCTCTCTAGCGGGTAAGAAGTGTAGCATGACTTCTCAGTTCACTTCCTTAACGTTTTCCCCCGGTTTCCCAAGGGGAATGAGCAATGCTAAGCTAGCTAGCCAAGGGTTGAAGAAATAGGTTGACCCAAACATTAAAAATATAAGGTTTTTAGAAGCGTTAAAAGCGCTCCTGTGGAAATTTTCTTTAGGTGAGTATTGTGTGACAGAAATTTGTTTTCTCGATTCGACAATAGAATGCAGAGTCTTTTCACCACAAACATTCCTGGCTAAATCTGACTTGTAGAATTCTTCAAACTCTCTTGAAAGTTTTTGTGCACTCCGCGGTCTCGAATAAATTCGTATTCATTATAATATAAAACACAATTTCATTTTAAATGGCAATTATATGTGAGGTATAGCGCTACACTTGCAGATGGACGTGACAGATTTGTTTGGCTATGTTATTAATGTCTCTGATACCGATGTTTGTCATTTCGCAACTGTGTAGCATCAGCTGATGTGTTCTGTGCTGCAGCATCGCGAAAACCTAGGTGAGCTGCGCTAGTCAGTGTATTGCTCTGCTGGAAACACCCGAGACATTCATGGATAGACTTATTCCTGAAATAAGATGGGTGTTTGACTGTGAGATTAATCAGCACGTGAGTTGGGACGACACTATGTTTAGGCGTCTTTTGTTGTCTTGGTTATGGCTCGAATTTCAAATGAGATACTCTGACATCCTTAGAGATAGGCTACCATGTTGGCTCTCTTGTATTGCTGGTAAAGTCATTAGTTCTCCATGTCCATGACCATGGATAGCAGGAGCAGAGCAAATGATGTGAAAAATGCACTCCAGCGGGCAAAAAACAAAATATCAAGCTTGGAACATGAGCTTTCTGTGAGGTACGTAGTAGCCCAAGTATGCACATGCTTTTAATCCTTAGATTAGGCATTCTAGCAGTAGGTTATGGATGCTGTTATGGTTCAGCGTTATTGTTGCATGTATGGTCAACATTAGATTCAGTAAATTGAATGCAAAGATTGTTTCATATATTGCATGAAATAAAATTATGGTGGTCAGTGACTTTAGGTGTTTCTGTCCCAGAGGAGAGCAGAGTCCTTGCATCACATGAGAATAGAGTAAATCTAGTCTACACTAGGCTACTTTGTGCCCTTTTGTGAATCCTCTGATTCTAAAAAGCAGAACAAGAAAGCAGTTATGTTGGAACGTTAGTTGTTGGCTGATTTTACAGTGCACACAGGGAAACATGATACTACCCCTCTCCAGTGCCAGGTGCCTAGTAACAGTTCTTTACTGCAGCCTGCCCTTATCAGTGTGGGGAGAGGCTATAGTTAACTGTCAGAGGATAGTCAGAGGCTACAAACAGGCCACTTCACATGTGAAAATGTATTCAAAAACCTTTTTGAAATGTAGAATGATTGTACAGTTAAACACATCCATGATGCATTGTTTTCATTTTCATTTCTCATCATTTCTTTGCACGATACCAAAGCTATTCCTCTTACTCCTACATTAAATGGCCGTGGTGCTAAATATCCCAGCATTTCCCCCATGACTGTGTAAAGACGTTGGTGAGGTGATGGCTCCTTCAGCTGTGTGTACATTGTGGTGGAGATTAGCGTGACCCATGCCGAGTGGTAGGAAAAGGCATATGACCAGATTTCAGTGTTTTGTTCCATGGGTCTTTAGAGAAGGGGCCAAAGTCTGCAGGTTTCCTATAGGCTATTCAGCAACCAAAGTAGAATGTTCTAATTTAGCCCGAGTTGGTCATTTATCATTTTATTTTGGCTGATCCAGGGAAAGCTGTTCAGAGAGTGAAGAGGACCCACATTCGTTGTCATGGACCCACAAGCCAGAACTCAAAGACTCTCTTGTTGACATGTACAAAGGTACTTTTCAGCTATACTGAGTTATGTTGTTTTCTTTTCTGTCATGTTCTGCTCTATATTTTTTGCCATGATTTTTTATGCACTATAAATTGTTAGTGGATTAATCGAGTAGGCCTAGTTGGGAACTAGTAAGTGTTGCCCAAGACTGCAGTGAGTCTTACTTTGTCTTAATTCCATCCTGTATAAATCTTTTGTAAATGATGACTTCAACCCAACCATCTAAGCAAATACATGATACCTTTGACATTAATTACAAACAATTATAAATGCCTTTTAGTGAGGTAAGTTTGTAAGTTGAGTTGGAATGGATGTTAGAGGCAGTGCAGTGCTTGAGATTTGCTAAATGTAAGTGTAGTTACGTGTAGGTTTAGAAGGTTTTGACATACTTTTGATTTTGAATGTATATTCATAGTTCATATGTGTGCCATAACATGGTACCCACAGGAAACACTTCTTCTAAACAAAGCGATTTGTCACACTACAAATATTCATATACAAAGTTTCAATAAACATTTGGGAACAGAACATGAAGAAATATAAATACTGTCTCTATCTGACACTAGAGGGCAGCCTCACCATGTCATTAAAAGAGTCATATGTATGGCTCTGGTCTTAAAGGTTTCATAAGAGGTTGAGCTGTGTCACATGTAGTGTTGCTTACTGAGTGGGTCACTTGCAGCAGCTACAGAATTTGTAGTGCACAAGGAGCAATTTATTTATCTATGATGATTAGTATTTATTTATGATGTATTTGGGAATGGCCAGCTGCACATTTATAACTATTTGGATAAGCTGAAATAAGCTTCTGTATATTATTACTGTTTTTCTTGGCTCACAAATTGGATAAGTAGGTCACAATGTACAATCTCAGGAAAGTTTTTATGCGTACCAATAATTTCCTAATTTTTAATCATTTTCACTTGTGATATTGCTACATTTACGTTTATGCATTTAGCAGACTTACATTTTGGTCAACTATCAATTGTTCTCCCCTTGAGCAACTTCGGGTTAATTGCCTTGCTCAAGGGCACAACGGTGGGAGCTGGGATACGAACCCACAACTTACTAGGCTACTTGCACGCTAGCCAGGTTCCATAACCACTACGCTACCACCACCCATATTGCTAATAGGTGTAGGTTATTTTGCAGTGTTTACTGGAAGCGTGTCTCAAGCATTTTGTATAGTATTACTTGATGAGCGACCAGTCTTTTAACTTACTTGTCTCAGTCTCTGATATCCAGCACCTTTAGAGAAGCATGTTTAATCCTCCCAACAGACCTCATAAATCACAAGCACAGCACTATGCTAAATGAATTGGTAGGGCACTTATCTTTATAATGGGGGCAATTCCTGTTCTCTTGTCACTGTTTGTTTAACCTATTGAAATGGACAAAGCACAGCAATAAACACGTTAGTCCCCTGGGAAGGAGTGACATTATATGATGAGCTTTCAGTTACAAGGCCAGACAGGTGGACAGCTACAGTGAGGGTCACAGGGACAGGTTCCAGATGGCAGTATCATAGCCTGTTCATTTACCACGTTATTTTAGATTTATGTGATGTGGTGGGGGAAAATCAGTCAAGAAATCCTAATTTTGCGTTAACTTGTAACTGCTTTGCCATTCTTTGTCATTCAGGTCTTCTTTACTGAATGTCATTTTAGGAATTTAGTTCATTGTGTCCTACCCTGAAACATCATTACTCAGTATAAATCCAGGTCAACAGGTAGCTAGTGTATCACTTTTTTTCACATTGTGTGTACACTTGGTCAGCTGACTGTTTGGGCGCGTGCTCCTGATTCATGTTAACGCCACACTTGAGGTCACCTTTCAACCGTAGCACATCCTGCTGAGGCTCACCCCTCTCCACCGCATCCTACTGGTAGGGCGGAGGCTGCGCGGCTGAAGCAGGATGTGACCTGCCTCAGGTCCTGTAACTGAATAAGCATGACTGTGGCATATGATACGGGCTGCCTGTTTGGATGCTACTGCTTAGTGGTGCCTGACAGACACTGAACCTGTAATATTGTACCTGCTCACATTCTCCTCCTGTTCAAAATTCAGTGCGGTATCAAGTCGTCCCAATCAAGACCTTAATCTGGCTTGTGGGTTAACGTAATGCATGGTTATTAACCTTTACCACAGAAGAGCTGTGTGTGTGTGTGCTTGTGTGTGTGTGTGTTAAAAGACAGGCACCAACGAGCCGGTAGATCTCACTGGCAGCCATTAGGTAGTGGTGGGTCTGCTTTGGTAAATCCCTAATACCTTCTAAAACAAGAAATGCTTTGCTTCTGTGATGTCAGTCACTTTAATAAGACCCCACACAGGTGAGAGAACAGGTGTCAAATCCCCATGTCTTGAAGGGATTCTTTGGTGTCATTCTTTTGAAGATTAATACACATTACATAGGAAAAGATTAGCTGTCCAGCATTAATATCATATTAATCTGGTATCATTCAATTAGCACAGGAGATTTCTTATTGGAAATGATGGCTAAAATTGACTCTAACTTTTAGTTATGGGTCGTAACAAAATGCAAAATGAGAGTGCAACTTCTCGCTATTCCCTTATTTGATATTACCTTATTCCCTGAAATTAGCCATGTCTATGTTCTATTCAGCATAATTCCAAAATATCGCTCATTATTTGCTTGTGTATGAAAAGAAGTACAGTCAAAGTTTAAAAAAAATAACTTTGAAAACACCCTATATATAAAATCAAAATTAGTTGATATTGTCATGAACAAATTATGAATCAATCTATTCCAAATGTTTATAGTTTTATTTTCATTTTTTTTCGGATTAAAGAGCACTTAATTGATGCAACACAAAATTTGCCAGCTAAGTTGGGATGCCAAGGCTGGATGGTTCCTCGGCTTGTAAACTCCTCCTTTGACAACCCCTAACTGAAGCCACACACAGAAGCCCCCCTACTCCCTAAATAACAAACATGGGAGGGTTCCTATGGAGTTGAATGGGCATGAGTAGGAAAGTGTTACAATTGGGCTTGGCTTTGTTCTTAGCAGGTAGATGGACCTCTGCCTTGACCTCTCACCCTTACCCAGCGGACGCTTCGTCTGGGCAGGAAGTCTGCATTTAGGCCGCGTGAGCTCAGTGATGCGAGGCGCAGCTGGTTGAGGTGCGGAGACCGCAGCAATGGTGTGGTCTCTATGCCCCCCATCCAAAACTCACACCTCCTACACACACACACACACACCCACCCACCCACCCCCCCCCACCCCACACACACACACACACACACACACACACACACACACACACACACACACACCCTGCATGCTCATCCTTTTCTCTGTATCTCTGTACTCATCCTTTTCTCGGTATTCTCTCTTTTTTGCTTCTTCTATCTCTCCTATTCTTTCTTGCTTGATCTCAGTTCTCTGTTCTTGACACCCACCGCGATGCGTGATATTCTCTTCTATTCCTGCGCATCACCTCACAGAAAGAGAAAGTGAGAACTTTTGAGGGTTCATGGGGGTTGTGTGTGTGTGTGGGGAGGGGATATGGTGTGATGCTATGGGTGTAGGGAGGAGGTGGCCAGGCTGGTTGTTGTTGATGGTGTTAGAGAAGGGGGTGGTTGTGCACGAGCGGTACTTTGTCCAGGCTTCCATGTGGGTCCCATTGAAGTTCAAAATCCCGGGAATTGAGTGCCGTGTGGCCTCTCTGGCCATCACACTCCCTAAGTGGGTGGTCTCAGAGACTGGAGCCGCCACCAGTACTACCGTGGATCTCCAGGCTAGCAGACACACTCTCACACATACACACACACACACACACACACACACACACACACACACACACACACACACACAGATTCCTCGGGCCTCCCGGCCCCTTAGCTCCCCTTCTTTTGTCTTCGCTTGTTGGTTTAAGGAATAGACACAGGGTGGGCACTGGTGAAACTTTGGTGGGGATGATTATCCCCCGTCCATCACTGCAAGCAGTTGTCTCTGGCTTTTTCTTCTCCTCAAATATCCACACACATACACTCAAAACCAGAAATTTGTCATGAAACATCGGTCCAGGAATGGCAGGGAACCTGTTTTAATCCAAGCAATGTAATCGTTATTATTGTTGGGTATTTAAGATGCAAAAGACTGGATAAGATGGTTAAGCTCAAATGAGTCAGCCCTAAGAGGATACAGTCGCTGTGAGTAGTAATTCCGGGCACCTAGTGTGAAATTATAGCTTTAGCAAATAGAAGCAGTCTAATTCTAAGAAGATTTTTTTTCTCTCCTTTCTTAAAGAACCAGAGGGCCTCAAAAATCGAGAGACCCCACAAATAATTCTTGTTGTTCAATGATTTTGACTGATCGGATACAGCATATATTTTCCCCTCTTGTTAAAAAGTGATTCTTTTTGTTTTGCAGTGCATAAAAATTAGAGGGCTCCGCAGACAAGCTGGGTCTGAGCAGCTCAGGGGTGGGCTGTCGGGGTGCACCTCCTCCAGTCATTGATACACAAGCTGCTGTGTTTAGTTTTCTTATTAAGTCACACATTAGCACGGTTACTGGGCGCTAATGTGTGCAGCGCTGCATAGTTTGCGAATCGGCCACTCGTGAGCAGGGGGTGGGGGGTGAGGAGGGATTTTGGGCGACCTGATAGCAGCCTCCTGAACCGGAGAGAGCAAAACAAACAGGGTGACTGGCTAGTCATCGCTCCAGTGCAGAGGCCAGGGAAATGTTTGAACAGGGGCACGACGCAAACGCTTTCTCCCGCGGTACCCAGCGCTCAAACATCAAGTGCTGATGAGGACGGTGTCGTTTGTGTATCCCCCGTTTCTCTCTCTCTTTCTCTCTCTCTCTCTCTTACAAACAATCTATCTGTTTTTCTGTGTCTTGCTCTCACATATGCATATCGTCACACATATTTTCAAATTATTTCTCTGTACGTTTCTGCCATGTTCTTACTTTTATTTTATTTTATTTTATTTTAATTTAATTTATTTTTAGGCTCCTGATTCACATTAAAATATGTGACATCATTGAAATTGAGTCTTATCATAAGCTTTGACAAATGGTATAAATAAAGTATATACTAGATACTTTATTACCAAGAAACCTTCTAAACGTTTTATTACTACTAAAATAAAACAAGGCTTTTGGTTGTAGAATTAGGCTGCACCTACATTAAATACCATGGCACCTATAGGATCAGAATTTAGAATCAAAATGGTTGTACAGGCAGCAGAAGAGACAGTAACACAGCAGAAAAAATGACAGTTATTTATTTTATCAATCTTTGTCTGTTTCAAATTTTCACATCAGTCGATGAAAGAATCACAGAAAGTTCCAGACTGTTGACTCTCCTGCTTCAGCACTTCAGTCCCCCGCTGATTTACTTCAGGGCCAAGTGAAGGACAGGTCGATGCACAAGCATCAGTCATTCTCTGGGGAAGAGTGAAAAAAACTCTCGTATTTGGATTCAGCCTGTGCATGCCTCGCAAAAGGAAAAAAAAAAAAAGTTCAACTCGGCCAAGCATGTTGGAGAAGGGATTTTCTAAACAAAGGAAGATATGTTTGTGGAGGATCCTCATACCGTGGGGCGTTTGTACTCTCTAGTGTAAAGCCTTTTGGTCAGAATGGTAAACTCTTGTCATAAAAAATGCATTGTGGGGTTGAATGTTATCTTAACGAGGCAACTACAAAAGAACGGTTTCATTCATCAGTTCTCAGATTTGACAGATAATAAGCCTCTGTGAGGTCGACAGAGTTCAGGCCCTCTTGTCCCGAAAGTGTTCACCATCAAGAGCCGCTGAATTAGACAAGACTAGTTTTACTGGCAGAGGTTCAAGAGGAATATCCCTTATGAAGTTATGCAAACTCTCTGGTATACCATTCCAACACAATGACTTGTAGTCTCACAGTATTTTAGGTTCTTTAAATATCACAAGTTGTTTGAAGATAAAAAAGCCCTCCAGTGCAAGTAGCTAAAAATGCATGTTCATAAATGGTCACATTTGAAAAATATGGTGTAGTGTTATTATTGATAGCCTTATTAGTTAGGTAAAAAAATTGTTTAAATGTCCTGTTTTGATTGACAGCACTACTCTCCACCCACTAGTATTTTTTATGATCTCAGGCGCCACACAAGAGAAGTACATTCAGGTGAGGTGTGTGAGGGTTGTTGACGAAACTGCTGGCGCCCAGCCGCAAGTTTCCCGTCCGAGTAGAGGTGAGCGAGAGGTGAAGTCCTCAGCAGCGCAGGTCTCTCACACAAGAGCCAGCTGACCTGCTGTTGACTCCTGCCAAAGTGCCCCACCTCACTTACCTCCAAAGAGTGACTAATAACAGCTCCGGGCAGAAGTTACCTAGCGTGGATTTCACAATATCTCTCTCTCAAAAGCTGTCTTTGTTTAGGTCTAGTAATGCTTCTGTTCTTCATGCTAATTATATTGTTCGTACACCCACTCACTATCCACAAGTCAGGCTTTTCACATTTTGATGACATATTTATTCTTTACCTCCGAAGAGTGATTGTTTATTATTTCCGATGACTGTAGATTATAGCTTTTTTCCTATTTCTTGTAATTGGTTAAAAAAGTGGGTAATGTTTGTAATGTAATGTAGGCCCATACTTGTCCTCAAGGTCCAGAGGAAGTGTAATGTTTAATAATGATGTTCTAGCGTGTCCCATAAAATTCTCAGAAATAAACGAAATTTTGTCTCTCTTACGCCGCACCGTACTAAGCTCATCCTCAAATAATTCACCTCTCTCTCTCTCTTTCTCTCTCTCTCTCTCTTCTCTCTTTCTATCTTCTCTCTCGCTCTCTCCTCCAAATGTGTATGAATGCAAATCTGAGCTTAGAGGTTATTTGCTCAGAAAAATTAGAGGTGACTTGCAGTTGAGGGAGGAGGGTAAAAAATGGAGGATCATTGAGATTTTCACGCTAGGCATCAGAAAGGCCATTAAACAAATAAGTTAGTCTGTTAAGTGTTTCACCATCAACAAAATGAGATCATTAAACATTTCTTAAATCAGACCTGCGGGCTTTTTTCCTGTCCCTCTCACTTGTTAAATTTGCTTTGCCTATTTCCGTTATTGACACAGTTCGGTATCAGGCTCACACAGTGTCAGTGAGGTTGGCTTGTGTTTGTCTTCGAGCAGTAAGTCTTGCTTTGGCAGTTGACCACTCGGGGCATACCTTCACATCTTTAAATGGCTGCTGTGTGCTTTCCGACAGTGGCTGTATCAGTAGAGGGTTGCAGAAGACATTACAATAATATCAGTATCAACCTCTAGCTGTGCAATCATTTAGGTGAGATGCAGACAAATACACGAGGCCATTCCGACTGCCACAGAGGAGAACACCCTCTTCTTCCATCCATAGAACATCTATTCAGTATTCTATTGTGAATGCAAGATGAATGTAGTTTCCTAACTTTGCTGATAGTGGGGAAATTTAAGATTGCAATTGTAATGGTTATCATCTGACATCTGATATGATCATTATTCATCCTTGTAGTCAGAGAGAGGGCACAACTGTTAATGTTCGGACCTGGGATGTAATTACGCACGGAGTAATTCAAATAATCGTATGCGATTTGAGTGACGTTAATTATATATCAGATTATCTGTGCCATATTTGCTGACTTGTTAGCTTTGCCGATAAGAAAGATTTGTCCCTGTTCGTCCAACAGTAGTAGAATTTTAAACAAGCCTGTCACACAGCACAGTCTACACAGAACTTTTGCGACTGAGATGTGTTTCTACTCTTCTGGTTGACTTTTCAGAGTTGAGGCTGCTTTGCAGAGGATGAGCACATATGAACTGAATGAAGAGCAGTGCAAACAAAGTATGTTTTTTGTGTCCTAGCTCTAGGATACTGTATACTGATCTTTTATCCTTTGGCTTATGTTTGCCCATTGCTATGTTCTCAGACAATGATACACAGCTGCCTTGTTTGTTGTGACAAAAATGATCATACAAGGGGAATGGGAATACAGGACCTAAAATTCTCTGGCACTATTTCTTGTTTAGGCATTTATGAATTTAGGCACAGGCCGGCTACTTAAACATTTCAAGATAATTCAGTTATAAATAATGACTGGAAATATGTCATTCTGAATAAAATGACTGGAAGGAAACACCCACTAGGTCTTCAACAGCATTATCTTACCCAAGTGCTGTTTTTACTAAATGTAATTTTTTTTTAGGAAGGTTGGTCTGCCGTTCAAGACCTATTGCGGAAGGCCTACAAGTGTGGCACAAAGAAAAAACATTGCCGATAAAAACAAGCAGCCCTCATATGCATGAAAAATGGGGGAGGGGTACCCAGTTGCTTCAGTGGATGGCTTCCCAGTTCTTCTCACCCAAATTAGCTGGATCATTGGAAGAAGAGCCACTCATCCCAGTCGATTTTGCAGGTCGCTCCACCAAACCTGAGCACTTAATTCAGTAGGATCAGTGCGTCCTGGCCTGCAAGACACCCCCCAAGGATGGATCCATCATGGGAATCTTAGCACCCCCCCACGCCCCCCAAACTCACAGACACACACACGCACACACACACACACATACACACATTGGCTTCTCCATTTTCCACCCACACCTCCAGCCTCAATTCAATTATCACCCTGTGCCTATGCAGAGATTGAGTCTCAGAAGGGACGAGAACTCAAATCTCTTTATTCGCCTCCTCCATCTCAAATTTCAATCACAGGAAAAACTCAGCGTGCCTCAGGAGCCCTCTCTGCGCTTTCCCCCCAACTTCAGAGTTTGTCAAGTAATGCCCATTGATTAACCATTACTGCCTATTCTGAAGGATTAATCAGCAGTCGCTAACACTGCCAGTGGGCTGGCGCATGGAAGAAATTTAATCAATCACTCGCAGCGGTTGAATACTAAAGCTGTTTGGATGCCCTGCATAGTGTGCAAAGAGATAAAGTATTCAGCTTTGCAGATGGATGGAAACACCCAGCGAACCACCATGGTGTCATTCCACCATGGTAGAACCTCTTGGCTAACACCAGATCAGAGAAACTGGTAAAACAGGTTAGGCAACTTTTTAGGGTGGATGGGGCAGGAGAGCCAAATCAAGCCCTGTGGATTGCTAGCTAAATATGGGCCCTTTGAGAATGCTCTCACCAAGCCTTGGATGTGAGGTGGCTTATTTTTTGATTGATAGCTCTCCGAAACAAAAAAGGGCCCATTCTTTTGCTGAGCAGCGTGGAGATCATACCCAGCAGATTCCAGTCCACATCACCCTCTGTGACTCCTTTGTGTCTCCACTTTGATCGCCTAATCCACAGTCCACCTCTCTCCTTTCGCTCATTTTTCTTTTCGAGGTGGTTAATGTTCTATGTGCTCAGATCAATATTTGTACTTGAAAAGGTCTGTGAATTGGCCATTATTTCTGACTCGCTCTTTATATTTTGACAGTTTCGATGTGTTCGTGAAGACTAAGCTCTTCCAAGAATATCTCCTGGCGTAAACTTTGAGAATGCACTTAATAATTTAATTTCTCTACATTGTGTTACACTATTGCACTTTCAACTTAAAACAGCGCAGATT
Organism: Tenualosa ilisha; assembly: GCA_015244755.2. Lineage (NCBI taxonomy): Eukaryota > Metazoa > Chordata > Actinopteri > Clupeiformes > Clupeidae > Tenualosa > Tenualosa ilisha. Next base: position 881,673 of record PYXC01000134.1, on the reverse strand, counting down.
CTGTGTTAGCAATATGCACTCCTTGTTAGTTCATTGTGTTGTAGCTTGAATGTTATCCTCTTTTGTAAGTCGCTTTGGATAAAAGCGTCTGCTAAATGCCTAAATGTAAATGTAAATGTAAATGTGTTCTGCAATATGGAGTCGAACGGTGTGCAAAGTTCAGCGGCCTCAGAAATGTTCAAAGGTTCAATTAGTGTGTACGTTGGTAAATAGGGCCAGATTTCTGTTTTCTCATTCACACATTTCTTCTTCTTCTTCTTCTTCTTCTTCTTCTTCTTCTTCTTCTTCTTCTTAATTTCCTCTCGTGGCCTCACCTTCATCTCACAGTGTTGAATGAACCTTGTTGAATCTTTACAGGATGAGTTGAACACTTATATCATAAACTAAGACAGAAAGATTTACGCTTAATCAGCGTTACATATCAAGTGAGACCAAAATTGTTATTTAAAGACTGTAGATTTTGACTGAGATGGGCCTGGTCTTAGATAATGGGACCACCACCTCATCACAAAATAAGTCACCAGTGGATGCAGACAGGAATACATTTTTTCCCCTCTGAGAATGTATTTGAGATGACTTTTATTTTCCAACTAACATGTATCTCAACCCTAAATAGATAAAGGTGTTGAGGACCTGCAACCATAATGCTCATCATCGGAGTGTGATAAAAAGCATCTTGCAGGATCTTGAGTATTCTCGAAAATGCAACCGTGATCACCTCATGCATCTCTGAAAGGGAAATATTGTTTGACTTGGTAAGGCCATTGATCTGTTTCTTGAGAAATACAACAGTATCCACTGGTGGTTTTATGGAAAGGGAGGAACACGGCCACAAAATCTCTTGATCCCTTCAAAGTCAAGTCCATTCGGTGTTGTACAAAAGCCTGTGACAATCAAAATTTAACAGCAGGCACCAACCCCTCCTCTGCACCCCCCCTCCCACCACCTCCCCCCAGGTGCAACAGTGTTCCATCCCATGTAAGTCATCTGTTTACACACATAAGATAAATTCATGTCGGCATTTTCACGGGGAAAAACCGCAAGCATGCTGTACAATTAAACCTGCTTTAAGTTTCTCTCAAGATTAATGTCCATATCAAAATTCATAAAGATTCGGGAAGATGTGAAGGCAGAGCTAGCGGATTCACAGGGATTTTGCATGAAGCCCATTTAATCAGGATAACACTGCCATTAATATTCATAAAGTCAGCTGGAATACAAATGACAGCCTGTGAAATCTGGAAACTTTTTTGCTACGGAAAAAAATGTATTAAACGCAGCTTAAAAAATTAATGGAATTGAGTTTATACTGGGGGCGAATGCAAAACCCGTATTGGTTTGAGGGGAATTGGGCTTAGATATTTCTTTTTGAAGAATTCTATCTTTGATGGACATCAAAGGCAGTCTCAATGAATGCGACGCATGAATGGTCATTTAAAAGGATTTAAAGACATTACGCTGCAATAATTGTACATGAATAATAAGTAGCCCACTGAGGCAATTAGCTCAAAGTCTACAAGGCAAGAAAATGAAGATCACAGGGAAGGCAATGAAGGACAAAGAAAAGTGAGAGAAGTTTGAAATGAGGGATAAAGTGGCTTTAGGAAGTACAGGCGGATATTATTTTATTCCTCTTTCTTCCTCTCGCTTCTCTTACATCGTTTTGATGTATCTTTTATTCTCCACAGCAGTAAATAATTCTCAAGATGCTTTGCCAGCACACTGGTATTTATCCTCTTTAAAAAGTTATTTCTAATGAAATGTGAAATGACAAATGTATTGGTGCTTTTTTTGATTTTGTAGCCATGTTTTTTGCGCTTAGGCCTCTCACAGACAAGTATAGTTGTGCTGTTTCATGAGAGAAGTGTAATACATGACTGTTACAGTCACTCACAAACACTAAATTATAATTTTGTGAAATCATTTCCAAGTCCTGGAAATGTAATTTGAGTCACACTCATTTATAGGCATCGCTTATGGGTCATCTTTTTGAGTATAAACAGAGGTCGAGCAGCAATTAATAAGCTTGATACAGAGACTGACATCATACAGTTTCAAGCCCTATGCCCTTTACATGTGCTTCATGCAATGAAACCAGTGAGATTCCAAGAGGCGTTGCACTTTTAATCATCTTTCCACAATTCCAGGACTGTTCTGTCTTGCAGAATGAATTCATTCTGAAACTCTTATTAAAATAAAGGCTATGCATTGCTGCTTTGTAATATGGGATTATTGGAAAATACTAATTTCAGCTGGGTCTTTTTTGGGAGATTCTCAGCAGAAAGCGTGTCAATCAGCAGATCAATCACATCTTATTTGGCAAAGCGCCCTTTTCATTGCTCCTCACCGCATGTGCCTGGCAGAAAATTATGAGAATATCAAAAGGTCAGGTTTGTATGCTCTATGTTTTTCTATTCTCCCTCCGCAAAGCTACTTTTCTCCTGTTCGAGTTAAAGGATTACCAATCTCCTGAGCCATACCTACTAACTCAAGCGGCTTCTCCACCTCCCCTCCAACAGAAAGTGGATAAAAAAAGGCCTGCCTGGGCTTGGAGTCTATAACTAGGATTAATGGTACCCCGTGGTTTCTCCCACAAAAAGCCAGTTGTCAGTTCACGGCTTGCTGTGTCGCGGCTGAATAGCGTGCGAGCGCTGTGTGTGTGTGTGCGGTGTGTGCTGGCGTACAACTCAGGGATAACGCTCTGCTGGCATCTGCCCCAGGGGTCAGCCACCCGCCTCGCGCCCTAACCTCCCAAGAGGTCTTTCTCCCTCTGCCTCCCCTCCTCGCTCTTCTTCTCTCCTCTCTTTCACTCTCTCTTTCTGCTTCTCTCTTTCTCATCAACTCTGTCCGTCTCCTTCAGAATTGTTCTGTCTTCTGTTTCTCTTGCTCCTCTCTCTCTCTCTCTCTCTCTCTCACACACACACACTCACACACTCACTCACTCACTCTCATTCCTCCCTCAATTATCTTTCTTCTCCATTGTGTCCATTGTGTTCTCTAATATGTTTAGACCCATCATTTACCTCCCTCACTCTTTCTCCCGTCTCTCACCGTTCCTCCCTTTCTGACCTCTCTTTTCTCCTGGCTTTCTTTGCCTCCTTTCTTTCCCACTTACTTACACTCTTCCCATTTATCACACTCCTTGGCTTGGTGTCCATCTTTGTCAGAGACTCTGAGTCCTCTCTCTCTCTGTCACCCTCTTCTATTTTTGTAGGATAGGAAGACCATACTGTCACAGTAACATACAGTCGCTGTGTATGATTTGGGCTTCCTTCCTAACGCTTGTATTCACAGATATGTTTAGAGATGAATGCACATCTGAACAGAAACACATTTTGACTGACTGTTTTAAAAAGACTTTTTTTTTTTTAAGTGAGGTTATGTTTTCCCTAAATGGTGATACTTTGAGGTGTGTATACCTTATGAAATCCTCACTGTGTAATGCAGCTTTATTCGCTAAGGAATATGTATTTCTACCGTAAGCATGAGATTGAGCTAAAGGAAGAGAGAGGTTGCAAGGAATGATTGAATAAAAACTTGAGTGAGAATTTTTTAAAGTGTGTCTTAATAGCACAGTGCAAGTAGATGACTGAATGCACAGTTTCCATCGAAAATATATAAAAATATCCAGAGCTGATCTTTTCTGGGTAATCCAGCCTCTGCTTCCCAGATGGCTGCCGGATAGAGAGAGCAAAGAAGGGAGGGTGGGAAGGAGAAGAAAAAGAGCAGAGGAATAAAGAGGCCTCTTTCTTTCTCTCCCTCTCTCTCTTTCTCCTGTATGGAGGACGTCCTGTTTTACCAGCTTCACCACTAGGGGGAAGCCCTTCACTGCACGTGCCTTCCCCACACACACATAGAAACCTTGAGCAACAGGCTTCTCCGCGACCCTTCATCCTCTGAATGTCAGTGTTTTCCTCCTAATTGCCAGCCATCTATTTGTTGCTTGCATATGAATTAACGTGCATTTATGGACCAGCGTTATCCCCAGCCCACCCCACCCCCCTCCATTCCCCTCCTCACCATCATTAAATTATACCTGAGGAGCTAAACTTTAATTGGCCGTTCCAGCAGCGGGATCTGATACAGGGCTTGAGCAGCATTAAACGGCTGTTTACTTTCCTGATAGCTAAAAGCATTAGATTGACTGCGCGGCAGGATTATAGTTTGTTAATTGCTGTCGTTCATTAGTCCTCCGCTCATAAACTGCAGCTTGGTGCGTTCGACTGAAAAGAAAAGGGGGGATAAGATGATGACTTAAAGCATGATTCTCAACCTGCAAATTAAAGCTGCCCAGGCTTTTTTCCCCTCTCGCTCCCTCTTTCTCTCTCTCTCTCTTTTTCTCTAACACACTCTCTCTCCCCCTTCCTGACACTCTCTAGAGGTTATTAAAGATCATTCATCTAGCCAACTAACCCCAAGATCATATTGACAGGCCATAATTAATAATAACCTTTCTGAGTTTGAGTAGAAAGTGACTGCCGAAGATGAAAAGCATTTCTTCCCACTTCTATGAAATGATTCACTCCCCCCCAATTTCACTCCCTCCCCCCATTTATTTTCAGCTAATCCTAAAGTCAATGAGGAACTGAAACAAAGGCTGCCCTCCCCAATAAGGACCCTCTGTGTAGAGACCACATCACAACTTGGGTAAAGATGCTTCTGCTCTCCTTTTTTTCTTTCTCTCCCCCTCTCTCTCTCTCTCTTTCTCTCACTCTCTCACAGTCTCGCTCTCTGCACTGTTTGTGGAGGGCTTATACCAACATGTAACAATTAAGAATGATTTTCCTTTAGTTTAATATGTGAAGGTGTTTGTTAGTGTGTGTCATGGGGCTGGTGATTGCACAGTAGTAATGATCTCTTTGTTGGGATCGTTTGTCGGAATGTGAAAGCGTTGTTACAATGTTTAAAAACCAGCTGGTGATTGAATTTGCTCATCTGGAGTGGAATGCAGGTTGAAATTACATATGAGTTCACGCTATATCTTGTGCGCTGTGCACAGTACACAGACACAACCCTACACTCTAACCCTTCACTGGTAGCACCCAACATATTTTTGACAAGAACTAACATCAAATTTCATACGTAATATTATGTACGTATTCGTCGTGATGCCAGTCATTTTTTTAAAGCATATACTGATTTCACACAAAGCCCTTAATGGAATGCAGTCACTCTGATTTCCAAAGGCATATGCTTAAAGCGCCAGTTACTTGTCTCTTCTCTTACTCTGTCTTTGGCTGTCGGTAACTTGTGATCAGGTTCATTCATCCGTGTGATGAGGGCTGTTTATGATTGGCCTAGTGAGCGGCAGACAGCTCCCTGTGGCCACAGGATTTTCTCTCGTCCCTGTGATGCCTGCCTCCAGGAAACCGCTTGCTGACAGATAAAGGTCATTTAAGAGGCCGGCCAAACACAGGCCCACTACATCTGTCCCTCTGATCTTAGCTTCGACCGCTTTTCTTTGCTGCTCAGCTCCTTTAAAGCCTACTGAACACAGATACTACTCTTATCATTAGACTACTGCCAAGAATACATTACTGTTTTCGCTGTGCATGCAACATTTATTGTCTATCTATCTATATATATGTACATATATGTATGTATGTATATGTAATTGAAATCAGAATGTGAAGTGTTGGCGCACATTCCTCTTGTGTGATGTCTGCATATACCAGCACCACATAAGTTCCAAGTCTCTTGTGAGTTGCCTGTTGTGTCGCGTAGCACAAATGAGAAAAAATGTTTCAGGATGTCGCTTTAGTTATATAAGCAGTAAACATGCAGTTTAATGTCAGAGCTTCAACAGGGGTTATCTGTGTAATTTCTCTCTCCTAACTTTGCACCATGTGTCGCCTGGTTTCAGCTTCCCTAAGTCCCCTGCGCTATCGGAACCATCTCAAAGTGCATCAGAGGCGTTCGATAAGGATCTACCACAGGGTAAGACGATTCCGAGTTGTCTTCTTCTCAAACTTTGCAAGAATTAGAGCAACTTTTTTTGTGGAGATTTTAATCTGTTATCGTCTGGTAGGCAATTCTGTTTCATATTTGCAGGCAGACAAGAATAATTCAGTCTAATCAACTATTTTTATGTGTTACACAATTACAGTGCACGCAGTTTTATTTTAGTACGACAGTGATTATTTAGCCTCTAGCGGTAGTATTGCAAGCACCTTGTACTCTGATCCTCACTGCTTACTCGTAGTCAGCCGTTTTCTATTGTCTCTTGTGTAAATCATCAGTTGTTGTGTGTGTGTGTGTGTATTTTCTTCTTCATCATCATGTGAGCTTTGTGTAAATGGAGGAAGATTTTTGTAAAAGAGGCTGCCTGTGTACCCCGCGCGACGCTACACCAGAACGTTACATAAATGTTTATTTACATGTGCAAATCACTGGCAGCCTCTGGTACTCTTTGCGTAATAATCTTACCTTGGGGCCGATGCCTGTGCCTCCGTTCACACTGTTTAGATAAACTGGTTGGTATAACAATGAGAGATAAACAATGTATTTACCCAGGCCTTCACCTAACGCTCCTGATATGTAAATACATCCATCCCTTCTGCTCAAATATACATTTGGGGGGTGCATCAATGCAGAAGTACTCCAAGCCTCTGCTGCTAGCTAAACAGATTGTAATGACGCCTGTGTGGCTACTAAGGATGTGTGCATTATGGGGTTTTGGGTGCTGATGTGAGGATGACAGCTAAAAACTTGAGAGATGCTTGAAGAGATCTTGAGAGAGAGAGAGGGATTGAGCAGCCACATCTTGACTTTTTGCGCTGTTGTTTGCTTTTTTTTGTTTTTGTTTTAACACAACAGCTCCCTGCTTGTCGTGTGTAAGTTCTTTTTTTGTTTTCTACCATGGAGCCTGTAAAACGCTAGTTTGAACACACACTCATATGTCGTTGGAGGAGGAGGAGAGATGGAAGGGAGGGCGTCGCTAGTTACCTTTGTGAAAGTTGAGCTCAAAGGAAAAATGAAAGTGGGCAACCCAGGTTAAAGGGGGACAATGTATCCAAAAAGTCATATATTTGCAGTGCAACAAAAGAGGGCGGCAGTGGTGGAGGGGTGGGATGGGGGGTTATATAAGCGCGTTTCGCGTTATTATTCATGGTTTGAGTTCGGTGTTTGCTCTGGTGGCTCTTCCGGGGGAATACTAATAACTGTCTCTGCCCACAATCCTGGGAGCAAGGCCTTAGCAACAAAGCTAGGAGGCAGACCTCCCCGATCTCGACTTCAAACCCTGACCTTTCAGCAGCGTTATTGTCAGCGCTAAGCCGCTGCTTTTGGCCGTTGAGGTGGCCATGCTGTTGTGGCCCTAATGCCACATTGCACTTATTAACGCAAATATCTCTCCCTCCTTTTTTCATCCCTTCTTTTCTCTTCCGTTTTTTTTACCTGCCACATTTTGTTTTGCTCAAGGGTTTGCTTTTGTAGCAGTAATACGTCATTCAGAGCAGTTCCATGTTTGAATTTGAACTCCGTCTGAATTGCATTGATGTCATTGCACTGATTAATGTAGGTCTTACTTTTTGTTTGTTTGTTTTTTTTACTTCTTTCCTTTAATACATTTCTTTAATGCATTAAAATAATCAGAGGGAGAGACTGGATTGTTTCTTTATCAAGCGGTGTTTGAACCTATCCATTCTGTCCCGTCGCTGTGGGCACCTCACTCTCACTCCTGAGCAGGACTCGCCGCCATCACCCTCTTCCACCCCCTCTGGAAAATTTCAAAAGCACGACTGACGGAGTTCAAGGGGAATGCTCACCCCAGCCACCAGCTATCCCAAAAATTTCCCCCGCCACGTGTGGCTCACACACGTTTCTTTTATTCTTCCTCTCTCTTTTCTGATCCACACAGTGATATTTCTCCAGGAGTCTTTAGGCACTGTACTAGAAATGCATTGCCACTGTTATTGCCCGTGATCAACATTTAAGAAAGTGGTGAAGCAATCATTGGGTGATTTGGTGCCAAGACAGGTTGGTAGGGAAAGCAGATTTATGTTGGAATTGTTTGCTCCACTCATGACCTTTCATGAAGAGCAGGGTGTGTGTGTGTGTGTTGTGTGTGTGTGTGTGTGTGTGTGTGTGTGTGTGTGTGTGTGTGTGTGTGTGTGTGTGTGTGTGTGTTTGTGTGTGTGTGTGTTCCCACCTGCACTCAGCACAGTTACTGGCCAGCCGCTTTGCAGAAATATTGACAGAAGACTGTTGTCTTCTGGTGTGCTAGTGGTGCACTTTCCTGCTCTTTCGAATATGTCTGAGGAAGTTGCATCATGCACAGTTGAACTGATGTGGAATAATGGTCATGACAGGTCAGACACAAATGTGTGATGTTGGTGTTAATCTAATTTGAAATCTGTGTATAAATTAAATAGGTGTGTTCAGAACATGTATCATTTTTGAAGGTGTAAATTCACCACTGTGTTTGGATGTGACCTTGCAGTTCCTCCTCCACCACCCAAACCTCCAAAGACCTCAAGCAGAGGACCATCTCCCCACCCCAGGGACAGGTCCCCTGACGCGGGCAGACCTATGGACCAGGATAGGCCCACAACCCCTATAGTTCGGACTTCAGAGGTCCAGGGTAGACCGCCTGGCACAGAGGGCAACAGTGAGAGCCCTCCCCACAGACATCCACACAGTATACTGGAAGTCCCAAGCATGCCACCTCCCCACAGGTAAGCCAAGACACAGGTTGCTCTTTAAGCTAATAAATCTTTATGCTAATAAAACAATAAATATATCAGCATTAGATATATCTAATATGTAATATCTAATAGAAATATCGGCCTCTTAAATGACAGAATTATCACCCCTATATATCATAAGCTTAAATTAAATTAAAATTATTCATATGAATATGAAGTAAGTTCCATGTTTATTTCAATAAATGCAAATCACTTAAATCATTACAAATTACTATTTCAAATAATTAATGTGGGTCAAGCTTTCTCTGTTGTCTAAGGGAAGCAGGAAGTAGTTATTTTAAATGGAGGGCCACTATTAGAGCGAGAGAATCCAACAGCATAATCTAGTCTAGCTTGCCTCCTTTGCAGCCCGGCAGGAAAACTGTGTCACAAATGTCACATGTCTATTTTAACTCCACTAGAACCTCCCATTGGCCCCAGGCCATTGTAAGTCAGGTTTAAATGAGGTAACTCTGCAAAGCGCTCAATAGTCCTCTTATAAATATATGAGCCTTTGCATTCTCTACATATCTTTTAATAAGAAATGAATCAAATTACTGGCTACAAGAGGGAAGTAATTTACCTAGCAATACACCTCGGTAATACCTCAATATTACCTTAAAGGTCAACTGTATGATTTGCCTAATATTACAAAGTAAATAAGGCACTGTAATATGCAGGGAAAGAGTGAAATTGCATCCCTTGTGTATTAGATAAACGCATGCCAAGGTGTGAGCATGATTCATTTGTATCGTCCCATTCTGGGCTTTAATATGAGAACTGCTGTAATGAAGTGTTTGTCTTTTTGAACTTCAGGGGCTCCCCGGAGGACCTGCAAAGTGTGAAAGTTGTCAGCTCAGGTGACTTGGCCCGGCACGTCCCGGCCCTGGACAAAGAGAAGAACATTGCCTTCCTGCTCAAAGAGCTGGATTCTCTGCGAGACCTCAATAAAAAGGTAAATACAGTGTGAGACAGAGTGTCCTCTCTGCAGCTTTAACCAAATGTGTTTGTGTGTGTGTGCGTGTGTTTAAAGATGAGGGTGGCTATACTTTTAGTTCCAGATTACTGAATTTGGAGAGACTTTTCTTTTTAATGGTTCAAAGGCATTAATACTGGAATTGTGATTTCAACAGTGTACACACGCCTCTCAACGAAAAAGTCTAGTCCAAACACAACTAATATTACACTCTGTCACATCAGTCTTCTTCAAGCAGACACTTAGAACTCTGGCCTTGTATTGTCTGGCCCTTTTAAAATATGATATTTATATTTGGGTGTCTTGGGAGTCTTTGGAGTCTCAATAAGACTCGTAGTAGTCATGACAGTGACTGACTTGTCACTGGATTGTGTTATTGAATTGCAGGGAATGAAATCTGCTTATCTGGTTTCCAGAGAGGGTAAAAAGACTCTTTTGTGGTTGGCATAGTTGCTTTTCCTCTATGTTTTTTTTTTCCTCCAAAGGCCTGTGGTATGATTGAATATGTTCTGATATTCTGCTCTCAGGTTGGACTGTGTATTTAGTTTGCAATGGGGTTCATCTGGTAACTAGTAGGGAAAGATGGTTTGAGGACCGCAGTAGACAGGTAGCCATGGCAACAGTGTCAACAGGAAGTCCCTGTTGCAATGATACATTTTCCTCATTGTGCTTTCAGAGGTTGTTTTTCTCTCTCCCTGTAAAAGATGGATTTGTAACCTACGATTACTCACAGAATGCGGTTCAACCTGACACTTCATAAAAAAACCTCATCTCTGTCTGTTCTTCTTAAGATGAAAAATTTCCTCATTTTCAAACACGCTCCATTTCATCAACCTTAAACATCTTTGCCTTTTTCCTCTCCTCCTAAAAGCTACCCACAAGTCATCAAACGAGCCCTCCAGGCGCACACACAAGCCCCTGAAAAACATTTACCCTGAACTCTGTGTGTTTGAAAAGAAAATGGTCGCCTGGATGAATAATATGGATGTTCCGCTGTTTGGTCTGGACATCTCCCGGTTGCAGCGCCGCTGCCCGCGAGACGATCTCTGGCTTGCCCGCCCAGAGTCGGCAGGGGCCGCGCACTGAAAAGCAGCGTAATTGATGCCCCGGGCTTCGCGAGCGGCTGCGACTCCTGACTGAAAGGCAGGAACACGTCCCAAGAGCATGTTTGTCCTGGCAGAGCCTTGAGAGGACTCACACTGGCGCATGTTTTCAAAGTGTTAAGGGGGGAGAAAAAGACACAAGCGCCCGGGCAAAATATTCTAGACAGGAGGTTAAATCTATCATTAACGCTTGTAAAATATCACTCTGGTCTAGATTTATAGAGGACCCCATGGCCATTTTTTTTTTTATCATATTTTTTTTTTTTGTATTGTAGTTGTTATGTTTTTTCTTTATTGTCTTGAAAACAGGGTAATGGATAGGATTGTGTCTCAGCCACAGTGAGGGTCTGTGATTCAGTTGAGTAATTGTGATATTCCATTTTCTGTGAGCTTCCAACACCGCCAGAGAATGTAGTGCCCGGCATGTTGCAGTCCATTGGCTAATGCTCTTGTTTTGGTTCTCGCTCATATGTATATATTTGTTAATGAAGCGCTGACTGAGGATGACTTAAGTGGTGGGTATTTCAATGAGAGAAGTGCCTCTTCCCATCATCTATTTTCATTTATTTTCTTTCTATGTCTCACACTAATTTCACTTTATCACACACTCTTCCTCTCTCCCTGCCTCGGTGTCATCAGCTCCAGGACAAACTAGCACTTCGAGAGAAGGAACTGGAGACCAAGCTGTTGGATGCTCAGCTGCAGGACAGTCAGATGGAGGCCCAAGCCTGCGAGCGAGCTGGAGGTACGAGCAGAGCACTGGGAAGTGGGCAGTGGGAAGTCCCCCCACTGGGACATGTGATGTCATGTGTAAACCCTGAGGCTCATATGAATGTTCGAGAGACAATAGACAAAGTTGCAGAGCTGAGAAGCCAGGATTCATAAGCTCATGTTTACAAAACAATTTGCTTTCCATTCAGTCCGTTGGTTATGTGTGTGTGTGTGTGAGAGAGAGACAAAGAGAGGGAGAGAGCAAGAAAGAATGCTTTTTTTTGTTGGTTTTAAAATTTTTGCTCCTCTTTTGCACTCAGTGTATTTCTGCTGATTGCACATGAGTGATGTGTTAACTGTATCCAAACAGGTCCTTTAAATAAATATTCAAGTGTCTTAGCAATATTGTGAACAATTATCAGTTTGTCTTGCCTACAAGTTTATGGTCAAAATGAACTTGCTTACACAGTAGGTAATAGTATTTGTGAATATAATTTAACAGCACCCATCTAGCCCCATACAAATATTTAAATTTTGTACAGGGGATCTTCTTGGTAATTACTTCTCTTTTTTTTTCATTTTAGCTCCCAACTTGGTAATTAAAAAGAAAACCACAAGACATATATGAGGCACAATTAGTCCATTAATTGTTCGTTAAACAATAAAAAAAGCAGATACATGTATTTGGTTAGCCATTCTCATTTTAATATGATTAGCATGGTGCCATGAAGTGAGGTGACGAGAGGAGGAGAAGGGGAGGCGTTTCGTGAGCAAATTCCAGCTAAAATGCAATATTGATTTTCTTAGTGAACTTTGTCGTGGCTTAGCTCAGCGTTCCCCTGTTTATCATTCCTCCACCCCCCCACCGCCAGAGGAGGGGGAGGAGGAGAAGGGGGAGGTGGAATTAGGCGCTGATGGATCCGCGCGTCCCCCGTTCGGCGAGATTAGCAGCGGAGCCGCAGACAGTTTAGTAATCTCCGAAATCTTGTGGGTTTTAGCCAGCCGGCGCTCCGCTCTGCTCCGCCGTGTGGCCCCCAAGTTGGGGCTAGAGGGTCAGGTGGCCAGCAACGAATGCAGAATGTAAATCAGACAGGAAATGGAAGAAGGGGATAGTGAGGGTGTTCACAGCCAACAGCTTGGTTTGCCATTATGGTCGATGAGATTCTTCTTTTGCATGGGGCTGAATTCACCTTATGGAATGAGTTTGTTAGTTGTTTGAATAATTATCTGTGCAAACTTCTAACATCTAATCATTGTCTCTAAAATCTATGGTTATCTCAATCTCTAACATTCTAAATCATTGTAGTACTGAAAGCAAAGGTGCATTGAAAAGAACTCTGCTATTTAACTGTTCACTACCTGGAAGTTCAAACCCTTTCAAACTCAGTGGCACCCTTCCTTCACCCTGAATTGTAAAGTTCAAACCTCAATCCCTGTGCAATTTCATGCCACACTCTCCACTTTTTTTTTTTTTTTTTTTTTTTTTTTTTTTTTTTTTTCATTTCTTCCTCCCTTCATTTTTTGGACCCTCACCAGTAATATTCCCATTCCTTGGCACACCAGAGAGACGTGTCTGTGCTGAGGTGCACCCGTGCTTTATTGCTCTGGGCACATGTCATGGCCACCCTCAGGAGAGACCCAGCACCTCAAAATGAGTCCATCTTGCTCCGCCACTTTCTCTTCCTCCCTCTGTCTTTTCTCTCCTTCTCTTTTTTCCTTTCTCTCTCCCCCCGTTTTCTGCCCTCCCTCTCTATCCCTCTTTGATGACTCCATTTCTCTCTCTCTCTCTCTCTCTCTCTCTCCCTCCCTTGGTTAATACCCATGCCACTGTGTTTCTGCTGCAATAACCTTCCACTGGAGAAGCTTAGCCATGTTATTGTGTTGCCAAGTTGCCATTGCCACCTCACTTAAATTGAGAGTAATAACCATTTTTTCCACTCTCTTTCTCTCTCTTATCCCCCTTTTCCTCTTTCCCTCTCTTGCTTCTCTCTCTCTCTCTCTCTGAATGTCAGTTTGTCTTTCCTGACACACAAATCCATTGTTTCTTTTGGCTTTCCTCTCTTCCTCATGGTCTTCATTACTCTTCCATTGTTTAATTCTTTTTTAATGCATCCTGACCATCTTCTCTTCACTTGTGTTTCAATTGTTTATCTCATCTCATACCCCTCTCTCTCTCTCTCTCTCTCTCTCTCTCTCTCTCTCTCTCTCTCTCTCTCTCTCTCTCTCTCTGTCTCTCTCTCTCTCTAATTCAAAAGTGTTTTATTGGTGTGACAAATACTACAAGTAATACATTTGTATTGCCACAGAAATTGTTACATAAAGATTTCAGGACATAGGTGAACATACAAACACGAGGGTCTGGGTACATACACAGAGTTGTATGCATAGAACGTGCACAGACAACATAAATGTCTTCCTCATTTTCCACGCAGCTCTGGTGGAGGAGATCTACAAGGCCCAGAGGGAGCGGGACCAGGCCGTGATGGCTCGGCTCCGACTGGCCAACGAAGAGCGAGACGAGGCCCTTCTCCGTGCCAAGAAGCTACAGCAGGCCGCCTTGGAGTGAGTGAGCTTCACTTCACCACATTCGCTCCCACCCCACTCCGATTACTCACACATCCCCTAGGGCTTTGTGCATACTCCACAGGCCTTCTCCATGGGCACGCCGCTCAAATGTCACACTTGTTATCAGCTATTTGTCGGCTGGTATTAGCAAATTACCTTCTCAAATTTTAGCGTGACAATTTGATTCTGCAAGCTCACTTCTCTCAAACTGCATGCTTAATCAAAGAAAGCCTCATTAAATGTTAAATCGCATGTTAAATAAATGTTCACTCCTCTAGCATAGGAACAGTATATGCACAAAGTCAAGGTGCCATTCTAGTGTGCAGACCTATTTACTCAAGTTGCAAAAAATCATACTCACATTGTATTTACATGTTCACACCTTTATCAATACAGAAGTTCACACCTTTGTCAAGACAAATGAAGTTACATTACAGTCATGTGAAGGAACATAATAATGTGTGAAATAAATAGTAAGGTAAATGACATAAATGAGAGATAAATAACGAGAAAGATGGTGTAGTAAGCGTAGTCCGCCCTGTCAACCTCCTCTCACGTTGTACATGAACCTGACATTGTTCATGAAGCGTCTGTAGGCTACTTGCCTCATCAGCATTAAAGACTAATCAAGCATTCTAGCTCCAGCCTGTCCCCCTCACGACAGTGAGCTTTTGCTGACTACAGTTTTATTTTTTGAGGGCAGCGTCTCTCTCTCTCTTTCTCTCTCTCTCTCTCTGTCTCTCTCTCTCTCTCTCCCTCTCTCCCTCTCCCTCTCTGTCTTTCTCTCTCTCTGTCTTTCTCTCTCTCTGCTTTGTTCTTCCCACTGGCAGACAAGGTGAACGTGCTGCTCAGGAGCAGTAAAGGACTTGGCAGGGGAGTATCGACTGGTTTGGAAATATATCGGAGGGATGTGACATTTCATAAGAGTACCCTCTCCTGTGCTGCAAGCTTGTCAGTCAAGAGTTGCACTGTATAGGAAATCAATCCAGTCCTTCAGTGCAATAGATATTTACCGGCCTGTCTGAGGGAGACTAATTAGTGTGTGTGTGTGTGTGTGTGTGTCTGTGTGTGTGCGCGTGTGTGTGTGCGCGTTGTGAGGTATTCTCACTCTCCTTAAGTATGCCTCTTGAATTGTCCGCTCATTGAATTGGCCAGGCAATATTGGGTGGCCACATAAGGCACTAATTACATTTCCACATGGGGAATATAACTTGATATTATGGGAGGGAAATCTATATTTCAGTAAGCCATCTGTGTAACTAAATGAACACCATGTTATAACAAAATAGGAGTAAAAATAAGGTCTCGTATTAAATTATTTAGTTTTTTTTTTTTTTTTCATTTATTCATTGACTTTACTCTGTAATGGAGTATTTTTCCCCTTGAACCCTCATTTGTTAATTCAACCGATCCCATGCATTATTTATTAATTAATATTCAGATTTCGTTTAAATGAGGTGGAATTATGGCAGGACATGAAGCCAATTCCTACCAGGTCAGTCGCATGCCAAATATCCCCCCTCTGCACACGCACATCTCATTACAGGGAAGATATCCCTGTCAGCCTCGATCTGAACGCGAGCGCATTTCGGCTGCACCCCCTAAAACAAGGGTAATTGACAGCCTTCCGGAACCCCATTATCTTTCCTTGGAACACGGACGAGTTCTAAACCGCTATTCTTCCTCCTCTTCTATTCACTCTCTCCTGAGGGCCTCTCCTCAGCCCTGGGTGGTGGAGTATGTACTTTTATAATGGGAGGTGATCCTCGTGTAATGCCTTTGTAAATGAGATCAGGAGTTGTTGTTTTTTTTTCTTCCGTGAGTGAGGCTGCGGAAAGCAGATTTGCGATTTAAAGAGGAGAACGACACAAGATGACACGCCAACGCTCACTCACTCACTCACTCACTCACACTTGACTAGAGGAGGGAAGACCTGCTCATCACGACTCTAGTAAAGGGTTAGCTTGTGTGTTTGTGTGTGCCTGTGTGTGTGTGTGCTTCCGTATAGGCAGAAACACCTCCATGATAATAGAAATGTTTTTTTTTTCCTCATAACTCCTCTTGATGTGTCCCGTTATCCACAATAATGTTATAACCAAAATATAATTTCATTTAACACTTTCTCATACCGACAGCAGAATCATCAATCTCACCACAATCACTATTTATATGCAGTAGAGAAGTAAAAGAGAAAGAAATCAGTGTAAAATGAGAAACAAAAATCTCCACCTATCTTTTTCACTTGGGGGTTCACAGGTGCTCAGATTCTTAGGCATGCTGCTACAGCAGCAGAGGACACAAATGACAAACTGTAAAATCCAGTGGTTTTCTCCGGCAATCTCGGGAGGAGCCTCCTGTAATTACAGTAACAGTGGCTCCCCCTGTGCAGGCTGGACTGCACCAATGATTGAGCCAGCCACACTCTCCCGTACTCTCATATTGGCACATATGAACATCTGATCCCAGCAGTCATATATACTAGTAAACTTTAATAACTTAACTGTTGGTCCTCCAGTGTCGTGTCTGTTGTGTGTGTGTGCACGTGCGTGCATGTGTGTTGGTGGTGGTGGGGTCATTACTGTGAATGCCTGGGGCCTGGTGACACTTTTAATATGGCAGGAGCGACTCGTGCTCCAGCTGTGCAAAACGGACAGAATGCAATTTAAACTGGGTTGTTGAGGAAGATTTAGGAAGCAGAACTCATTTTGCACTAGTACAGGCAAGGTAACTGATGGCAGTGTCGTCGCTCTGTCCTTTTCTCTCACTCCCTCTCCTCTTCCTTCCCTCCCTCCCTCCCTCCCTTCCTTCCTTCTCTCTCTCTGTCTGTTGTTTAGGCTGGAGAGTATTAACCCAGAAGAAAGTGATATGGTAAGCTCAACTCAGATCTTTGGAGAATTCATGTGGTCTCACCTTTGTTTTATGTCCCATCTCATAAGTCTTAAATCGACCGATTCTCAGAACAGTAGACAAAAGGAAAGAAAGGACTTCCTGACCATGTTAACGGAGATTCGTAATCCCTTTTATATAGTTTGAACACAGTGACACAGAAAATAAATCCCATAGCACAACAGTGAGAAGTAAATAATATATGTTCTGTTCTGGAATGTTCTGGTGAGTGACTCTCTTTGCCATGTGCCCAGTTCCGCTTGACTTTACGTGACTGGGAACGGAGCCGGAAAATGGCTACTTTCACAGAGGCAAATTGAGAACACTGCATTCCAAGCACTTGTCATTGGAGATTCTTGATTCTAACTTCACTTCAGTGCTTTGAAGGAACTTCATATGTATTTTATATAAATATGGGGCCCACAGTGTTTTATTTTTAACTGTGAAATACTTATTGACTGAATTGGGTAATCTTTAGAGTGGGTGTGTATGTTCACTTTAAATCAGCATCTCCTTATTTTAATTTATACAGAACCTAAATAGTGCTGCTTTTATTTTTTAAGGGAATGAGTCCTTGCCACTTCTAAGTTTAATCTGCATGCACATATGTATGTATGTCATATAGCTTATTTGATTTCTTTTCAGTGTTTCTTATTCACTTTGACTGACTTTCAGTTGCAAACTTCAAAATTTATATCTGTGTTGCATTTGGGACTTCAGGACCTGGAGGAGCTGCTTAATCGGGTGAACAGTGCAGACTCTGCCCTGGGCATTGAGCGCAGTGGAGCGACCATCTTGGAGCGGTTGCAGAAGGCCAAGGAGCGGAGGGCAAAGATAACAGCAGAGGAGATGAGGACGGTGATGGAGGAGAGAGATGGTGCTCTAGCCAGGGTAAGGCTTCCAGAAGCAGCATAGCCATAGAAATATACTCTCACAGCACTGGCTTCATTTTAGCTCCCTTGCCACACTGAGACAAGGTGACCTGCTAATGTAAGTTGTGCAATGCTCATTTTTCAAATGCAGAAACAGCAGAACAAATTAGTGCACAGCACTAAGGAACTTTATTGATCCTAAAACATATTGGTCCTATTGATTATAAGGCACAGTAAATTACAATATTTCTGCAATGGATGTTTATATATTTTGAGAACATGAGCATGTAAACCATACATCCAAGTCATTAATCTACGTGGATAATACAAAAGACCTTCTCTACTTCTAATTCTATCGGGATAGAATTTTCAGCCTTTTTCATAATTTGTCAGGTTTCAAAAGTATGTAAAAACAGACAAGATGGTCAGAGAAGAGTCTTCTACCCACAATTTTGTTACATTCAGGCTTAGGTCTCAAGACCCATAACAATGTCCAAAACACACACACCTTTATGGCCTATACAGATAGATTTATGTCTTTGGCAAACTCATGGGTTCA
The DNA here is from genome assembly GCA_015244755.2 of Tenualosa ilisha. NCBI lineage: Eukaryota > Metazoa > Chordata > Actinopteri > Clupeiformes > Clupeidae > Tenualosa > Tenualosa ilisha. The sequence goes on along the minus strand of PYXC01000134.1, from coordinate 863,317 downwards.
CCAACACAGTATAGCACTTCTTAGAACATCTAACACCTGTCTGCTGAAAAAAGGAGGAGATACTCTTATCAAAGGCTAGAATCAACAGCATGATCAGGGTTTGGCATTTGTATTTGAGGGTAGGCAGTTTTTGGGTACTTTTGTGTTATTCTCATCAATAGTAATTAAGAATAAAGGAGCCAAATTTGAGCACAGTAAGCATTAAACTATTCATGCAGAATTAGTTGCATGATTCACCCTTGTAGTTGCTTCCCTAAAAAACACTGATATACTAAGATTTGCGAATGGTGCATAGGTGCATCACCAGTCTGCAGAAATCATATGCTGTGCCCCTTATTGTCATAAAATTGACCAAATCTGAAACTCATGGCATAGTCAGCACTTTTCTCTGCCCCTCTGGCATTATTTGCTGTGCCTACAACCAAATGATATCATTCTATCACACACACAGTTGAAATAAAGCAGGCGTCAAAAAGAGGTACATTTTGATCAAGAAACAATACAAAACATGCTAATCAGATGTCATCTTGGGGTATTGCAGGACAATAACTCTGCTCCACAATCAATCAAGAAAAAATGCTGTTGATATCTCTCCTCCCATGTCTTGGTGCTAACCTCCCACTCTCCACTAGACCTGTCCATGATGTAAGGGTAACGTGTTTGCAGTATGATATTGTATGACATGATGTATTAATATGAGCCATATAATACAGTATGTTTTGTGCTCATCTTCATGAGCGCACTGAATTAAATTAGTGCGAAAATGCAATGGTATATATTTGTGTGTTGAATAATGAATATTTGTTTGTATTTCACTTTGTCCAAAGCAGAGATTACCTCAGAGTATTGATAAGATTGTTACTTGGTCCTATCCAGTTCTAACTTATCAGTTTATCTCTAGAAAAAAAATCTGGTATAAAATTTAACTGAGTACAATAATCTAGCTGTAGCAGAGCAAAATATCTTTGCTTTTTTTGCTTCATGAGGCTAAAGTTTGCCACCTCTGCCACCTGTCTGAGGGCACAAGTCGCCAGGTTGCGCCAGAGTTTGGCTGGCAGACAAGCGGGCACTCTCCCGCTCCCCTTGCGTCCTGCTATGTGGCAGGAGCTGTTAGCGCCACTCTTAGCACAGCACCTCGTTTGGAAAGGGTCAAGCCTAACACTCACAGGCAGCCAACACTTAACACACCATTGTTGTGTACCAAGTCAAGAGCCCGATTCCACCACAGGTGGAAAAAAAATCAAAGACATCTCTTTAAATATTGACTTGTACTACATCTCTCTCTCTCTTTCTCTCTCTTTCACTCCCCTCCACCCCATTGTCGCATTCTAGCTGTGTCTCTCTTTCTCTGTCAGTGTTTCTCCTGCCTCTCTTCCCTGCTGCATGTGCTCTTTCCATATAAGGCGTCTTTGGTTAACTGTCCGCAAAATTACATATGTCTGTGTTTATTCTTAAATCATGATTTAAATCATTGAATAAATAGACAAACTACTTAAATCGTGTGTTGATACATACACTACTGTGCAACCTCAAATATTTGATATACCTTCCTTACACACATATTTTGAGCGAAATGAAAACAAACAGGTGGGTAACCAAATATTGACATCCAGATATTATACAACATCATTGAGTTCAATAGCAGGCCAGTGGATGTGTTTGTCTGGGATTTCTCTGTTGATAAATAGACTGCGCATTACATCATGGAGTTTGTGTGTGAGCGAATGCTCTGCTCAGTGGCTGATAGCGGCCATTTTTTTTCCCACTGTTCCTGGGAAGCTTTATCAGTGTGCGTACGACACGCAAAATCAGAAATCGAATTTTACAAATGAGGTTGTAGTAATTAATTTCAGTCGTTTGGAATGTAGCAGTACATAGCCATTTTTGTGAGTATTTTAAGGAAGATTTGCAAATGGCTTGTCTGTGTTGATATCCATGTCAGACATGTTTTCTACTTGAATAGGATCCTTTAAAACCCAGCACAGAGAGGAGTACATAATCAGTGATATGCAGCAGGCTAGTGGAGGTGGACTTGTGGAAATGGCAATACAATGGTGAATACCACCATTTTAGTTAACTATAATGCCTTTCGTGCTTTTTTTGTATGTTCCAGTCTCTTTTTTTTGTAGCATTGTGGCTTTCTGTGTAATCCAATTACATGAAGTCAGAGAATTATCACATTCACAGAAATGTGGCAAGAATGTCAATCAGAGATGAGCCCAGCGGCTAAAAGAGCCCCAGATTCATGGCGGGGAGGAAATTCATCTGTGTAGGTGGTCGCCGACTAAAGGCGCAAACTGTTTTCCTCTGGGCAGATAGATTTTTTTTTTTTCTGTGCGGCCGGATTTGCAGGAATATTTATGATTGGGATCCCTTTCTAGCCGTCGTCGCTGCGGCCACCGCCACCACCACCACCGTCGTCATTGACGGCCACCCTGCGGGCAACGGGCCCGGGTCCTTTTCCGGCGGAGCGCGGCGGGAATGAAAAGGCAGGCAGAAGACGTGCGGAGAAGAAAGACCACACAGCAGACGGAGCGAGCTCTGAACAAATGCGCCTACATGGACTGCTCACTGTGTCGGTGGCTGCACCTCTTTGGAAAAAAAGAGGCAGCTGTTTCTTTTCTTTCTCCCCCCCTTCTCTCTCTCTCCCTCTCCCTCCCTCCCTCCCTCACTTTCTTTTTCTCGCTCTATCTATCTATCTCTCTCTCTCTCATGCCTTGCACCACAGGCTGATGTAGGGTAGAAGCATGCACATATGGATGAATCTCCCTCAGATGCTGCGAAGCGGGGAGGGATGACTTATTAGGGACCTGACTTGAATTTGAGACTTCCCTGCGAGTGCAAACAGTCTCCTGAGGGAGGGTTACTTGGTTCCCCCTAGCAGGTGGAGCTCCAGGACGCTGTTTAATTTCAGGTTGTAGTTGCAGGTTTGTGATCCACTCGCCAGTTGAGAAAGCTTTAGCCTTATGTCCAGACTCAATTTAGACTTGAGGCGCCTCCAGTTTGAGAGATAAATTCATAACTGCGTCTGCTTATGTCAATATATATATTGGATGCTTATACAGGTCCTTAAATCAAATCATGAGATATCAACACCCGCCCATATCCTTCTCCACCAGGATAGAGAAATGAGTATAGCAGTATAAAAAAAATTGCAGAATCAAAATCAAAACAAAAGTTGGGATAACAGCAACTTAAAAGCTGAAAATGGCTTGCCAGGTTTGGGGAAAACACCTCGACTGACACCCTGTGATTGAAAGCAGTCAGGCCCAGGCACAGCTCTATCTCCAGTGCCCTGGCAAGCCACAAGGCCTGACACCAGCTCAGCACAAATGTGGCCTCTGCTTTCGGCGGAGGGCAAACGCGCGCCGACTCCGGGGGTAATTTGGGAAGAGTGTTGCGCTTGGCGGCCTAATCCCTCCCAGGCCCGGCTCGTTCCGCACTTCTATCCTTAAGGATTTCTTCCCCTCCCCTGCCGCTCCCACTATCCCTCTCTCTCCATCGCTTCATCTCTCCTTCTCTCTCCCTCTCTTCATCTATCCCTCTCTCCCTCTCTTCATCTCAAAGGGATTAGCCTGCTGTGGCAGGCAGAGGGCTGCTACATCCAACCGGCTGCTGGAATATGAAAAGCTGGATAAGTGTCGGGAGACATAAATCTTTTCCTCTCTCCCTCTCTCCTTCCCTTTTTTTCTCTCTCTAATTCTCTCCCTCTCTGCCTCTCTCCCTTTCTTTTATGCTCCAAGACTGGGGGGGGGGGGATTCAACGCTCATTCTTTGCACTCATCCAACACGCATTATTGAATTTCTTTCCCTCCTCGATCTTGATAGAGTGCAGGCGATGTTGAAGCGGAGCAGAAAATGAAGTCAGTCATTTCTGACTGAATTACAGCTCCGATTGTCGGTCGAGATTTCTCTCTTCTTCTTCCTCATCATCTTTTTTTTTCTTTTTTTTTAATTTACGCTCTCTTCGTTTTTTTCAGGAAGTGTGCTTTCCTCTGGATTTCCACAGTGAAAAATTCATTTGGCCTCACGCGCCACATCTTAATTACGCCAAACCCCTGTGATTTTTCAGTTCAACTTGATTGACAGGCTCACTCACGACGGCAAGGATCATAAAGCTGAACTAGGCTAATGTGTCTGCGTGTCTTCACGCCCCATTTCACCTCCCGGCCGACACTATTTTGGGGTTTGGAAAGGGTGGTGTGTGTGGGTGGGTGGGTTTGGAGGGTGGTGCGGCATGGGGAAGGTGTGTGTGTGGTGAGTGGGGGTGTCGGGGAGAGTGGGGATTGACTGCAGTACACCGCAGTGGCGCTTGGCGATGGGCGCAGTGCACATAGAGCGGCGTGGCTCTCATTCGCCGATGGTGGACGACTCGTGTTCTCTCTCTCCCAAACATCTGTTGCCTGAAGGCCATAACTCAGGCTGACACTAAAGAGGAGTTGTGTGTTTTGTCTGGAGGCCGGCCGTATTATTTTAGTCTGCAGAGGAAAGGGACAGGAGTTGGGAAGCGGGGGCCTGCCGGGCCCCTGCGAGTTTGTGTCTGTGTGTCGTGTGTGTGTGTGTGTGCGTGTGCGTTGCGTGCATGTGCATGTGTTGTATTTGCACGGGCATGCAAGTCTGTGTGTGTGTGTGTGTGTGTTGTGTTTGCGTGAGCAAAGCTGGAGAGTCGGGGAAGGCAGCTGGACATCGGAAAGTTCGGTGGGCTCGCTCGCTCTCTCGTCAAGCCACGAGACCAAGGACAGGGTTGGGCAGAATGGCTGGTGGATGGGTGAGTGGGTGGAGGAGGGGAGGGGGGACAGTTTACATTCCCGATGAGTGTCCTCTCGGCATGGAATGTGCACATGGAGAAGACCCGCCACACATATGGACTGGTCCAAAACATCCCCTGGCCCTTAGAATAATACCCTCGGCCAGACCCGGGCCAAGGCAGCATCCGAGTGGCCATTGGTGTGTTTGTAGTGTCTGCCTGCCTGCCTGTCAGTGTCACGGTCCGTCTGTCAGTGCAAGCTGCTACTCTGTGGAGGTATAGGAATGGAGGGAAAAAGAGAAAGAGAAAGAAAGGAGAAGAGAGGGGGAGGAAAGAAAACATGACGTGCGAGAGCCGCAGGAGGAGATGGTGCAGCCGCTGAATGATTCAGCATTATTTAAACATACGCTACCCGTCGCATTGTCCTCTTTTCGCAAGCCTTAAATTTTCTTCATTTTTACTCAACCTGGGTCTTTGAATGATGGAGGTTGGCTGTGGTAATGCAAATGCACCACGTATCGAAGTCATATAGAAACTGTGGAAATCAGTCATGCTTCCTAAAAAGCAAAAATACAGCTCTTAAGTTTAGGCTGTCTGTTGAAAAGAATGAGTTTGAAGGCTCTTTGTAGACCTTGTAGAGACTCCTTTATCCTGTTCTCCTGAACATTTCCCAGGGATTCAGGGCCCACAAGTGCTTTTAAGGTGAGGTAAATGCACACCAGTGGAATATGGGAATCTACAAACATAATATATCTCAGTGCTTTGTGTACAAAATGAGGACGTCTTGAGCAAATAATTATCTTTCAGAAGAATGTTGAAACAAGGACATTTAGTGTAATGTGATTGGTGTGTAGTGTATATGAAGGCGTGTAAGTTGCAGTATTATTAGAAGAGACTGTACAAATAATGACTTTGAATAAAGCCCCACTTCTCAACACTGATGACTGTGTTTTCGCAAGTACTGCTGAGATGGTGCTCTTAGTAATCCCCTCTGCCAGTCTGCTGTGCATGTGTGTGTGAAAGACGCTCTCAGCTGAAGCAATGGCAGAGAAAAAGAGAGAGAGAGACACGATGGTTGGACAGTTTCACTGTTTTAGTTGTGAATGCATTCTCACTACTGTTTTTCTATCGTCTCTCTCTCTCCCTCTCGCCCTCCCTCCCCCCCCCCCTCCCCCTCTTTCTCCCTCCACCTTTCTCTCTTATTCTCTCTGCTTTCCTCAGTGCAAGCGACTGGAACAGGAACTTCACCACGCGCGAGAGCAGAGCCAGACCTCAGCAAACAACGCCCAACACCTGCACGCTGACAACAATCAGGAGCGCATCCGCAAGGTAAATGTCCCTCTTGCCGAGAAGAATCTCCTCCTTAACCTCTCATGCCTGTGCCTCCTGCTCCTTCTCCACCATCCGTCTGCATTTTACAAATGAGGGATGGCCAGTGCTCTCCAAGTTCCCCTCTGTCCTCTGTCTCTCCTGGAATATCTGTGCTGTGTACACTGTCGCTCAGCACGCTGGGGTGGTTGTTTGCCGACAGTGTTGTCTTTCAAAACTCCCCCACCCGACATGAGAGCTGGGGTGGGGTGGTGGGGGCTCCTTAGACAAGCACCCCAACCAGCCCCATCCCCCAACTCCCACCCACCCCAGAAACGTATGTTTCATTTATTAGTCCACACAGGCCCATGGTGGGCCCCTTTTGTTTCCTGTCGACAGGTAACCATGGGATTGTTAGCTGACCGTGTGCATGGGAGGGGGGAAGGGGCTGTTTAGTCAAACCACACTGAAGGCGACGGTAACCTGCGGGTGGAGGGGAGTCATTCAGGGGTGATGCTGCAGCCACTGTTGTAGTCGTCATGGTAGTAAGGGCCAGGGTAAACAAAAGGCCCCAGCCTGGCTCGCGGAATTTATCAGATCAACCCCCGTGCCTCGATCAGCATAAAATGCAGAGAGAGGTCAACCTGGTGCTTTGATCCCATGCAAAGTCAACAGCAAAGCATGCAATAAGTGGAGATGATGAGAGTGGAAATAAGGTGGCTGAACTGAAGGCACTAGAGATTATAGGGCACGAGTGCCTCAAGTGCAAGGCCAGCCAATAGAGAGGAAGATTTTGTGAATCAGTGAGTGGCAAAGGACTGTTTACAGCACCTAGTGTGTGTGTATGTGTGCATGTATGCGTGTATGATTGTTTGTGCATAGATGTGGTTGTTGTGTCAGAGGGATTGTTTGTGCACACGCTTGTTTGTTCTAGTGTTTTGACTGCCATTTTACTCTTGACTGTCTGCCACCACAGCTGAAGCCAGTGAGTATGGATGGCTAGTCGGCAGCTTGCAGTGGGGCAGGATGTCAGCGGGCCTTACGCACTGATGCACAGCACCTCTATACATTCAGTGCAGTTACATGCAAACAAATAATCAGATGTCAGCCTGATTATTCACCTTACTCCAATTTAGAAATTGTCATGTAACTTGAGAAATCCAGATTTTTAAGAATTTTGAGAAATCTAATTAAATATACTGGAGTATCTGATTGGGATCTGATTATTTCTGTCATGTAACTCATACTCCGATTATAGTTTGAATTTATCAAGGGAGACGTGTCATCAACATTCTATAGAACGCACCAATGGAATCAAATAGAGCGATTTCTATGGCTCTGGAATCAAAGAAATCAGATTTCTTTTAACATGTAAACTGAGATGTTTCAGAATTCTGAATACTCTGATCAATGCTTTAATCAGATTTCTCTGTGCATGTAAACACACTGACTGTTGCTGATGCATCAATAAGAGAACTCATTTGCAGGCTGCAAATTTTTTTCTTAGATGTGAAGATTTTTCATGTGTAAATCTAACATAGTTACCCGGAGAAATTAAATACCGTTTTACTGATTGAACTGTTTGTTATTCCCCAATAGTGGGATACCTATGAGGTAGATCTGATTTTTTTTTTTTTTTTTTTTTAAGTTTAATCACCATTTCATATTAATGCTCATTTGAACCATAGCTGTAACAACCACAGTAAATGTCTGTTGAAGTAGTGAGCAACAATGGAATCATCTGTTTACAAGCTCAGCGTTGTCAGTAACCAATAAAAGTAGTACAACAACCGAACAGGTTGGCTTACTTTAAACTAAACCGCACATTTCTTTAATGCTTTGAACGTACGCTCATTGTCTACGCACATGAGTTGCAACTGCGTGATGAGCAGGACAACAGCCTTTTGAGGTCTCCCAATATAGGGAAATAATAGTCATTTGCTACCACCCCGTCCATCATTTTCCTATATTGGGACACCTTGAAGGCTGTTGCCACTAACTTGAATATCAGGTTTAGGTAAATTTGCACTGCTGATGAGAACTAAAAAGGTTTGATAGAGGAGGATTCAGGATGTTTTCTGACCAACATTATACCTTTTCAAATGGCCATTGGATGAGAAGAATAGCATAGCAACAAAATTATTATTGCCACTTCTTCAAAAAGAACGGGCAGTGCGTTCCAGCGATTTTAAAAGACTTAAAACATTTCTGCCTTTTTTTCTCTGCTCTTGAATGGGCTGGGAAGATGGCTTATTAAGAAATATATTAAATTTTGTTATTAATGTAGCACTTGGTTTTGCTATAAATCCCCTTAATTATAGATTGACTCCTGGGATTACAGAGCTGGGTTTTTAATTTAAAATGAACCGGGAACAGCTGTTGTAAAATTAGTCAACAGTGCCTGGAACAGATCCTCAAAACAATTTAAAAATGAACAGGACTTTGACTCACAGATTGACATTTGGGTTCAGAGGAGCTGAGCTAAAGTGGCAGTAAAAAAAATTAAAAGTATATGAAAGCAAGGCAGTAAGACTACATCTCTACATTAGATGTTATGTAATCTATGTAATCTATTGTATGTAATAATAATCTAGACTCTTTTGATCCCGTCTCTGCATTTAACCCAATCGTGAATCAGTGAAACACACACAGCACACAATGAAATGAAGTAGTCACTAACCCAGAGCAGTTGGCTGCCTGCTATAGCAGGCACCTGGGCAGCTGTGAGGGGTTAGGTGCCTTGCTCAAGGGCATTTCAGCCATGATCCACTGGTCGGGGATCGAATTGGCAACCCTTTGGTTACAAACCCCAAGCCCTAACCAGTTGTGCGCGTGTGCGTGCGTGTGTGCGTGCGCATGCACGTGTGTGTGTGTGTGTGAGAGAGAGAGACAGTGAATATGAGTGGCCATATATGGTTGCAAGTTTCTGCATGTATGACTTTGTGTATGTGTGTGTGTGTGTGTGTGTGTGTGTGTGTGTGTGTGTGTGTTAGGGGTGGATGGGTTGATAATACTGGGGTCATCTGCAGCAGGCTGTTCTTGAGCAGAGGGGTCTGCCCCGGCCCTGAACCACCTGTGTTTGCTCTGCAGCTTTGCTTTCAGCACCCTTGACAGCCCTCTCACAGGGATCACACAGACGGGATGGCCCCGACGCCCACCGTTAGCTCACAGACACACACACACACACACACACACACACAAATGTACTTTCACACACATATGCAGTTGCACTAGCACATACACTCGTACATACACATGCAAAAAAGACAGTCCTACATTCACAATTCACAAATATATTCACACATTCACATGTGTATATACACACACACACACACTTACAGTTCCTACAATAGTGGCTGTTCAGCTTAACCCATCACAGTCCACAAACACACACATACACCTACACTTGGACACTCATACACAGACACCCTCAGACTCTTTGGCTTCGGTGTTTGCCGTTCAGTTCACACACACACACACACACACACACACACGTGCACGCTCGTATGCATGCACATACACACACTTATGCAAACAGGAGCTTGCGCACCTACAAATGCAAGCACACACGTATAGCCTCACTCACCCACACAAGCCACCTCGGTTGGTTATTGCTCCTCGAGATTCCTCTGACATTCAGCACTCACATCTTTCTCTCTCACTCTCTCTGTGCCCCTCTCTGCCTCTCTCCCTCACTCTCACTCCCACTGTGAGTCTATTTGTTGGGTCAGGCAGCCATGTGGGTATTGAGTTGAACAGCCACCATAAGGGTTGACGGTTATTAGCTCGTCATAGTGAGAGGCTGGGGGAGTGCTTTGTTACCAGGAAGGGAGCACGTCCGGCATATCACCTTGGGTAGTGAGCAGTGAGTGAGTGATTGATTGATGGCCTCGGATGAGCTGGGGACTGGGAACATGGCAGCCATCGAGAGTGTTTGGCCTTGAGATGTAATGGAGGCTAACTAAGCCGTGCTAACAAGGAAAAACGCTGGGAGTTATCCCAGCTTTGTTTTACATGTAAGAAAATGTGTGGCTTTTGAATTTGGCTCGAAAAAGAGTTCAATTATTAACCTAGGTTCTACGTCCCTATGTCTTAGTTCAGCCTTGAATGGAACTTCAAGAGACACACTCCAACCTGTCAGGATAGTTTTAAAACAAATAGTTACTCATGAATAAAAATATTTTTTTATTGAGTATTATATTTAAAACTCATATGTTGTTTCATTCATGACCCATGGTTCGTTCAGTCTTTGTATGGAATCATACACTCAAACATTAGCAGATTCATTGGCCTGTTTTGCCAGATCAGTTACTTATGATGCATACTCTCATTTATGTACTATATCTGCCAGTGTAATGGTTCAGTCACTGTAGGATATCAGTCTTTCATAGGTTATAACTGAAGGCCATAGTTGATAAATTCAAGTTTTGTGTCTGTTCTTACACAAAAAAATAGTAATATTTAGGCGTACGCAAATGAAATGTATTAAATTCAATGGAGTATTGACACAGTCTTGTTGTTGAGTGATGATTAGAGCTTACAGTAGCACCAGATGCGGCAGCCCTCTCCCTCTCCCTATGCCCCAACTGGGTATGAAAGGCCATCCGCTTCCTGCTCAGCCCCTCTCCTCTTCCTCTCCCCTTCCTCTCTCTGCTGCCAAACGTCCTTAGCCAAAGGTTAAGGCTTGTGCTCTCCCCTTTCACCCAGGTTTAATCACAACGGGTCAGCGCCGACCCACTCTCTCTCTCTCTCTCTCTCTCTCTCTCTCTCTCTCTGACGGCCGTGATTTGGATAATATTGTAATGAATGCCGGGCGAAATACATATGATTAAAAGGCGCGGGGGGCTTTGAAGTCTTCCACTGGAGCTCGCGGCTGGAGAAAAGCACATATTGACTTAAGAGGTTAGCCTCTTTTTGATGTGCTCTTTGACTTGCAAGGCCCGCGCGGCCGTAATTAGAATGATTTTCAGGCGCCCGCACTCACTCGCACACAGGGTGGCTGCATGTACTTTGGGCCAAAGGTCCTGATGAAGCTAGTGCCCCAGGGGCTGATAGGGCTGCCCTCTCTCTCCCACTTTCTCTCTCTTTCACTCCATCTCTCTCTCTCTCCCTCACTCTTTACCTCTCTCTGTCTATATCTCCCTGGCCAGAGGACACAGGGGTGGGAGCTCGCAGTCTTCTCATCTCCCTCCTCCCAATCTGATGAATCCAAATTGAGGAAAGGGAGACAGATAGTTACTGTCCCAAATCCTTTCTTTTTCTCACAGGATTCTACTGAATTGGCTTTTATGGAATTTAAACTGATTGAGAAGTCATTATACACTGACAGCACTGAGGGCAACACACTGCTATTGTTCTGTTACTGCATGTTTGTACTGGTTTATTTCTGCACATCAAACATACACACAACTCCTCACTATAACCAAATGTTAAACATTATGGTTTATCAATGGAGGTACAAGTAGCTCTTCTGGGGGTTTTGACTTGATAATGATTACATTAAAAGAATGTCTCCAACACTCATGAGAGTTCCAGCTGTGCACAGAAAAGGTTTGTCTTAGGGTGTGAATAAATATTTTACTTGTTGGAGAAAACATGAATGAAGAATAGAACATTTCTGAATACTGTTGGCAGTCCCTCGGAAGTGCTGATAATAAAAATCAGTTGGTAATCAGTTTGTGCCAAATGTTCTAATATGTAACTACCACCTACCTTTATCTTAGCTTCACATTTACCTGTGCATTAGGCTTCATGACCTGTGGGGATGTAACAGTAGGGAAGCTAGCTTTGCTCCTGTATCAGGTGCTGTATCTACGGTGGCCATGTGCAAACGACTGAGACTTGTTGACAGATGTATTGGCCGGTTACCTGAGTGACGAGAGGGTGGCTGAATGGTAAGGTGAGGGATTGTTGGCTACCTCTTTTTTTTTTTTTTTTTTTTGCACAGGTCTTCCTGCGTGTGTGGGGGGGGCTGTTATCACACGCGTGGCTCGGTGTGCTAGTCTCCACCCTGTGCTGTTTGATAAGCCACGAATAGAGGTCCATTCATCAGGTTCATGAAAGAGAAGGCCATGAGATGGCCTGACCTTACAGTCAAACATGTGATCTGGACCGCTCACCAACTTGCATAAACTACTGTACACGTACACGTACACACACACACACACACACACACACACACACACACACACATACATACACACACACACACACAGGAGCATGCTTCTACAATGAAAAGAGACTTGTGTTTTATTTTTGTTGGTATTAAATGTTTTCTCTATTTTTAATTCTTTCATGCATGCTGTCTTTCTCATTTATCCTGTTTTTTCTCTTTAGCAGTCTCTTGCTGTAACTGTGTGTGTGTGTGTGTGTGTGTGTGTGTGTGTGTGTGTGTGTGTCTGTGTCTCTGTCTCTCTGTGTGTGTGAATAACAATTGAGAATCTCCCATTGTGTCTTTCTCTCCCTGCGTCTCTTATCATGTGGGCCTGTAGATTGCAGGCATTTACAGTCGGGGCAGACACGCTGTTTGCTTAGACTGCCTTCATTGTTTCTCTGCGCCCTTTCCCAGCTGTTGAGAGACGGGAACGATCAATACATCTGTTTCAACGGCTGCTTATTAGCTGTGGGAGTGTGTGTGTGTGTGAGAGAGAGAGAGAAAGAAAGAGAGAGAGAGACAGAGCATGTGTGTGTGTGTGTGTGTAGGAAGAGAAAGAGACTCTGTGACATAGTGTGCATGTGGTGTGTGTGTATCTGTGTGTGGTGTGTGTGTCTGCTTGTCCCAGGTCTTACTGAAGAGAGCAAGAGAGTGGGACAGAATCTGCTCAGATAGTGTTTACCAAGCCCTCTCCAGCATTAAGTACAACAAAGCTTCCTCGCTTTCATCCCTCACTCTCTACCTCTTTTGTTTTTTCCTCTTCTCTCTCTCTCTTTCTTTCCTTCTCTGCCTTCCTGAGCACTCTCTCTCTCCCTTCTTTTCCCTCTTTCCCCTTCTCCTCTCCTCATCTCCACTCATCCCCACTAAATGCTGGTCATGCAGACAATGGCCTGAGCTCCAAAGCCTTTTTGTCTTTGTCTGGTTTTTGTTTTTTCCCTTTCCTTCACCCCGTTGGCAGGGATGGCTGGTGGCTGGTGTGTTAGTGATAGCGCTGCAGGATGTGGGATCTCAGTGCTTTAAAAGAGGACAGATTCTCGGGAGCTGTGGCACAGGCTGCAGGACCCCTACCACACTGAGGTCTATGTGACCATAGGGAATCAGACCCCCCCACACACTCCCCCCCCTCACTTCTTTCCCATCTCTCCCTCTGTCCTGGCTACATAAAGGCAAAAGTCCAATATGATATTACTTAAAAAAAAAAAAAAAAAACTTGGATGAGACCTTGATGTGTCTGAGTGTGTGATAATGATGTTGTAGAAACAGTAATGTTGGAGAGTGCTGTTGATCTGTCAGGTCATAAATTGTGGCTATGTAGTTATGGCTGATTGCGCTGATAATGGAGAGTATCTCTGTGTCTCTGTGTACTGTGCTAGTTGTAGATTATGCTATTTGATTTTGAGGTCCTTTTGCGACGAGCATTTCATCATTATTTCACATATAACCCAAATAATTAGAGTCTAGTTTTATTTAATATGACTTATGATTATGATCATGATTATGTGTGTATATATTTTTTTTTTTTATATGTATTGAATAATATATTAGAATAGAAGTGAGATAAAGCCCTTTGACCAAGTATAGCAAGTCATAAATCAAGTGATGAGTCATAATTTGTTTTCCTGTGTGTGTGGTGTGTGTGTGTGTGTGTGGTGTGTGTGTGTGTGTGTTCAGGAGGAGTTAGAGGTGAGTCAGAGAGACCGAGATAAAGCCCTGGAACTTTGCCAGAAGCTGGAGGAGGAGCTTCAGACTCTACGCCTGTTTCACAGGTGAGTGCACCACACAAACACACACACACACACACACACACCATTCTGTACATCTGCACACAGGGATGCAAAACACATTCATTTCACAGCCCAATGCATTAATTCATGCACACACACAACACTGGGTACCTTAATGTTCACACCTCTTGGACTATACGTTACACGTTATAAATAGTACTTTAAGCGCAGATGACAGAGCCTCCAGCCTTTGGCGGGTAAGGGTAGTGATTGGGGGGGGGTAGGGTGGAGCAGGCGGTGGTGTCGTTTCTGTCTGTTGTGCCACTGGATGTGGCTGTAAAACCCCATCCTGGACATGCAAGAGCTGGATCAGGAGATTGAGGCTGTGCTGTTACACACAGACACATACAGACACACACACAGACACACACACACACACACACACACACACACACACACACACACAGTCACACACACAAACCATGCAAGCATAGCCAGACTCCCACCCTCTCCAAAGTTAACACACACACACACACACACACACACATGCACCCACGTACATACACACACACACCATGCAAGCATAGGCAGACTCCCACCCTCTCCAAAGTTCACACACACACATACACATACGCACACACAGACCCCTAAGATACACATGCTCAGACACACCCACACGACTTGACAAAGTGAATGTACACACACACACAGACTGCGCGACTAAACACACACGCATACACACACGTACAAATATACTCACACGAGTATGTGTACGAACACATACGCATGAACTGCAAGCCACTACCTCAAGCTTTAATCCTCACACACACCACACACAATAACTCCCATACGTACACATAGACATGCTGCAGCACAAATAGAAACACACGCTGCTTTGTATAACAACACCCACGCACAGAAAGATGATCCGTGATAAGTTTTGAAGATCTGATAAAACCGGGCAACATCAGTGAGTCATGGCTCAGAACAATGGCAGAAATCGTTAGGATTTTACCTATATGCATTTTGTATAACTTCCCCACAGCATAACTGTGAATTCTGCTGTTGATCATAGTTAAAATGGCAAGCAGTCAGTCAAACAGCAGTGTAGAGCATCACCCCCCCCCCCCCCCCAAAATGCCGTTAACTGACAGCGCCCATTCCCCCTCTCTGCTGTTCCGTTTGAACTTTCTTAATAACAGTGCCCTTGCTGCTGCTGCTGCAGCTCTCACCCTCTCTTCAGTCATCATTACACGCCTCTTATTAAAACCGCCAAACATGCCACGGCGTACCCAGCCCACCCGTCCAACTGCTCGCCCGCCAAGCTCATATTAACTTCTAAAAACGACTTTTCCCACTTTTATTCACGCCAGTTTGAAAGACGGAAATAGGCAAAGTCAGAAATGGCTCGAGGGCGAAGTCTGCAGGAGGCAATAATGACGTTGTCATAAATAGTTAATATTAAGAAATGAAATACATTGTAGAAAAAAGAGAGAGTGATAGAGAGATGCCACTAAAGCTCTCAATGTGTTCTTTAGGGCAATGATTCAGAATTATTCCAGGAAATGTGGTGGGGCATCTCGACACGTTATTGCTTTGTTGCAATGGTAGTATTTGTCATCAGATCATTTGGCCTACATTGATGGAAGCCACAGATTGGCTATTAAAGGAATCAGACTTTTACCCATTTCTAAACATTGGTATTAGTATGCATAGCTGTTACCTCTTTGCCTGTGCTGGATACATGTATTGTTTGGCCTCTCTTACCCCAAACCGCAGGTTGATGGATTAGATTGTGCAAATACGCTTGGCACCGAAACCAGCCATTCTGGTTTGGTCGCATGGATCCGGTTTGAGATGGAGTTGTATCCTTCTTTTCTGAGGCTTTCTTCCAGTCATCCTTATCTACTTAGTCTGTTTGACTGTTGGTGTCCTGGAAACACAAACACACACACTCAGACACACACACTCAGACACACACACACACACACACACACACACACACACAACACACACACACACCACACACACACACACACACACACACACACACACACACCCATGCTCTCTTTCTGTCTCCCACGTAAGGATCCTGTGTTTGAGAATCGGGGGGTTGGGGATCTCTCACCATTATCAATACTGCCACCATACTCCCCACCATATCGCCAACACCCCAAAACCTATCTATACCCCCAAATAGGCAAAGACAGGCATTGTATTCACCCACACATACAACACACACAACACACACACACACACACACATACATATATGCATTTGCATTGTGGGATGCCCAGCCGGGGTGACTATCAGGCCGCCTGTGGAGCTGGACCTTCAGATGAGGGAATCCTTCCAGCCCTAACAAAGCTCAGAAGATGCCTCTCTGTGTTTGCTCCGAGGATTCCACCCCCCCACCCCCCCAATCTGCATTGTGTCCTCAGGATAACAGACAAGCTCAGTCAGATGAAAGAGGCGAAACAGACATTAGAGAGAGAGAGAGAGAGGAAGAGGGAAAAGAGAGAAAAAGAGAGAGTGAGAAGTAAACTGGAGGATGGTGGGGGAAAGGAGAAGGGGTGGGGTTCTGAGAAACTGGACTGGTCCCCTTTTCAGATTCCCTCATGCCGCACGTAGACAGGCACCCCGTAGACATAAAATAGCAACAAATCTCAAGGAGAAGGCAAAAAAAGACGAATAAACGTTCTAGAACTTTCCCTGACTGTCGACCAGCTGTTTTAATGAGTTGGGATTGGCCAGAGGGCCATGGCGCGGTGCAGACGGTGCTTTGTTTGAGCAGGAGCCAGGCATGAAGCAGAGCAGGGGGGGGGGGGGGTCACAGAGCCAGACAGACAGACAGACCCCTGCACATTAGAGGTGCAGTCTATAGTTCTGGCCAAAGGGTGCTGATACTTGCACTCAAAAGGCAAGGAAATTGAAATCCTCCTCTGTCCTCATGAAGTAGGGTAATGACTGGCTAATATTATTGACTGTTCTGCTACCACATCTACGTCTTTTGAATGTGCACACACACACACACACACACACACACCACACACACACACACACCACACACACACACACACACACACACACACACACACATACATACATACATACATACATACATACAAACACAGCTAGGTGACAGTGAGCAGCAGTTAGCTGAATTCAAAAGTATAGATTAGCATCACAGACTCTGTCCTTCACACCACTCAGGGCCCAGGCCGTGGCCCAGCCTCAATCTCACCCTCCTTCCCCTGGGAGAACTCCCCCCTCATAACCCCCCACCCCCTTTCCCCTTTGCCCCACCATTCACCTCCTCTCTCATTATCACGCCTGGCCTCACACTTAACACCTGAAATTCAATAGTCATTAAGAGACATTAGGCTTGGCTGCCATTCAGGTGACTGAGCCCAGCTAAAGGGTTTACCGAAGACTGATTCACTTCCTTTTTTTAAGAGAGGCTTGGCAGCGAGTGAGTTGCTATCTAGCCACATGATTGGATTTTGTATGAATTTTGCCAGTTCCAGAATCATTTTTATACAAGTTATTTGATTTTAAAACTTTTAATCCAAATTTTTTTTCTACCTCACCCTGTAAATTGGAAAGCTCCAAACCTCTTTATTTTACCATCATCATGTTTTTAAAAGAATGGTGTTATTGTTTCTGCACTTTCAAATGTCTCTAAGCTGGCAAGTCTTTTGAAAATGCGCTGGTAGATAATCTCCCTTAGCAACGTCAGTGGAACTGGGGTAATGGCTGAGATATGGTTATTAGAGTGTTTGTTTGCCAAGATAAAGTCAGGTGACCAGGAAGCGGCATCATGACACCTGGCATCCAGTCACAGGCACAACACACTACCGCTGTCGCCACCAAAACAGCGTGCCGGCCACCAATAAACCCGGGTTTGCCCGGCAGATCAGTCTCAGTCTTGGCCTTGCAATCTGTGCTACAAAATACATTTGGCGGATTGTCGGCAAACCCACACAGCAAGCCAGATTCACAGAACAGCATGGAGCTACATGGAGGGGGGCAATTGAAAACGCATGGCAGTATCCTAGCCACAAACACACACACCACCCCCCAGCCCAATTTTATCCCCTACCCCCCCCCCCCCTGCCTAAATTGGTTTTTGTGCAGGAACACCATGCAGACAGGTAAGCGGCATGTCTGTACACTGATGCAGGCAAAGGGCGAAAGAGAAAAGAGAAGATGGAGTGAGTTTACAGAGAGGGAGGGAGGAAAGGAGGCAAAGACTCAGAGCTGTCAGTCTGGACTAGGGGTGATTGATTTGTGTAAGGAACAGTCCTGTTGAGGCGTGGTTGTCTTGTTTACTCACCCACTAAAAGGTTGCTGTGGAGATTCTGTGTGTCTGTGTCTGTGTCTGTGTCTGTGTCTGTGTGTGTGTGTGTGTGTGTGTGTGTGTTTGTGTGTGTGTGATTGGTATGGCTTCCCCCTCATGTTTTGGCCTGCCTGTTTGCCATGAGGGCCAGAGATAAGTCTCTATTAAAAGGTTATTTTACATATTCCCGATAGCTTTGGTTAACCATTAAGCCTTGCACAGAATCAGAGGCCAGGTACGTTGGGAACCAGTTCCCTTGATTAGCTATCTGATTACGACGGTTAATGATTAACACCTATGCCCAGACATGCTTTACAGTTTTCGGTTTCTCAGTCTTTCTTTCTTGTATTCTCTTCTCTCTCTCTCTCTGTCTATCTATCTATCTATCTAGCTTTATACCTCATTAATCTGTATATCTGCTCTCAATCTATTGAGGTACATATCTCCCCATGTCTTCCAAAAGGATGTAGATATCTGTTATTCGTTTCCTATGTTGCTTTCATGCTCTCTCTCTCTCTCTCTGTCTCTCTTTCAATTTCTCTCTCTCTCTCCTCTCTCTCTCTCTCTCTCTCAGAAACTGGGGCAGTTTGTACACAAAGTAACTCAGAAAGGGGTCATACTTACGCAAGAGGTCCCTGATAGCACATTACAAAGAAAAGCTTTAGCCACTTGTTATGTTTATCTTCTGATCTTCTGAGCTGCCTAAAAACAGTGGGCTGGGTTTAACTGTATTTACAACTGAAGTATCAGGCAGGAAAAAAAAAGGTCTCGATAACGTAACTATACATGTCAATGAGAAAAGGTCAAGGCTGATAATATACAGTATATTACCTCCCAATTTGCCAAACTAGACACCTACGTATCTTTATCCTTATCTAATCGCCCTTTCTGGCATACATTGGATTCGTCTCCGTATTCACGGTCACGTTTCCACAAAGCATCAGCTCAGCTTGGGCAAACTGATGCAGACATGGGCAATGGACATCAGTCACTGACTCCTCTCCTTCAGCCCCCTAGGTCCATGTCGGGGGCGTATTTGGGAGATGGATCCGGACCGGGGCATGGGGGTGGGAGCTATAGATAAGATAATCCATGGCAAGGCAACGTGCTCGCGCCCTTGTTTGTCACTGCCACTGGACCTTCGGACCCAATATGTTTGCATTTAATTAAACAAAATACACAAGTTTACATCGCTCGCTTGGCTATCAATATCACATTACAATTGATTACGTTCCCCTTCTACAAGAGGAGGAGGAGAGAAAAAAACAGGTCCATAGGCAGAAATGAGGGATAGGGAGAGAAAGAGGGAGAGGGGGACTGGTCTAAAGCCTGACGTCTCCCTGAAACTAATTAAACCAGGGACAAGAGGCCAGAGTGACTAATATGAGTTTAAGGCAATAAGCACACTGCCCGGCTCCCCCTCGACAGACAAAGACTGGTGACCATCCATCAGGCTCCATCTGTCAGGAATTGGACTGCTTTCGTATGGCACTCGAGCCGAGGGGACAGGGGACCAGGGTGTGTGTGAGTGTGTGTGTGTGTTTGCCTGGGGGGTGGGGTGGGGGATACTGAGAGGCATTATTGGTGCCGTTTTTCAGGCGAGGCCCATCGCTCAGGATATTGTGTCTGCTGAGAGCAGCACCTCAGGGCTGCCTCGCAATTGCCGTTTGCGCCACCTCATATTTGAAGGTCCCCACCTGCCCATGAACCTGACGGGAAGGTGTGTGGCAACGAGTGTTTGATGAAAGGGTGTAGAGCTCACCTGCTCCTCTTCCTAGGAAAGGCTGGGTGGAGAGAAGTGTGGTTTTATTAAACCACAACACATTTGGCATTCCACCCTTTTTGGAAAGAGATGAGTGATAAGCAGTGACCAATCGATTGTGCATTAGAATAAACAGGTATTTGTCTGTGTGTGTTGGAGGGGTAGGAGCTGGAGAGTGATGTGAGAATGTGTGTGTTGTCCGAATAACATGTCTTATAATCACTGCCATTGTATAGCACGCACTGTGTAAACACAGCAATAGAGGGATGCTCTTAATTTGTTTACTTGTATATCAGGTGTTTGCATCAGAAGTGTTTTTCTTACTCTGCCAAAGTCTGCTATAGACTGAGGAGTTGGAATGATTTTACAGTGCGAAGACATGAGGTCAGTTTGTTTTGGGTTCCCTCTACCCATCAAAACAGTTGAGTTTCTTTTCTTAATTAAAATCTCTACACATCTTTGTAAGCCAGGAGAGATTATTTTTTGTCCCTCAAGATGTTTATCTCGTCTCTGATTTCTTTGTGTCCCTTTTTCTTGCTTTCTCTCTCTCTCTCTCTCTCTCTCTTTGTCTTACTTTCTCTCCTCTTTCTCTTTCTGTTAAATCCTCTGTTAAATCCTATGCATCTCATTGAGACACATCTGTGTGACATTCACCTGGAGGGTGGTGTGATGATGGTATGCTACCTGCCTGCCGGCCTGCTAATGTATTCCTCCTGACATTCTACTGAGTCCCCTCCTTTGGAAACATTTTTGCTTGAATACAAAACATGGCCACATGCATCAGGTCATCACTTGTAGATGATGCCACATGCATCAGGTCATCTGCTCGCCCTGGTTCAACTTCTACGAAATAGAAAGTGTGTGTGTGCCTCTGTGTGTGGGTGTGGGTGTGTATGTGTGTCAATGTGTCTGTGTTTATGTTTATGTCCAAATTTGTCCATTGGCCCATTGGCATTTTCCAAGTGTCTCGGAAGGAGCAGAGGACCATTGTTGCTGTGCTGCGCTGCGCTGCCCCAGACTAAGATGAGGGCTGTCACTCATCAGTTCCTGGCATGTGGCTCGTCTAGTTCAAATAGTGCAGTGGGTTTCGCTGGCAGCCAGACCGACATCCATCAGTTTGTGCGGTGGACACTGAGCCGGAGCAACAGCTGAATAAAGCCTCTCCTCATGGTGTCATTTGGTGGAAGACTTGGTCCACTTTCACCTCAAAAGATTAACTGGCCATCAATCACTTTCATTTGAGATTAGGATTGTAAGGAAATGTGTCTGTGTGGTTTCTATCTGGTCAAGACATTTTAGAGAGGTGATTTTATATCTAAATAGTAGCTGTATGATCCAGTGTCTTTCATACAACATGAAACCATTACGTGAACATGTGATTTGACCTCTTTTACAGTCAGAATGTCATGCAAGCTGAGGAGCTGGGGTGAAGGAACAAGGTACTCCCACACCAGCTTCACCTTTGTCCTCCGAGACCAAGGGGAACCAGAACCAGGTCCTGGTGGCCCGTCTGCAGCTGCTGGCCAGCGAACACCAGAGCCTCCAGGCCCAGCTGCGCCGCTCCCAGGATGCAGAGCGGGAGGCCAGTGAAAAGGTCCAGAAGTGAGTATAACACAGTCTGGTCCCACACACAGTCATCCCAGCAACTGTTTAGGAATCTATGAGTAAATGTCACTGACCTTAGACTTGAGTATCAGTGGAGAGAACCACAGCCAGATCCCGACCCAATTAATTCCACACTCAGCAGATCTTGTAAGACCTGTAACTTACTCACCAACTTTGTCAAGCAGCATTAGAACTGAGCTCCTTTATGCCCTACACCCATGCGCCACATACAGACACATATTCCCAGTCGTAAGAGCATGTTGCAGTGTCTTCATGTGTGTATAGGGGGAGGCGTGTGTGTGTGTGTGTGTGTGTGCGCCTGCCTGCACATTCTTACTCGCACATTTGTGTGTGAGGCCCTCCCATCCTCTCTCTCACTCTCGCCTCCTCTCTCCCACACACACATGGGCTCCCCATGCAATGCAAACAGTTCTCACCCTACTCATCTATTTGCACGATGAATTAACAGGGGGATGGGTTTTAATGGGGGGAGAGGCAAGAATGAGAGAGAGAGAGAGATGGGGAGGGAGAGAGTCCTGGGAAGACACCCCCCGCTTCCCCTCCACACACACACACACCACACACTCACACACTCACACACACACACACACACACACACACCACACACACACACACACACACACACACACACACACACACTATCTCCTTTCCCCTCTACTGATGGGCTGCTAGCACCGCATAAGAGGGCACTGACAGCAGAGCGCAGATGGAACATTGGGTATTGTATTTAAACGAGGCGTCTTGAGGAGCTTAGATGGGGCAGGAGGGGTCATGAGAGGTCACTGATGCTCTCAGCCTCTCCCTGGCCTCTTTCATCAGCCCTCTCATTTCATAACTTGTAGGCTTCTCCCATTGTTGGTTGTGTTTTGTTTTCAATTTGTCATTATCACACCATTATTTTTTCTGTTTGTTTTTTTTTGTTTGTTTGTTTGTTTTTGCTGTGTGCCCCCAGCTGATAAAAGTATTTACATTCTGTAACATTACAACATAGACTCATTTACCCTAGGGTTATTTTTCAGAGGACACATTTTGGAGTTTCATGACCACAGGGTTTTTCATTAACTATTGGCATTGGGCAATGTTTTATGTCTTTTGTGTTGCGTTTTGTCTGTGTCTGTGTGTGTGTGTGTCTGTCTGTGTGTGTGTGTTTGTGTGTGTGTGTGTGTGTGTGTGTGTGTGCGAGCATGTGCAAACCTATGTGTGGATCTTTAGCATGTTCATTAACCAAAATAGATAAATGACCCACAGGCTCTTTCTAATACATACACTCAGACACACATCCATTTACACAGATATGTACATATGAACTGTATGAGAAACTCTAAAATTGTGTACTCCTTTTGTTGATTTTTTTTTTTTCAGACAGAGAAAATAGAAGCTCCAGCATAGGAGAGCACCGCAGCGCAGGGTGTTCTGAGAATTCTCATGTAATTTATGGCACCATGGCCTGATTCAGTGCCAGAAAGCCTAAGTGTCTAATATTGACCATGTCAGGCTACTGAGTGAGTAGGAGTGGGGCCGTACCCCAGGACTGCCGTTTTTCCCAGAGCCTTTTTTCCCAGGAAGAGGCCTCCTGATGAAGTTTGGGGGAGTTGGCAGCCCTGTGTGTGTGTGTGTGTGTGTGTCTGTGTCTGTGTGTGTGTGTGTGAGTGAGCGAGAGAATACCAATACATGTGTTTTTATACATTTGTTAAAAGGAGTGATTTTTCTGTAGTGTCTTTGAATGTCTGTGTGCCATGTAAACCTTTTCTGTGTTTGTGTGTGTGTATGCCATGTGCCATTATTTTGGGGGTATGTTCCTGCAAGTTATGTGTGTGCATGTATTCTGATTGTGGTCTATACTGCATGTGTGTGGAACATTTGTGTGCATCTGCGTGAGACACTGTCTTGAGCACACCAGGGTGCCCAGGGCGGACAACGGGGATCTAAGGCTCTAGCACCTGACCGTTAGGTGACACCCAGATTGATGCCCTCAGTAGCCAGGCCCTGTGTGTGTGTGTGAGTGTGTGTGTGTGTGTGTGTGTGTGTGTGTGTGTGTGTGTGTGTGTGTGTGTGTGTGTGTGTGTGTGTGTGTGTGTGTGTGTGTGCTTGTGTGTGTGCACGCGTGCGTCAGAGAGGGCCTGGTGGTGGTGGGGTAGAGGAGAGCTGCTGTGGGAAGCCACTCTGACGTGGAGCCCCTGTTGCGACGTGGTGCGAAAAATGCAGGGGTGAGGTGGGCAGCCCCCAGCACCCCCACCCCAGAGGAAGCCGAGAGACGGCCCAGAATGTGGCACCTGAGTGCCGGACCCCTGAGCCCTCCATTGACGGAGTGGAAGGCAGAAGAAACGGGGGATGGATAGATAGATGGATGGGTAGATGGAGTGAGAGAGAGAGAGACGGTGAGAGAAGTGAAGGAGGGGTCGGCTGAATGTCTAATGGCCTTCTGAATCAAACTTGGCTGAGAGGGGATCCACACAAAGAGGGCTTTTCATTCGGGGAGGGCCGCTACCGAGGGGGGGAGGGAGGCAGAGGTTGGGGAGGCTCAGGAGGGCAACACGTTGACGCTTCAGGCCGACTGCCGCCTCCCACCGTGCCACGGTGTCTGTGGCGCTCGTGTGGAGCCAGCAGGTTTCTGGCCCTCTGCCCCCTCCGTAGCGTCACTTTTGTTTGGGCCTTGTTTTGGTTTTGTTTTGTTTTGCTTTTAGACTTGTGTTGGCATTTGTTTGTTTGTGCTTGGTGACTATGCCAAAAGTATTGTAAGATCAGCGGCCATTTAACTGAAAGAATAAATACAAGAAGAAAGAAAATTCGAAAAGACGACTTAGGAAATTGGAAAGACAGCTCAAATAAATCACTGGGGGGGGGGCGGCTTTTGTCTGCCCAATCCCTGCGGGCTAAGAAGTATGGATTTCATGAAAAAAAACACCAAAATGTTATTGCAATCTATAGGATACAACACTCATATAACTCTCCATCCTACCCCTTTCTCTCACACACACACACACACACACACACACACATCACACCCCCACCCCTGAAAAAAAACAGGCCCAAAATGCGGCTGTTTGGGGGGGAAAAAATGTATGCAACGGTCGCTTGTTTACTCTGCCTCCTTCCAGCTATAATTGTTGGTTTTGCGACACTGTGAATTCTTAATCGGGATTTATACTTTTGCGCGGCTCCTCCCTTGCGTGTATGTTTGGGTTTACCGGCCACCCTGGGCAAACACGTCCCCTCTCTCCAAATCCCCTCTGCACACCGGTCCACCTCAGACGTCCCCACTGGTCCGCCTCACACCCGCTAATTGTGCAAACGTGACGAAGGGACTGATAAATATATTTAAAATGCCGGGGGTGAAGAAGAGGAGGAGGAAGGGGGGGGGGGGGGACCCAACTCTGGCACACGAGCGGGACAAGGTGTTTGTGTATATGTATTTGTAAAGCAAGCAGAGCAAGTGTGTGAGGTGTTTGTGTGTGTGTGCGTGTGCGTGTGTGCGCAGGGGATGTCTGCGGTCTATGTGCTTGGCCCTGAGTGTTTAGCGACAACGACCTTTTCTAAATATTAGTGTACCTTTTCAGGCTTCCTCTCCCCCCTTTTTTTCTTTTTTTCGTTTCCTTTCTGTCTGAGTCTCTCTCTCTCTCTCTCTCTCTCTCTCATCTCTCTCTCTCTCTCTCTCTCTCTCTCTCTCAATCTCTCTCTCTCTTTCTTCCCTTCTTACCGTTCTCCCTTTCTGTCTCTCTAACTTCTCCTCTATACATAGTGTACACACTCATTCCCTCTTCACTACAAGTTGACGTTACACAGACTCTTGCTGTGAGTGTGAGTGTGTGTCTAGAAAAACACACCGTCAGACACACACACGCACACACACATACACACGCTCGCACTCAGGGAGTTCAGACACAGTGAAACACATATGGCAGCGTTGGCTGGCACAGATCTCGGCAAGCAGAAAAACAGGTGGAGACGGGTCAGTACGCTCCCAGATGCCACAGCGTAGCCAAGGGACACTCCGACCGGTGAACCAATGGCATGTTTGTGCTCTAGGCTGTTTCCTCGCTCTTGTGCCATCTCCTCTCCACCAACAAATGCTTACTTGTTCACTTGCTTGTTAAAAACAGAAAATAGGGTTTTATTGTTGTTATAGAATTATAGAATGTAGATTTTTTTATTAAATGTGATATATAAAAACAAGCTTTTTTAAAAAGCATTTTTATTATTTTACAATGCCATTTTACGCATCTGATTCTAGTCAGCTTATGGACTATTTATTTATTTCCTTATTTTAAATCTGATCGCAAGGATTTGTTGATAACATGTGATTGTACAATTCTGTTGATACAATCTAAATTGGCCAAAATGTTAACCACAATCACCACAATCAATTTTTTAATAATAATAATAAAAACAGTTATAATGTCTTTCTAATAATGTACTTGTGTCACTGATCTTTAGTCTTCTCCCTTTTTTCCCATGTATCTGAGCAAGAATTCCTCAGCCACCAGGAATCTGAATTATTGGAATAAGTGGTAGTGTTTGGATACGCTGCATAGTAAACAGGCTTATGACTCATTGTATTGTTATTCAGTGACAACGCAGCAGAGTCTTCACAGAAAATGAGCTTGTCTGTGGGAAGGTTTTTGATTTCCATATGCGGCTGCATGCTTAAGTGTGGAAGGATCCACGGTATAGGATGATTTGAAATGCTGCGGAAATCCTCACTTTATGGGACGAATCCCGGTGCGTTTTCCAAGACTCAAACTGGGATCTTCAATTTAATTTAAAAGCTCAGTGGTCATGATGGTCGTCTTTGACATTTCCAATTTTCAATTTGTTCAAGTTGTTCAATCAAGGCAGCTCTTGCAGCCTCTGCAAGCAATTGTTCATGCTACTATATCCAGTGCCACGATAGAAAATTCCACACTGCTGTGTTCAGATGATTTATTAATGTTTATTATTTGTTCTGATTTTTTGTGCCATTTTCTTTCTTATCTTATAGTTTGAAGCCCAAAGCTCATTCATTATATTTCTTTGATTGATGTCATTGCATTGAAATTCTTCCTTATTTTTGTCATTATTTCCCCCTCAGGTTTTACAGCTCTCCGTGCCCCTCCACAGCTGTAAACGCACATCAAGTGACATTCTGGCTGTTTGCTCTCAGACCCTTTTTTAACTTGGGAGCTCTGACACCCAGACAAATAGTGAAAAAACTAATTCCATCCACCCATCATTTCAGCTTGTCTCTTCTCCTCTCTTCTCATCTCACACACACTTGTCCGGTTGGTTTGAGGCAGGACACAGGAACATTCTCCTCTTTTTTTTTTTTCTTGTCCTCTTGAGCAGAGCCCAAGACCCTGTCAATTCATCAGATTAAAAAATAAACGGGATACTTCTGGGGGAGGATATTTTAGGCGAATGAGATGTGGGTCTCGGTATGATGTCTTTGCCCACTTGATGAAGTACGTGTGTGTGTGTGAGAGAGTTTTTTTTCTTTACATCTTTTTCCATTGCTGTCGATCACTCCTCTTGAAATGTTCCCTTGTGTTTAAAAGTGACTCAGGAGAAGAGCACATATTCTACTCTGTCTGACATTTTTCCTGTTTTTCCCTTTATCCATCTCTTTCTCTTTCTCTCCCTCTCCCTCTCTCTCCCGCTGTGTGTGCAGGTTGGAGCGTCTGGTGGAGGTGTTGAGGAAGAAAGTGGGCACAGGGAGCGTGAGGACAGTGATCTGACTCCCGGAGTCTCCACCAGGCGAAAGGGCTGAACCGCTGACTGACCGGCCGGCCAGCCACATCTGGTGACCAGGCAGTGGCGTTTAGCACTGAGTAAACACAGCCACAGCCTTGACTGGGCAAACAGTTGTTAGAAGTGGAGCACTCGCACACAAAAAAAGCCTCATTCCAAACCTCGCTCCCAAAAGAGAGGGGGAGAGAAAGAGAAAGAGAGAAAAAAAAAGCACAATTGTAAATGTTTAACCACTTCGTTGTTACTGCCATGGGTTACAGCTATCTCCCTTTCATTTCACCTTCTGTTGAAAATCTTTCCTTTTTTATTATTGGAGTCACAGTATTGATTTTTTAGCATCACTGTTTGTGTTGATGTGGAAGTCTGGTCAGGAGAAGGGAAATAAGGCTACTCTCACACAGTGTTATATGGTTCAGATTCTACCAACAGTAAGGTCTTAAAATGTCAAGAGCAGGTTTCTTCTATCAAAAACTGGTGCTCAGTAATATTACAACTATTATTTTTGTTTGTGTGTTCTGTGTACCTCAAAAAAGGGACTTTTGTAAGAAAATACAATCTGTTAGTATTTTTAAAGTATTGTAATAGATAGGCTGACTTGATCAGTGTTTTATCTCTCACTTTATTTTTTCAAACATTAACCGTCAGTATCAGTACCATCAACGGTATGTCTATGAGAACATATGTATTAAAGTATAAAATAAAGTCATTGAAATTATTTTAATACCGACTGTTTCTACATCAATTAACGTTTATTTAATTGTTACATAGGTTACTTTAATTGATTTATAGTGTACACAGCAACTTCAGTAATTTTGTGAGTTGTACCTCAAAGTTCATGCCAAATGATTTACTAGCTAATGCTTCCTAAACTCTGTCATTAGCTAATGTGTTTAGTCACCAGTAGGCTATTAACTTCAAATTAAAGATAACGCTGTCTGTTTGACTACCTGTATTTATCCAAGGTTCAATTCTCAAAAGGTACTAATTTGGGACAGATCTTTGGGCGGGAGAGAGTAGTCCTGCATCATCCCTCGGATATTAATTCAGTAAAATACTTTTATGAAAAGGGTGCATATTACGCTGTTTTTTATCTTCTTATTACTTCCTTAATAAGAGGAAGATATTCCATTTTAGACGGCTTAGAACAGACAGAACAAATGAAAACCATATTTTCAGATCCTGCAAATGCGAAGTCCCTCCAGCTAAAATATGGAGGCCTGTTTCATCCAAAACTACTTTTCAGAAAAGTGCTGTAAGTAGACAAAATGAAAACATAGGCTACTGAACCTTGTAATAATAGTGTGCTTTGCTAGTGCGGTGTAATTCAATAACAATGCCCAATAATTGAAGTAGGCTAAATCTACAGGGAGACATGGCAAAATTCATTCTCTCCACCTTCACCAGTATAATTACATTGAGATTTTGGCTAATAATGTTAATTAGTTTAAAGACTGTTAATGTGCTGCTTCTACTCGATTTCACTTGAGTGGCTGACTGTGCACGGGTTCTTGGACAGGGCTACTTTCAAATGCGTGGCCCACCTTAAACTATTAAACAGTTTTTCAGGCCTATTTGCAGCCACTGGTCGGTAATCTCAAGAAGCGATTTTGCATGTTGATAATTCCCAAACATGAGGGTGCCAAAGAGCTCAGATGACCTTTGCTGAGGACTGTATACCAACCAATTATATCCGCATCGTTTACGTTTCCTTTCCTCATATTGATGAGTTGACCCTCCCGAGTCCTGTCCCCCTCCCAGTGTCCTTTGCTAAAAGGGGGTAGCGCAGTGATTTGTGTACCCGAACATGATCGATTATGTACTCAGAAATATGTTGGATGGGCGCACTGGTCGCCCTGAAAGTTGTGGCGGGAAGAAAGGGGGGCGTTGGCAAGGCGGGACATGCTGCTGAGTTGCCCTCCCCTTAGATAATGCTTGACACCAAGACAAGCTTGTCGATTTCTCCTCCATTGGTAACCGTGGAGATCGCACAACCTGGGTGTCCCCCACTTTTTAATCCACGAGGTCTCTGTGTAGGTTGATCTGTTGGATAATCCTACTTGTTAAACAAGTTAAACTTTCCTAGTGGACGTCTGTACGACTGGGTTTCAAAAGGCATCTGCTCTGAAGAGATATTGATTTTTGAGTTTTTCTTTATTTATTTTCAATTTTATTTTTAAACCTTTGTTATAGGCCTAGTGCTTAATTTGCCTCATTGACTTGCATCTTTCGAGAGGGACGTTTTGCAGCAGACTTGGTGCTGCAGGTTTTTGGGACTCCGTCTCGATCGAGGCCCGCGCAGTGGTGCGCCGGGGCATCAAAAGAGGGGATCCTGATTATCCATTTTGAGAACCAATCGCACGATGACATGACTACAAAACAAGTTTTTATACGCTTTAATTAAAAACGCGTTCCAGCAGCCTCAGTGCTGAATGACCCTTAGAGAAAAGCGTGACTGATCCTGTTGCTATAACGACACCAACTATTTCCAAGCCTTTTCACGTTGCACCGTCCATCCACACATTTTACAGAGAATACTGCACTTGGCTACTGTGAGCCTGAAATTGGAGGACGTTGCAAATCACACCCAGGCTATCTATGAAGGAGGAGTTCCTAAATAGGGTCTCACTAAAAAAAATAATTAACCTTATGGCTGCATTCGGATTGCATAGATTCAGTTTAGTGGCTAATTTTGACCCTCAATAACCGAATAACTGAACTAAATAGGATTGTTTTGTGTTGCTACTAGGCCTATAGTTGCAAGGTCTTCACTCAACATAGGGTAGTGTCATTTGTTGCGCTGCATCCAGTCTAACGTAGTCTACTCCTATTCTTGTTCCTCTCTAAATAAAATGTGTGATCAAGTGTGATCCTGTTGTACGCATCTCAAATGATATAATAAAGACGCAAAACACGAGGATACAAGCAGGCAGGCGAGGAGACCACCAACCTGACATAGTCGGCGCATATTAGGGGGGGACAAAGCCTTAATAAACTTCTTCCGTATAATTTTTAATGGAAAACCAGCTGCTTCTAAAGCTGATTTCGGATAGAGATCTCTCCCTCTTCTCTCCCTCACCCTTTTGAAAGCACCCTTTCTTTCGCGTGTGATTTTGAAGGGGTATTGCTTTGCTCTTTTCGTTGCCCGAGCACAATTGTGTTATTGGAGATAATTAATTCAATCCCCATCAAAAGGTATTAGGAGCGCCTTGGTCCTGTAGTGGCTTTCTAAAACCACAGAATGAAAAGACAGAGAAGAAAGATCTACGGGTAGGCTTGCTGATGGTCGCTTTTGAAGTAAAGGAGTTGGCGCATTGTTGTAGAAATTTTTGCCCATAAGGCTGAAGAAAGCGCCAGTTCTTTTGATGGCCTTACGAGAAATACCACATAAGTTGGAAAACAAGGCTCTTGTGAAATCTCGACGCTGGACATTGCCCGCTGATAACATATGTTACGAATTAATAAAGGCTGGTGGACTTCAGTGAGCGCAGATGCTGCTGAGAAGTGATGGCACAGGTTTAGCCCCAAAATAGAATACAAACAAGAATCAAGCAATTCTTATTCTTCTTCTTATTATTATTGTTGTTGTTGTTGTTAATAATAATAATAATAATAATAATAAATACATGGATACCCTACATTACTCTGTTGAAGGGCGCTACGGGTTATTAAATTGTCTAAACATTTTTGCACGGCATCCAGAGTAGCAAAAAATAA
The DNA here is from genome assembly GCA_015244755.2 of Tenualosa ilisha. NCBI lineage: Eukaryota > Metazoa > Chordata > Actinopteri > Clupeiformes > Clupeidae > Tenualosa > Tenualosa ilisha. The sequence continues at coordinate 832,219 of PYXC01000134.1, read as the reverse complement.
TCAAATGGTATTTGCATTGAACAAAATAGTGTGGTGAAAGCGGTAGGCTGTAGGCTATGACAAAATGGTGTGAAATCTATGCAAATTAATAATGCACATTTATTGCGCTCTGCCCCACACCATTTCACTTTTGACTTTTTGAGGAGCAACGCAAATGCAAGCCTTTTTCAACAGCTGGGCAAACTAATGGACACGATCCGTGTGAAGTTAAAAGATTTCTCAAGCAAACAACTTTTCTCTGACAGGAGAACTTTTTTCAACACATACTTGTCCCTCTTGTCAATTAAACCCTTTCAATTACGCCTGCAGTCTCAAGTGAGGAATGGAATGACCACCGCTTGGTCGCACAGGCCTGAGTTATACTCGACTATAGCCTATTAGAGATAGAGACACGTTTTTCCCATGCTGATGACATGTCGAAGTCATTACTTGTTATTATTTATATAGGACTATATAGACATACATCTGGCGTAGAACATCCCCACCTTAAGGACTCTGAACACACATTCTACAGTTAGCGTTATTGAGTCCAAATATATTTTCAAAACAATCATTTATATTCGACTGTGATCAGAAAACATCTGATCGCGAGTTTTTTCTAACCAAAATAAATGGAGCCTATTGTTTTTACATATAATTCTCAATTATTTGCAAAATGGATATCCTCGAAATTCAAAAGAATAGACTACGTGGCTCATGTAATACAATAAATAAATCAATAAACAAACTTACAAACAAAACTGATTTGAGATTTTTGATTAATATTTTGACATTGTTCCAAAGGAGTTTCACCATTTATGCTACATCATTTGATAGGTATGAGCCTACCCTAGTCTATGATAATGACTATCCAGTGAAATATATCATTGAAGTGAAATTTCAATAAGCAGCCAGGATATTTTCACCTATATGTTTGTTCAGTTTCAGAATATAGATGCGTAAGGTACGTAGCCTATGTATTTAGGCTATACATAACTATCCAATTTTGCACTTTGAATAAAATGAACTGTTGTAATTACACCCATAAATATAAAATGTGTAAAATAATTTTAAATGATTTAAGGTTAATTACAGGCTGAAAGACTTCGTGCCCGAGCGGAGAAAAATGCTGTCATCTTGGCCTTCCATGTGATTTCATGATGCTCAGTTGCGCTTCTCCATTTTATTTACGCGTCAGGGGGCAATTACATGATAATTAAACGAATTTCACGGTTACTCAGCCAAAATGTGTGTCTACAAAATACCATGATCAAAGTCAAATCTGTTCAGGTTCAGGAGCCCCTCGTGTAGGTTACGGTTCACAAAAAGATGATTTGGCCTCCCTATGATATTGTTAAAAATCCCATTTAAAACGCGATCCGATCTTTTATCATACAGGTCTTTGAGGCTCTACGTTGGTTAAGATTGGATTTTCTCTTGGTCACCTACCAATAACGAGGCAAAACGTGGACCACATGTTTTATATAAAACACCCACACTTAAACACACACACACACACACACACACACTAATATTGCGACATAAACATTGAAAAGGATGTTTAACTTGAAATAAAATGTGCACGTTTTGATTGCACTTGTTTTTGTTTTGTTTGTTTTTTTGTTATTATTTCGATTAGGCGACATTAAAGGATTTTCAAGAGAAAAGAAGACTCAAAGGTACTAGAGTGCCCTAAACCATGGCGATAAAGGCCACTGCACAGACGCATGGCGTCGATAGTGTAGCCTAATTAGAAAAATTACAACACTGAGAATACCGTGATCAGATTTTATTTGAACGAAATAATTTAATCACATGCAAAGAGAACAGGTAGAAGCAAAATCGTGAGAGGCCTCCCTAATTCTTCAGTGAAGATTCAACCTGTCTGCGTAAAGATGTGACCAACCACTGAAAGTATTTGCTTCATAAAGAAATACATATTTTTATTATTTCTAATGCAGTTCCAAGTTGGAATAAAGTTATTTTGATACAAGATTGGGAATGAAACGTTTTCGTCAAAATGGTAAATAAAACGAAAATGTAAAATATGCTAACAACATAAAAATCACTTGAAACAGGCGCTTTGTTTTTGTTTTTCGTTTTGATTTCATGTTGTTTTTGTATTTTTTAACCTGCAACACGCGTTCCACAACACCACATTGACCTTCATTCATGCACATTGTAACACACGGACACATTCGTCGTTAGAGACTACAAGTTTGGGGAATACAACATTATTTTACAGGTTCAAAATTGTTGGTTTAAATACACTTGCGATGATTTACATCTGGGGTATACAATCTTTCATGGGAACACGTTTACAGAATAGTTTATAATACACATACACATTCTTACATTTGAAAGTAACAGTCCTTTGCACTGTGTGCATGCAAAAAATAAGAATAAAATATAAGATAAAATAAAAAGATTTTGTCGGTCCTCAGATCAGCAAAAATAAGAAGGTACTAAGATGTGTTTAGGACCGGTCTGGAATACACACCTTGGTAGTAGGACGCCTCTATTGCCGAAGGGTCCATAGTGGCTCTCCCGGCCATAGATGCACTGCCGAGGGGCAAGCTGGAAGACATCCCTGACCCATAGGATGAATATTGCAGTGCTTGTTCGTAGGCTTTCATGTCCAGTTTGTGTTGTTGCTCCGATGAGGACATTAAATTATTAATGGAAAACGGGTGGTTGAATGAGTAATGGGGGTCTCCTTTAAGGTGCAGCTGGGTCTCATGGCCCATAGAATGTGGGGGCAACGGTATTGATGACAGAGAAGTGGCTGAGCTGGCTGCGGGATGCAGGGGTGGCCCGCTGCTCTTTAGTTCAGAAGTGGGGTTACCGCTTCTGTCCAGGCTGTGCGGGCTAGAGGACTGGTTGGAGCTGGAAATCGAGCTTGTGTCCATGTGCCCAGGTTTGGAGTTGCCACTCTCGTGCGCGGGAGAGACAGAACCGCCTGTCTGGTCTTTCCTTCCATCGGCTCCCTTAGTTGTAGACAACTTTTTCTCACACTTAAAGCGCTTCTGTCTGCGGAGGTAACAGCCGTTCTCAAACATATTTCCAGAATCGGGATGCAAAGTCCAGTATGAACCTTTGCCTGGCTTATCCGGTGATCTGGAGACTTTGACGAAGCAGTCATTAAAAGACAGCGAGTGTCTGATAGAATTTTGCCACCTTTGTTGATTTTGGCGGTAGTAAGGGAAGAGATCCATGATCCATTGATAGATTTCACTCAGAGTGAGCATTTTGCTGGGTGACTGCTGTATAGCCATAGTAATAAGCGAAATGTACGAGTAAGGGGGCTTGGCATGAGGGTAACTTCTTCTGAAGGTCTTGTTATCTCTTGCCCTGTTGAGGTTAGTTTGGGCATAGGTCATTGGACTCATAGTGGGGCTCATACTAGAGTAAGGATTCAGTGCACTCATGGAAGCTTGCTGAGCAGACATGGCGTTCATATTTGTGGGACTCAACGCGGTGCCCATCGGTGGTACTCCACCGCTTATTCCATTCATGGCGCTGGTGGCAGTCGGCATCCCTGCCATGGTTCCTGGGCTAAGTCCTGCACCCAAACCGGTGTTGGCATAAGACATGTTGAAAGAACTGGAGGTCATATTCCCACTGGTGGACATGCTCATGTAACTGTTCATGCTGTTCACAGAGCCCAGTCCTGCGTTCATGCTGGTGTTGGTCATGGGTGAATATACCTGGAATAACAATGTTTTAACACTTCATGACTATAATATGAATTTCCAACATTAACATGGCATTACCATAGGCCCCAACTGATATGAGATGTTTACCCATCCATCCATATCTAGATTCTACTTATAATTTATTTTGATTAATCAGTTATAATTAGGCTATCGTTATTCAATTAGAGCCTCTCGCGTCTCCAAAATGACATTTTAAACGACTTTCAATGACGAGAACGTATAACGCCTAAATAAGATGAAACTTGATGGGTTACTGAATGCGTATTACAAAATAACTTGAACGCTTATATACATGGACCTAAGTTGACTGTCGGTGTAGGTATGCAAGTTAGCCTGCGCCCTGCATACGAAAAAATGTAAATACGTAAAATATTTGTTTTATGTATTGTTTGAACATAGGATATCCAATGTTGGATCGTAATCATTTTTATCTCATTGTAGTTGGTCAATGAGACATGACTATATGATAAAATGGGTTACTGCCAATTGGAAGAAATAGGTAGGTTACACGGTTAGTAACAATAGAAATGTTACTCATAAAATTCTGTTCTGGCACTAGAGAGGCGGCAAGTAAGTGCTCTGTGCCCATTGTCATGACTGGCACAGTAACGGCTTGTGGTAGGCCAACTGACGAGATCAGTGCTGCCCCCAAGCGAGTTCAACAGACCCATACTGTCAAATGGGTCGCTTAGATGCGTTCAGATTCTACCTCTCTTTTTTTAATTAAAAAATGACCTCCGAATTTATAAGGAATGCATTCCTAAATTCAGCATCCGCCTCAAAACAATACATTTAATGTACTAAAGTGACCCTTTGCTTTGTAAATAAAGGCAAGACTTTTTATAAAAGAAGTCAAGGATAAACATGTTAAAAGTTATCACAAACCTCCTGCGCGTCATTGTAATAGCTGCTCCAGTCTGGGGTTTCGTGACCTTCCATCTTCACAGTGCCCAACATTATGGTGGAAATCCGCAGATGGTCAACATGCAGTTCCCAGACCCAAGTTTTCAGAGAAATATGTGTCCCAGCTTATTGGTGCACTGTCACCAGCGGGATGTGGCTTGAAGGGGTTCGTCAAAGTGAGGAAATGTTGAATGCACGGTGACTTGAGAGCAGTGTTCGAAGATCTTCCCCCTAGCTGTTACGTAGAAAACGGCACATCCCACTTTCCACAGTTCGTTTGGGTCGCTGTGGTGACACCTACATGCGCTTTGCAACTGCTGCATGAGTCTGCAACACATTTTCAACAGAGGTGACAGTGACGGACAACCTGGCAGCAATAATTCCCTTTGACCATGAATTTTAATTTAGTCATTAAACCAAGCTGCTGACTTAAAGGCCTATAATAAAAAATGCTTACCTTACTAGTGACCTGAAAGTTTTGTTGTTAAAAATAAAAATTCAATCACGGTACAATTTGTAAGAACGATTCAGTTTTTTTTTCTGTACACATTTTTATTTTTTGACAGTACAAATGAATAAAAAAAATAGTGTGGAGCAAAATGCTCTGGGCCTGTCGATTTACACATGTAAAAGCGGCTGAAAGAGAAAAAAATTATAAACTCTGCTGTCCTGTATCTCGCCCTCAGATTGTAGATCTAAGTGCATTTATTATTATTATTATTATTATTATTATTATTATTATTATTATTATTATCTGTTAAAGAAAATCATCATTTTTCACAATGACGTCAGGGAAGCAGGTGAGTTACCCACGAATAAGAATAGACGTTCTAGGAAGCTACCCAGGGTAAGCCTATAGACACCGTTTTAAAGGGGAATGGCTACGTTCCATTAGATGAGATTTTAGTAAAAAAAAAAAATATATACATATATATATATATATATAAACATCATATTGTCATTAGACTATTTTGCGATTTTAGCATGGGCCTTCGGATGACGTTACTGTCACTGTTACGTTATTTACTGAAACGAAATATGACAACTGACATAATAACAGGCCCAAAGATCTGCACTAATTCACTGTATAGAGAGAGAGAGAGAGAGAGAGAGAAGGAGAGAGAAAGATTCCTCTCCCTAGTCGCTTGCTGTTGCTGACATGGATTTACAGTTACCCAACCTGTAAACCCGTTAATGAGCGAATGACATCGATAATTATCCACTTCCACGGGATTATCTCCCAGTGATCTCTGGTACCATTAGAGAGGACAAATCGATTTGCTCGAAGCGTGAAGCAAGGGAAATTAAGCATGGTCGTACTATTCGCTCACAAGGATGCGTGGCAGACAAGTCTCCCACGACCCTCCCCAAAAGCCCATAAACACTGAAATGTCTCAGTTAAATAGGACCGTGACCAACCTCTTCAACACTATGACTCCCATTCCCAAGTGTTCTTATACCTATTTGTTTTTTAAGGAATTTCAGTACAGTAGCAGTCATTTTCTCGTCTGAGTATTTTTTTCCTGTTTTTACCCCATACAGGCATAGCAGAGTGTATAGTCACTGGGCCTAGTATTAGAGCATGATTTAATTACATCTGTCCCCCGTCTCCATCACTGGTTAGAGACACGTATGAATTTGCATTAATATTCAGTGCAGTCCATATTTAAAACATATAACAACAAATAACATTATTCTTTATTTTTTACATTCATCCAACCATTCAGGAGCCCCAAACCCAAACATATTATCTGTCATGTGTAACAGACAAAAGCTCTTTGAATCTAGGCCTAGAAAAAAATGCTATGAGAGAAAAACAATCACTTACACCGTCAAATTAACATGTTAAATATTGCAGGCCTATCACTAATGTTCGCGTAGTGGACCATCCTCAAGCGCGCAAGGTTACACTTTTTCCTAAGTTCTTTAGCCTTCCGCTTGTGTGCTTTGGTTGCTAGGAGATGCAGGCCGCTCGTTGAAAGTTATCCTGCCCTGCGGTTTACCAACAATAGTCCAACTGAGATTATTTATCAGCTTGGCCTACCTTTCTGGACGAAACCAGCTTTATAAAACGCTTGGCCAACATTTCTTCACAGGTAAGGGAGCTGTTTAACGTGTTCACAATTTTACTCACTCATTCCTTTCAAAACCCGTCGTCACAGCTGCGGTGGTGCAAAACATGAACTATTAACTGTTAAGCTCCCGCAGAACGGAGAGGTCACACATTGTAGCCTTTGACATAGCTAATATTTTACCAACAACAGTCCTAGAATTTCGTTGTAGGCCTAAACTCAGTTTGGTTTAGTTAAAGTGATTGATATATTTTAATATGGTAGTTTCAACAAATGGCAAGGAGAATGTCAGCTAGCCTAAATAGGCTAAGGTCCAGCACATATCAGTTGCTCATGAAACAACTGACCAAGCACCTAGTAACGAACACTTCTCCCCATTCCAAAGAAATCAGGGGAAAAATGAATACCAGTAATGTAATTTTAAATGATAAATTCTGCATTTCTTAGTAAACTTTCTTTCTTTCTTTCACACTCACACAAACACATTAAAATTAAGCTAATTAAGAGAAATATGCCTAGTAAGAAGGGTATTCTGAAGCCCTGTGATGAGGCGAGGATGAAGAGGGAAGTAGAAGCACTTCTCATGAAATCTAAGATGGAATGCGATCAACTGAGGGCACAAGAAAAAAGTATCAGCCTTACTTCACCATTAGACCGCTGTCACCGGCAGGGATCAACTGGCCAGTTACCTGAGGTGTCTGGAGGTGCAGACCATTTGTTATTGACACCACAAGAACCAGAGACTTTGATGTCACCCAGTTTAATAGAGTTCCGAGCTGATCTTTTGCAGTCTCCCCCATCCTCTGTTCTTCCCCCTGATGAGCAGATGTCCGTCACACACAGTCAAGAGAGCATCCTTCAGAGCCCTGCTGATAAGAGAACATCTAGAAACCTACCTGTGAGCGTTCCCAGCCCTGTTGTCTACAAGCCCGCCATAGCTTCGCTCGCTGGCACCACCAAAGCTGTGTCAATGTCACAGAGGCCACAGCCTCCACCAAAACCCCGATCAGAGAGGCCCCCAACAGGGTCCAAGGTGCGTAAGACACGCATCCGCTCTGTGCAGTCCCCGGCCCACAGGATCAGTGTAGCAGAGGCTGACGTACAACTGCATGGTCCACTCCGGGGCAGTAGTCCCTCACTAAGGCCCTATGACAGCTCCAGTGAGAGCAACAGTAGTGATGATTCGGACTCTGATCGGTCTGCCTGTGGCCAGAGCAAGGTAAGGAGGAGAAAAAGAAGGAGAGCACGACCAGTGCATCCACCAAAGTTGGACAAACCCCCCCTGGGTCAGCAGACAAGTACACCCATCATCTTCCACAATGTGAAATCTGCTACAGAGCTTCTGGAGGAGGCCAGGAACATTGTTGACAGAGAGACTAAAAGCCAGGAGGCTGAGGCCACGATGGCTGCAACCAAAAGTTTGGTGCGGACTGGTCACCGGACGGTGGATGAAATCATAGCCTCCTTGCAGAGTGGGACTGTTTCCTTCTCTGCCTCTGATGATATGATCAAGGAGCTGATGAAACAGATACTTGGTGATGGCTACATTGCAGACAATGAGGTAAGCCAAGTGTATGAGATATGATGCTACAGTTTAGTTGTAGGCATATTTGTTGTAGATATGTATTTCAGGTCTCAAATATTGTAAATAATATGTTCTGCTGTAAGAATTGTTTTAAGCTCTCATTCAAAACAGTCTGTACACTGGTGTCCTCAGAATGTCAGGGCGAGCATTACACAGATGAGGCAAGTAGAACATCATCACTCTGGATGCAGAGTTTCTGCCCTGGGCAGATTTGTGTGTGGATTGGAGGCAGAATTTAAGTCATCATTTCATCTCTAGAGGGGTCTCTATCCCAAACAAGCAAATAAATAAATAAATGCATAAATAAATACATACATACATACATATGTAGCCTAGAGGGTACTCAACTCAAAGATGCTTTTGTAAAAGTTAATCCTTTATGTTTGCACTCGTTGTGCTGCGGTGGTGTAGTGCAGCCGTGCTGCGTTCTATGATGCTTATTAGCCAACATGTCAAGGCAATTTAACATAGCGATAGAACTGCACAGGGATAGGATTTTTTTTTATGCAATACAGTACAACATTTGAAAGACCCCCACAGATTGTTGATTTTGCTGCTTTCATGTCCTCACTCTGTGGGAGCCCAGCTCCCTCTGACTCCCACAAAATTCGAATACTGTGAGTGAAGGGATCGTGTTGAGGTTAGTGGGGGTTCCATCTAGGATTGCTTCAGCTGTGGAGCTGTTCAACTGGAAGAGCTGTGTTCCAGTTGAACAGCGAGTGATGGTGAGTCTTGATGATGATGAAGATGATGATAAGGACGATGAATATGATAGCGACCACTATGGTGGCATGGCAGCTTTTCCGTTTTTTTTTTTTTTTTTTTTTTTTTTTCGGTATAATTTTGTGTCACCTGCATAGCCTTTGTGCCATCTGCAATATTCCATGGCGACTGATGACATGGCTAAGGGGAGGATGTATAAGATGAAAAGTATGGGGCCAAGAACTGACCCTTTGTGAACCCCACAGGTAATGGTGTGTGGTTAAACTTTGCATTTCCTTGGAATATGTGGCCTACTCTGTAGATTTTTAATACTGTGTCCTAACATTAGCGTTAAAATCAATACAGCCTGTTCCAGACATAGAAAATTAGGAAATGGATTTTTTTGTGTACATAGTCAGGGGATATCAGGGAATTTTGATAACAGCATGTAGTTGTCCCCAAAATGTGATCAATTTATTTCCGTGCTTCCTTTTTGGTCTTTACTGAGTATTAACTTCACTCATGCCTTACTTGAGATGTTGTGGTTTTCGAATCCAAACGGTATATTGTACAACTACAATATGTGTAGGACCCCCCCTCGGAAGCAAAACCTATTACACATTAAAAACTAAACTGGATCTACATGCCCACTGAGTTTCACTTGGCCTGGTGTTTCGATGTGCCAGGAATTGTTGACCAAAATGAACAATTCGCTCCGCTAGCTTAGGTATAGAGCAGGACTTGTTGCTAAACAGTGAAGGTCATGGAAATTTCGCATTTCAGTCAGGGAAAGTCATCGAAAAGTCAGGGAATTTTAAGTTTGACAGTGGGAACCCTGTAGAATACTTTATTATCATTGTCTTAACTGAGTGTAATCCAAACCAGGGGTGCGCGATGCAGTGTGACACGACATCTTAGCAGAACTTTTATTGCTCATCCTGTTTTATATTAATACAATATTTTCAATGTTGCAAGTCTTCTTGTAAAACAAGGCTGCAAATGTTATGTAGTACGTATGTGAGATATTATCTACTGCCCAGAGCAATGAAAATAATAATTCTTTTGCCGTTTTCACAACTCTCATCCAGAAACATGGTTTAAAAAGATGGATTTCATCATATTTCATTGGTAACTTATAACAGATAAAGGAAAAGTCCTGAAACATGGGGTGTAAGGAAGCATACACTTCCACTACAGTAAATTCAACTAAGTTCATGTGTAACACCACAGTCAGATTTTTTCTGAGCTTGGAATATAAAATGAATTTGCAGAATGGCATTTTACCTGCATTACTGAGTATTTAGCAAAACAGTGGTTGAAAATCAGTAGTTATTGTAATATTTTCTGAGATAATACATTGTCCAGAAAAAGTAGTTTTTGTGACAGCCTTCAATGCCATTTCCATTTTGTGTGTAGATGCTTTGCTCTTTATCATTGAATTATACTTGCAGGAAGAATCATCAACATATGAAGCTAATGAAGGGGGAAAGAGTGGCACACCTGTACCTCCTGAACCTCCCGTAGAGCCATTGGTATGATCTTATCGTGTGGTATCTGAGGGCCTTCTGTATCTGTATGAAAATGGGTGCAGTGTTGTTCCTTTTCACAGGTCCTTATCATACTCACTTAAGCTGTTCAAGCTGAGATGACTTACAAGTGTCATAAATACCTCGACTGGAGAACAAGACTGTTCTCATGGCCTTGTTAACATTCAAGTAGAGCTGGGACAAAGGGCTTCCAGCTGGGCTTGGAATGTGTCACAGCGGAGGGTTTAGCACAATGACAAATGACTTTATAGTTGTAGTACCTGATGCGGATGATAGAGAAATCATGAAATCATTTATTTCACCTCATTTTCTCTTTAATCCTTGTCCATGCAATAGCATAGGCTAGCTAGAATGATGATAGGTGGTATACGGTGATAACAGTGATATTTGGCTGAATAAGATGTTGTTGCATTTTTGTCAATTTCTGTATGTTTTATTTCTGTCACAGGATTCTCATGTGCAGTATAGCCCTAGCTCACCACCCACTGAATTTGGGCCAGTCCAGAAGAGTCCCCCTAGAGCACACACCTCAACTCATCTTGTACCCAAGGGAGTCTTTAAGATGGATGATGCACCTGAACAGCCTGATTTAAAACTTACAGAGGCAAGTGCTATCTGTACTCTTTTCAAAGAGATCTAATGAGATGCTGATACTGTTGTTGTTGTTGTTGTTAAACACAGTGTCCCATTTACAAAGACATTTTTAAAAAGTTGATGTGTCAGCAGCCAAAGTGATTATTAAAAGTGACATTGAATGGAAAAATGGCTTTGTTAAATTATGGTGATTAAAGATGCCATGAACAGTCCAATTGTGGTGAAACAGTTGGGAAATCAACTCGCCTGTGCTTACCAAAGAAGGAGCCATTTAGTCAAAATGGACCATTTCAATCCCCATCCAAAAATAAGGTTGTAATGGGGCTTATAAAATTGCATCTGAACTTATTTTTGATCAATCAAAGTTGAATGCATTCTTTAACAGCAGAAAGCAAGGCACAAATACTCCATTCATCCATACTATCACCTTTGATTTTTGCAAATGCAGGTTTGTGTTGAAAATATCTACACAAAGGTTTGCAAACTGTTTCCATTAATGTTGCTGTTAAAGGACATCTGCATGGGCAGACTAGAAGCTCAAGGAGCGACCATTCCATTGGCGAAGAGGCGTCCAAGGGTTCCATTGTTCCCCAGCAATATTCAGGGTCTCACTCATCTGGCAACCTGGGCTCCCAAAACAGAGTGAGTGAGAATGTATGTCTTACAAGTACACAAATATTGGGTTGTGGACTGCTGCCATTTAAGCACAGAGCATACCTTTCTGAATAGTGTGGGTGGTTTTCAAGTGTGGGATGGGCCCCACTTGTGGGTAATAGAGACATGACAGGTGGGGTGCGATAAACGGGAGGAATTTTATTCTTTGTTGTGTGCATCTTTATGATTGCCTTTCTTTATTGATGATAAATGGCCTACACTCAAAACTTAACAGCCACACACAAAGGAAGCATTATTAGGCCTACACGAAAATAGCAGATCTAGGGGACTTGCAGAAAACTGTAACATTTTAATAACATTTTAACTTAAAATTATGTTGGGTGATGGGATACTGGTGCTGGGAGTTGGAGAATGACATTATATGTGATATTTGCAAGCAAGAGCTTATAAGCAATTTTATAAGTGTATGTTTATATACTGTACTTGGACCTGTTTGTGTTCTTGATATCTTGCAAATGTATTATTGTGTCTTGAAAGGCCCACATTATTTGTATGGTATCAATACTAACTAGCTCTAAAAACATGTTCTGTTGCACGGTCTATTTCAACATAGCACAGTGAATGCACAGAAAGATTTTGACTCGTGTTGTACCAGGACAGTTTGTATCGTTTACATCACTGTTTGCTTAAGCCTATCCAGAGTCCTTCCCTGTGTCACCTTACCTGAGCTAAACCACTCACGTCTTTCAGTGACCCTTTCAACTTGCTATCGCTGGATCTCTGTTTCTCTCTCTCTCTCTCGGTCTCAGTCTCACCCTCTCTCGCTCTCTCTGTCTCACCCCCTCTCTAAACAAGCAGATCACCCTCACCATCCCTAGGAACATTTGAAGCATTCTGACCAATTAAACCATTAACAGTAATTACAAGGGCAGGATGTTTCCCTCTGCTGTACGGTAATAGTACCTCACATCACTTAGCAACGAGATGGAACGGTATTTCAATTAATGGGATTATTATGGTCTGAGAGTTGCATTAGGTGCTGTTCAGAACGAACACGGTTTCCACCTCCAAAACTGCAAGTGTTCTAAAGTAGTAAGCGACAAAAACATGCAAGGCGGAAATTGATGTTTATGACAGCGTAGATTTGGCTAAACAGCTAACTCACTGACTTAGCTTTGGCTGGCAGCTAAGCAACGACGCATTGTTGAAGAAAAGCAGAACTCAAAAGCAGAACTATTTTTAACTTTGAGTGCCTTGCGTTTTTAGGTGCCTTGCCACCTTTTCATCATGAGCCTAGCTCATATACAACGTGAGGTGCATAACATCGGTTATGCTATATTCTATAGGGAAACAATTGAATTTGAAGCGTGAAAGTGTATAAGTTTGAATCTGCCTTAGGCTTTGCCACTGCTGCTTTACTGTTGTCAGCGTGGTTCCTGCCTCGGAGTTACAGGTGAGCTGTGTGAAGGCCCCTGGGCTCTCTAATCAGCCCCCTGCCCTCACCTTGTGTTGCAGAGCCTCAGTGACACACCACGAGATAATTAACCCCCTACTCGTCACGTCCAACTCCATGGGCGGCCATTGCCCCGTCTGGAGCCAGCATGCCTACGCAGCTCCTCCCTGCTCTTTCTTTCTTCTTCTCCTCCTACGCCGCTTGATGCTCTCAGCCTGCGTGGCTCACTTGTCAACGGGGCAGATTTACCACCTGTGACGACGCTGGACTCCTGCCACTCTCAACCACACTGCCACTCCTTCTCCCACTCGTCTCTTCCTACACGTCTTCATTGTTTTTCTCTCTCTCTCTCCCCCTCATTATCTCTCTCTCTTCCTATCTCTCTTCCTCTTGTCTCTCGGCATGGTTTCGAACTACAAGTGCTTTTTAATTAGTACCTTTGCAGAGCTTCAGGGGTCATCGAGAGTGCTCTCTACGTCACGGTCTAGGGGTTTCAGAAGCCCCCGCCACCCCAACTCTGGCTAGATGGTTAGGGGGAGCAGGGTGAGACCGTGGCGCTCCCCACTCTGCTCGGCTGTGGAGGAATGTGTCTCCTTTTCAGAAGCTGAGCAGATGACTTTGGGGTGACCTTCCAGGTCTGTCGCCAGGGTTTATCTCCGCCCAGAGCGAAGTGATAAATCTGTGGGCTGACAGGCCATGATGAACGGAACAGTCGCCATAAATCGTTCCTGTCAGACCTGGAGCGTGACACAGAGGTGCGGCGGCGAGTCAGTCACTGAGAGAAAGAGAGCAAGAGAGAGAGAGACAAAGTGAGGGAGAGAAAGAGAGACTTTTCCATTTCCTGCTAACTGTCTGCTGTGAACCATTGCATGCAGGCCACACACAGTGTTAATGTCTGTCATTCTCTTCCCCTATCCATCTCTCTCTCTCGCTCTCCTTCTCTTTCTCTCTCACTCTGTTATTCATCCCATTCTCCCCTCTTTCTTTCTCTCCCTCTCTTTCACCCACCTCTCTCCTCTCCCTGCCTGTTATATCTTCTTTCTTTATTTTTTTGGCTCTGTCTCGCTGGTTCAAAGAGCAGTGAGAAGTTATGGCAGAGCAGACCTGAGCAAATAAACCCGCGGCTCTTCTGCGAAACCTCTGAGGCATTCTCCCCTCTGATACAAAAACACCCCCTGACCTCAATCATGCTACTGGTCCAAACACATAGATGTCCTTTCACTATTATGAGTCCTGTGTTTTCACATCTGAACACTTCAATATGGCTGCACAGTTCTGTTCTCCACGGCTCCACAACTTTTTCAGTGTGAATTAACATCATAATTAAATCTGATAGTGTTGGCCTTGAGTAAGCATGGATTTTATGTTTGCCTTATTGCATGTTCTTTTTAGCTTTTCAACTATGAATATGTTTTTTATGTTAGAAAGTATTTTTGTTGCTGGTGCAAGGAAAGGAAGAGAGGCTGAATATATGATGTATAGCTTCATAGTTATCTAAACATATTACAGGGTCTCAAGTCACAGTAGACAAGAATAAGACATAGAAGGATCTA
>PYXC01000134.1:635000-812500 GCA_015244755.2 Tenualosa ilisha | reverse complement strand
TGCATTGCTCAGGTGAGAGCTGCTGCTGACACTGATTTGTCTATGTAGGTTCAAAATACATACAACTGTCTATATACAAAATATGTAAAAATGACGTACTACATCTGACTCATTGGAAGTTCTACACTTAATCGGTGCTACAGTAGGTGGATGGTTTGATACAATAATGTGGTCTGGATCATCAGTAATTAATTTTAGGACTAACAGTGAAAGATTGAAATAACAAGGTGTGAATATTTTCTGTATGTGTGTGTGTGTGTGTATGTGATGGGGGTTCAGGCTAGTTCATGCTAGCAGGTATCAGAAGTTTAGGGAATTGACAGCTTTTCCTGTAATAAACAGCATGATAGGCAATAATATTATATTACTATTAAAAGAATGAGGTGAACATTCATTAGAGAAATGGCCAGAGAAGAACATTAAGACCTGCATGGAAGGCAGGTTTGAAAATGCAGTCCTGACCAAATCTAATTGCCCTCTGATACTGGCAAACAGCTCTCTCCATTAATAACATGCATTATCTCCACTTAGCTTACTTTGGAACAAAAATGCAGAGTGAAACCAGGCCAATGAGAATACAGGGGAAGTGAAGAGAGTGTATTTAAGGATTCCAACAAAAAAGGGCTGTCTTAGAGATATTGCTCTGGGCAGAACAAAAAACTGCTCTACTCTGTGTGTTTCCATTTCTCCTGGGAGACCGAGACATGTTTATTAGTCATTAGATTGCCGACACAAGTGCTTTAAGCAAGCCGGCTGCTGGCTGATGGCTACATCTGTTCTCCTGTCAGTTTGACCATTTGGCACATTTTGTAACAATCTCTGAGCTATAAATAAACAGCACGGCCGTCATTAGTCTCCATCTCTCCATCTCTCTCTGTGCTGCTATGGTCTCATCAGCGATAACATTGTGTTATGTTTACACGCTTATGGATGATACTTGTTTATGTCTTTGTGAATGCTTTGATCACATTTGACAAAAATCACACATTTTGGATTTTTGAGATGTTATTCCCCCAAAGAATTAAATGTTATTTTAAAAAAATAAAATATATATATATATATTATTACACAGTTCTAATGCAGCATTCTAGTAGGGAGGATGAATCTGCATTCAGATACTCTCCCCTGAGTGTTTGTGTGGTGTCATTAAAGTAAGCTGATGTATTAGATATGTGTATATGGGTGTATTAATGTGTCTTTGTTAAACAGAACTCAATCTGCTAGCTACCTGTACAAGAAGGGTTCAGCGTCTGGGCAATGGGGTAGCCTCCTGCGCTGGCCCAGCTTGCCGACCCAGCTGGACTTCCAGAGCTTTGCAGCCAAGCGAGGGGGCATTGGTCCAGACGTGAAGGTGCGCGAATGGGTGCGGGACATCTGGGATATCTGGTTCGATGAGGTCTTCCCACCACAGGAGGAGAGCAGCAAGCATGATGTTAGCCACGATAAGAATGAAAGCCCTGAGGAGGAGACTCAGGAGATGGAGAAGGTGGATCCGTCCAAGACACTCTCCGACGGGGACACCGTGGCCAGTCTGCAGGCTAAGGTGGAGGCCCTAAACAAGACCATGGCCCAGCAAACGACTGCCAGTGCTTTTGACATATGCCGCCGCGGGGGGCTCTACAAGAAGCTTGGCCTCCTCAGCCAGGCCATGGAGGACCTCAATCAGGTGAACACAGCTACTCTCTGTCCTCATGTGTCCCTGTATTATAAGTAAACTTGATAATAATGACTGTGAATTTTAGCAATTCAACAGAAATTTTTTAAAATGAACTCATTGAATCATTCTGGAGACCTCTTAGATGCTCAGGCCAAAGGGGCTTATCAGTCGCGAACCAGGCATAGCCCAGGGCTTTAGTCTGTATTTTTGTTCAACCACTTGGCTGTGATGATGCATGGCTCGTCATGCCTGTTTGTCTCTGTGAAAGGCCATATCTCTGGAGCCGTGCTTACTGGATGCCTACTGGCACAGACACAGCATTTATCTGCTCAGAAATGACCAAAGCAGTGCCCTGGAGGATCTCAACTTTATCATCAAGCACAATAAGAAGCATGCTGGTAGGTCAATGAACAGACATGTGTGGACACTGATGAGAATGACCAATGCAGAATCACTGTGACTTGGGGGGTTTATTGAAAATCAGTGTACTGAATCATAATGGGCTCATTTGACAGCAGCCATTTTTTCAAAAAGTCGCAGGGTAAGCACAGGTGTTAATAATGACAGCCAATAAGATTCTGTGTAAGATTCAGTGTAGCAGAATCAGATCCTTATTGGATTAATAACACCTGTGCTTACACTAGATAATGGTCACCAATGATAGAAAGCTGGCCAGCTTGATACCATCTGGGTGACACTAAATGAGGGTTGGCAGCATGCACCAGTTGCACCAGGCATCAGTTGCAGGGTCAGTGCTTCAGTTCCTCTGATGTGATTGTCAGCTCACATCATTGTGCTTACCCTAGGCAGTTAAGGCATTGCAGTGGCCTTAGGCAATATCCGTTGTTACTGACGTTTTGCAAATAAATTGAATTGAATTTAGAATGAATTGGTTCAGTCTGAAATTATTAGGGCTTGTGTCTTGAATTTTCCAGATGCCTTTCAGTCCAGAGCAGAAATCTACAGAGCCAGAGGACAGCCCAATCTCGCCATCATCAACTACACACAAGCCATCAAATGCAGGCCATCAGATGATGAGAGCTACTTTAGAAGGGCCCAGATGTACATGCAGACTAACGAGATATTGCTAGCCATGGAGGACTACGCTAAAGTACATGCACACACAAATTCACACACATGAGCACGCATTCACATTAACAAACATACATACACATACACACACACAAATATAGAAAGACATGCGCAAGTACACTCACAGAGACATGCACAGAGGAGGCAAGACTTTTACTTCGCACAAGCGTAGTCCTTGAAATAAGCCTTGTGTAAAATGTACTTTTTGCCAGTAATATTTTGGTGATTTATATCTAAATTGAAATGCACTTTTCATAATTATGGTTATTGGTGCGTGGTGGAATTCCATGGAAGAGTGCTTTTTTGAGAGCTACTGTAGATGTTGCTATTTGTTGCTGGGCATTATCTTTTCTCTCCCCACACCTCACCTCACCCCGCTTTGAAAATATTCATTTTTTCCACTAATGTTCTCTTTTTTTCATTCCACCTTTAAAATAGATCTATTTGTTTACCCTCAAATGTTTTTTTAATGGAGTTTTCCAAACTTGAAGGTACATGCCACAAACCCCAAAAGGACAGATGCTCTGATGATCCACGGGAAGCACTACTTCCAAAACTCCAACTGGCTGGTGGCACTCACAGACTTCAGCGCTGTGCTGCAGCAGGAGCCAGGCCTCGCTGAGGCCAGGTGGGCATCCGGGGGCTCAAGGCACCAGCCCATGGTGCTGAGAACACTTGAGACTCAGAATTGGGCAACACTGGCAGAGCAAATGAGGCTGAATGTTCAGAGTTTATGCTGCAACTATACCATTACTATACCAACTGAACCAATTATAATCTGGAGAAGCTGTGTTAAC
The DNA here is from genome assembly GCA_015244755.2 of Tenualosa ilisha. Classification (NCBI taxonomy): domain Eukaryota; kingdom Metazoa; phylum Chordata; class Actinopteri; order Clupeiformes; family Clupeidae; genus Tenualosa; species Tenualosa ilisha. The sequence continues at coordinate 808,954 of PYXC01000134.1, read as the reverse complement.
GTAGCAAGTTGGGCAAATTGATACACAGGTGTAATACATCCAGAAAATTAGAACTACTTTGGAGCTGTGCGGAACCTTATCAGAAAATAATGAATAGTGCACATTGTAAATAGCACTACTTTATAGCACTCGCAATAGGAGCAGTGGTATGCTTATATAAGACAGAACAGTCTTGTTTCTATTCTGTTGTTCTATTGTTTTTATTTTTGTGTGACCCAAGTGTTTCACTTCAGTTGCGCTTTTTATGTAGCTTGGCCATGATAGATGAAAGCCAGTGCTCAGAGCTGAGTGATGGTTAACCTTGACCTTCTTGACACAGATTATTGACCCTTTCAATCATTTTACTTTCTGTTAAAGAAAGCCAGTGTCATCGCTGAAATGTGCAAACAAACCACTTATTTTCAACACATCATCCAATACATAATATGTCAAGTCTGCAAAGATGGTTTTAATAGTTGTGATTTCCAGTCTTTTCCTTTTTTTTCTCTCTCTTTCTCATTGTCTCTCTTTCTCTCTCCCTCTCTGTCTTTGTCTTTGCGTCATGTCTGTCACATCCGTTAATACCCATGTCTTATAACTCCCTAGCAAACACTTTATTTGTCATCGCTTCACACTCTGCCTTTGTGCCACAGGACCTACCGGGGACAGATCTATGCCAAGTTGGGCCAGTTTTACAATGCCGTAGGGGACTTGTCCCTGGCCGTGCACCTGAACCCCAGCGACTGGCTGGCCTTCTACCACCGTGGCTGCCTGCTGCGGAAGAGACAGCCCGAGTCTGCTCTCCGAGACCTGAGCACATCTGGTACAGTAATGTCCTACCCTGGCCTAAATACAGCCAATGCAATCTCAGCCAGAGTGATACAGGCTTCATAAATGACACTGCAATCATATTCAGTGCGGGATCAGAGATGAGTCACTGTTGTCAAGGTTGTTATTATGTTATTATGATGTACTGAAAGCATATATATATATATATATATATATATATATATATATATATAGCAAGGCATCTAGACAGTCTCTCTGGAGCTCAGATGTTATGAAGAGCTAAGATGTAGCCTGCAAAAAAACTTTTAATATAATGAATGAATAGGAAATATGGGAACCTATGTGTGGTTATATAGCCTCTCATTGCCTTACCAGCATGGCTGTATTCGAATAGATGCTATCTGCAAAAAAAAAAAAAAATGGAACGGAGACTGAGCTTGTGGAAATTATATGGAATGGGCAGCCTCCCTGTTGTGTTCTCTTAGATGTCAGTTAGACTTTTAAGGTCCATTTCAGGGAACAATAATGAATTTTAAATTTGTAACTTGGCCGTCTATAAATAAACAGAAAATGATTCTCATGGTGTAAGGGGGGACAACATTATTTTTTTCTGCTGACAGTCTAGAGGTTTGACAACACCTTCAGGGCCCAACATAATTGTTAGTGTCGTATACATATGGTAAAAACAAATAATAAAGGGATTTGTGTGCTATATACTGTACATAGCTGTATAGCTATGTAAATTCGTTCCTGGAAGCGTTGCCATATTTTGTTTCAGAGGGGCTTGGTGTGATTTTGGAAAACATTGTTACCTAGGGAAAACTAGAAAAGCACTCAGAGAGCACAGACATCCGCCAAGACAATGGAGGGTCACTGATGCAATACATAGTCCAGACAGTGTTCCGGATCACCACCAAAATTTAGTCATCTGTTCATTGTCCTAATACCAATTTTGTCTGATAATTTCAGCCGAATTCGTTTAGTTTTTTGAGTTATTTTGTGCACAAACAGACAGACCGACAGACAGACAAACGCCGGCGAAAACCTAACCTCCTCAAAAAAAGTTAAAATTAGGAAATTGAATAAATGGTCATTTTTTTGCACAGACTGATGGCTTCTTTGAAAAATTAGAAGGACTAACATTCATCATGAGGTTGACTACCCCTTACAGTTTCATTCATTCAGGAGTCGTTATTATTCACTTGCAATAACTTGTAAAAGCCTATGTTGTAACCCTTTGCCTGATGCTTTGCTTTTTGCCATCAATGTATCTGTGTTCAAAGAATGAATGGCTTGCTTCATCTTGAAGAGGTGAGTCCAGGTGTAACAATCACACAGGCACCCAAGCACCATGTGTGCACACTCTCAAGTACATCTACCCTTATTCATTCACTCGCACGAACGCTACAGTAAGTGCATTCAGGTAGAAACATGCAATATGCATTATACACGCAACCACACCGCTGTGGTCACAAATAGAAAATCATGAATATGGACAAGATGCAGCAAGCAAATCGCTAAGACCCTACATAAAAACACACACACGCACATACACACACACACACACACACACACACACACACAAACACAATAAATGTCCCAAAGCTAATTTCAGTCTCTGCGTCCTCTAAGCAGAAACTGTTCAGCCGCCCAGCTGAGATTAGTATCATTTGTATGCCTTGCCACGAGTCCCCTCAGCGTCTCTCCACCAGCTCCACTTCACCTTCAGTCTCCTTTGTCATCCATCTCTTCTCAGAGTGATAAGGCTTTGACAATTCCCACCCCCTTGTCACAGAAAGCCTCACATATAGCTTCTGCTTGATGCATATAGGTGATCATCAAAGGATTTTTGTTATCATTAGTGCTTGAAGTGAGTGTTTGTTGTAATAGTCTGCCCTTTTCTTTGATCTGGCTAACTGGATGCATCAATAGGGGCACATCAGAGAGTCACCCACCGTGTACTCTGCCTGTAGATTTTTCCCAGAAGCCCTTTAATAATCCCATGTTGCTGCTTATTGTCCATGCACTCAAAGTTTAAATTGAGGGCGACCTGCTGAAGTACCTATTTGTGGTGAAAAAAATGTTGGTAGGAGTAAGAGTCGGTACATTGACAGCATCTAATAATCCTGCTGAAAATCTTACTGTAAACAAAGCTTGTTTATTGGAAAATAATCCAAATGTCTGTCATGACTGAAGCAAGAAAAGTTCTAGTTCCATTTGATTTGCTTTATTTGATTTGAAGGTTTATGTTGTTATCATGAGTGTACACTTCAACAATGTTTAGCAGCTACACAGATGCAATGCAACACAGATGGAACTCCTGAATTTCAAAGGCTGGTGTACTGCTTTCAGCTTGCTATAGTGAAAGATGCTTGTTGAAAGATGCACAAATAGATGGCTGTCTCTTCCTAAATGATGATATGATTTACACTGTCCTTGTCTCACTCTAAAATAAGTGGCCTGTGTACAAAAGATTCTGATCAGTGAGTTTTGTGTTGTAGTGTTGATCAGTGATACTCGGGAGAACTTTAGTGCCTTCCTTCACCGTGGCCTGATCTACTGTGATCTCAAGTTGTGGAAACCGGCACTGGCAGACTTTGAAGCTGTTGTCAAACTCGACAGGTGAGGCCACACCCCTCTTATTTCCTTGTTATCCTGCTGCCCCTCAGTCTTCTGTTTACAATCAGGACTAAGGAAAAAACAACTCAAAGTGTTTTTTGAAGTTTGTTTCAAATAACTCAAAAATAGCTGCATGCAAAAAATCTTATCAATTTTCCACAAAGCAGCTTGATATGGTTCAAATGAGGGCATTGTCAAACCAAGCAAAACCGATCTGAGTTGAAACACTTTTGCATTTATAATAGGAATTTTGTTTTTGCATGCCTCTGGCACATTGCTTGAGGTGCTACGCTTAGCTTAATCTTGGCTTGGAAGCATAGTTCGGAAACAACCATTGCAAACACAATGGAAGTGTCCTGCCAAATGATTTCCTCAAAATGTTTTGGCAACACATTTTTCAGATTCCCACACTAGACCAACAGTGTCATGAAAGGGAAAGCATCTCAGCTACTCACTCTGTAACACATTTGACCATTTTATAATGACCGTCTATGGCAAGGCAAGCTAATCACAGCACATGTCAACACAGTACACTTAAAAGGAATAGCACATACTTCTTCACTACATGGATATATATTATGTAGCAATACGAAATGTTCTTCTGTGAAATTAAACTTTGAGATTGACAGGATGCATGTGGTTTTGTGATAAGTTTTTTTTTCTGTACTTAAACATCCCTGAATGCTTACACTACATACTTAATGTAGACAATCTATAGAATGGTATAACATTTCATGAACACATTAATCCCAACATAATTTCTGTTTTGGGGGGGTCTGGCAGCTCTATAGCAGTGGCCCATGTGAACCAGGGCTTGATCTATATGCTGAAAATGGACCAACACCTGGAGGCCATTCTGATGTTCACCAACGCGCTGAAAGCGAACCCCACCTACAGCCGAGCTTACATCTGCCGCGCCAAGGCCTTCCACCTTGTAAGCACCCATAGCGTCTTCATTCACAGCCGTATAATGAAATGGCCATAAAATTAAATGCTGCTGTTTGCAGCAATGGACATCAAGTTTGAGTTTTTGGTCAAATGATAAGGACACAAAATAAGGGAAGCACAAAGGAAAGGTGTGGCTAAATTTTGATTGTTGATCCTGTATGAACAGGTGGGTAACTTGAAGAGGGCACTGCAGGACCTGTCCTGTGCCACACACCTGACACCAGATGCCCAACAGCTCTATATACTGAGGTAATGCCGCAGTGCACCAGTAACTACATACTACATTCAGCACTGAATGATCTATAATTCATACAAACCATCGTCAATGTCTTGGCCAGTTAGTTCTTATTATACCAAAGTCATACCAACGTGCCTTCACTTCATGATGAGAGAATGTGATTTGAGTTCATGATGAGAGAATCTGATGTGAGTTCAAGACGTGTGTTTCCACAGGGGTCAGTATTTATGCGACATGGGACTCTTCAGCCTGGCTACCCGCTGCATTCAGTATGCAGCCGAGATGAACCAAGGTCAGATATGAGCTGCGTGATCTATTCCATCCCTTATGTAACAGTGATGCTGCAGTATCTGTAGCACTGATGTGAAACTGGATTTGGAATACTTGTAATCTAAGTACATACCATATCTCTAACACATTATCCTTGCATTAACTTTTGTCTATGTATCTATATGAGTTAATTATGACATTGTACTCCAAAACATCAAAAGGGACATGAATACTTGAACATCAAGTATTTCTGTAAGAATGAATTGTCTTTAATGTTACGTCTCGCCTTGTCAACCCCCCCGCCCCCAGCTTTGGGCTCGTCCCCACTGCAGCAGGCGGCGGTGCAGTCTTTCCTGGGGAACAACGACAAGGCCATCACCTGCCTTACAAATGCTGTGGGTGAGAGCCGTCTCCCTGTCATCATACTCCTGGGGAAGACCCAGATGAGGGCCGGCATGTTCCCAGTGAGTCCCCTAACCCTCCACTGCAGCATCACAACCCCGGCCCCCCCTTACTAACTCCAAGACATATCAGTGTTATTTGCAGTGGTTCGTCTTTGTAATATTGTCATTCACGTATTAATGGATGCCAATAGTTGTGCACCTTTCTCTTTGTGTAGCTATGCAATTTATGAAGTGTTTTGGTGGTGATACATTTGTCTATCTTGTCTACCTTGGTCAAATCATTTAGCACTGTATTATGTTCTAGATCATGCTTGAATCATAATATTTCTTCTTCATAACATTCCTTGCAGAGCGTTTAGTCTGTTGTACCTCAATGCAGTACCCATAGCTCACATAATTTCTGACTGTGATATCTAAGCTCGTTTGACTGTACACCATAATTGTGGGGGAATTCAAGGCAGCGTCTTTAATTGGAAATGACATCGTCGCCTTTAAGACCAGGTATGCGGCCTCTCAGTAAGTAAGTAATTTACTGTGATCAATTAAGTCGTGGGGAGGTTTGATAAAACTCACTCCAACTTTCCCAGGCCTTTGAAGTGTGGAGGTTGAGACGTGCGTTTTAGAGGAAAGTGGTTATTTTCTCCAGACAGTAATTACTATGCTCTTTAGATAGCCCGCTTCAGTGCTGCTGCTGCTGCTGCTGCGGCTGCTTCCTTCTGTTCTCTGGGCTTTTCTTCTCTCTATAGGTGGCTATTGTTAATGATGTTCTCCTTTTTTGAAATGCACAATATGGGCACAAGCTGCTAGCCACTTGCAGAGATGCAAATCAGTGTTTTGCTTATACCAGTCAGTGTAATCACAATCTGTCAGTTATAGAAGCGTTTGATGTGGAACAATTGCAGGGGGATGGCAAGACCAGTCTTCGCTGCGGGGTTTTAAACTTTCTCTTGTGAGCGCGATATGCAGCCGCCTTTTGTCTCTTCGCCCTCGCCATCGTAACTCCTTTGTGTCTTTGTCCCGCGCTCTTTATCTGCTGTGTGCAGGAGGCGGTGGAGAGCTTTAAAAGGGCTCTGTTGATACTGGAGGGTCACCAGGTGATCCCAGCAGAGGCTGCACAGATCTACCACCTGAAGGGGATGTGCTACATGTCTCAGGACCTCCTGCAGCAGGTGCCGATTTCATCACAGTTTCAGGGTGAAAAGCAGCTCGCATTTTAAGGAGCTGCAGATCACTGTTTGAGCACTTCTGTACTTTTGAGTCTTAAACTGCCCTCCAAGTAAACAGTTATGTAGCAGTGTTTATAGGCCACAGAGTCCAGATTTCAATAATAACATTTCATTAAAAGATACTTGCAAAGAATAACTTCATTTGATACAGAGCTACAGAGGCAGGTGATTATTGCTGTATTGCTGAATGTATTCTGAATCCTTCCTGTAAGGCTTGTGATGCGTTCAGCAATGCACTGAAGATAAACCCAGACTATGCAGAAGCCTACCACCAGCGTGGCCTGTGCCGCATGCGACTTAAACAAAGCAAAAGTGTTCAAGACCTCAACCGTGCACTCTACCTCAAACCCAACTTCTTCCAGGTCAGGCTCACTTCATCTGTGCTTGTGTTCGACCTTAGAGTCTAGGCCTACTTTTTTCAGGTGCAGATGGTGTATTGTTGACATAACACAACACAGCTGACATAACACAACATATATATTTTCCAGTAATCATTAGTGCACTAAACTAAAGGAAGACCGTTTATTTTCAATAGAAAGTGACCCTTTATTGGCATTAAGAAGGAAGGAAGGAAGGAAAGCAGGCAGGAAGGCTTTAGACTCCTTGAATGTTCTTTGATGTGTCTACGAGGCTCTGTGCCTTCAACAGCTTTTTATAGAATCCTCTGATGAGCAGTCATTTACTGAATCCCCTGTGAATAGCTGGTTGTATACACTAGGATTTGTTTCAAAATGTGTTCACAAATGTGTTTTTTTAGTGTGTAGAAGTGGTTCTAGAATAAAACAATACTTTGTAGCTCTTTGTAAAGATCCCTTGAGTACTTGACCAGAACAGAAGCATTTCTTCACTCTGTGTTTAGCAGCAACCTCAGCTTCAACTCTTGTAATTACTTCACAGTAGAGATAAATATGTGAAAGAAGAAAATTTTTTCTTACTATAGGGTTGTATTTTTCTTCAATCCATGCAGGCATACGGTAAACTCACAGTGTTAACTTACGTAATAAGCTTAATGCCTTAAGCCTTAATTCTTTGACTGATGCATGGAGCTTCTAGTGTGACTACTGTATGGCAGTTGAAGAATATTTGAGTCTGGGCTGATTGCGGAATTTTTAGTAGGGCATTGTGGATGTCAGGACTAACTCCAAAAACCTTTTTTTTTGTCAACATATCAAACTCATACTGAACTCGCCCTCTCTGGTCTCTTTTTAACCCTTAACAAACAGGTGTATCTGAGTCGTGCAACCTTCTACGGGACCAGAGGCAGATATTCAAAGGCCATTCTGAACTGTAACCAAGCTATCAAGGTTCAGCCAAACAGTGTGAGGGCATATCTGTACAGGGGCGCTTTCAAATACTTCCTGAAGGTGAGTAAGACAAATCGATCTGTCAGCATGCCCAGCACCAGTCAGGCTCTACCAATAAACCTTTCTACTGTTCATGCCTTCAGCGTGTGTTTCTTTATGTAACTCCACCAGGGAGTAGAATGAATTTATTCACATCAGTGCCTGTGGCATTCAGGGATGTGGCAGTGGCCTTTTGGCTGTAGAGTACCTGAGGAGTGTTTGAATTGAGCTCCGGGCCAAGCTGGGATCTGTAATTTCAGCAAATTTATTATTAGTGTCAGCAGTGTGGATTCAGCGATATTTAGTGTCATTTTCATGGACACAGATTTGTTGTACTCTGTGATCGATTTGAATAAGGAACGACAGTCTTTCTGGGTCTATTATACTGACATGTGAAGTATAATAGCTCAGAAATTTCTGTCACTCTTGTACATGTTGGTAGTTATTTTTGGATGCTTTTATTTGTTTGTTCATAATTTGTATGACTACCTTGATGGAGGCATAAACAAGGGCAAAAACAGAGGAAGAAAGTGTGTAGTGTGCACAGCAATATCGTGAAACACTTTATTTATTCATCATGTGATATTAAATTTACATCATCTTAAGTCTAGAAGCATTTTCATTTTCTGTCAATGTAATCTTTAAAAAAAATTAAAAAATAATAATCCACACAGTTGCACCTTTCAATGATACTCAGATTCAGTGTTACTTCTATCATGACTTTTCAGGTAGGAGTCAGCTTGGTGTTTAAAGCAAGTATATTCACACATTTCAATTAAGCAAATGCAAAACTCAGAGAAATAAAGCGGAAAGACAGTGGAAATTACAAAGTGATTTGTAAGCACAGTTCACTATTATTCACAGTTTGCATAATTCACTGTTGTCTAAACACCACAGGTGTACAAAGGAGCCGTGGAGGACCTGACTACAGTTATCAAACTGGAAAACACCTGCTCTTTTGCCTACTACAACCGTGCTGTGTGCTATCACCAGATGAAGGAATATGAGCTGGTAGTTTTACTGTCCTGGCCCGCCCACCTCTTCCACACACACACACTTTCCTCTCCCTTCTCCTCTCTCCTCTTGTTTCTCTCCCCTCTCTCTCTTTCTGTGCTGCTGTTCCCATGCCCATTACGTTAACCTTTCCATCAGTATTCATTTTACTTCCCCATGTCTGCAGCAAACATGGCTGTGTTTTGTGTGTGTGTTTGTATGTTTTTGTGTGTGTGTGTGCGTTTGTGCGTGTGTTTTCTTGCCAGGCCCTGCGAGACTACAGCATTGTCCTGCTTCTGCCTGAGCAGAGAGAGATCAGCCTTAAAGTATTGATCAACCGGGGCCTTCTCTATGTGAAGCTTAACGATCATCACAATGCCTTGGTGGTAGGGAGAAATTCCAATTCAACATGGTGTAAAACTGTCAAGAGCCTCACTTCGGTGTCTGCCACACTTCACCGCTCAGCATTTTGAGAAGAGAGATGGCTGTGTGTGTTCGACGTGTGTGTCGGTGTGTGTGTGTGCTGTGTGTGTGTGTGTGTGTGTGTATCTGAGTGTGGAGGATAAGAAACGAAGTGATGAAGGCTTTCAGAGACATTGCAGAAAAGCAGTGTAGGGCAAAACTGTCTGCAGATGTTAAATCCTCGAAGATTTTCAGATTTTCATCTCCTCCCTGTTTAAAAGACCAGAACAGAAATCATTTTGGCGAGTTCTCAGAGAAATATACCCAGTTATCTCTCTGTCACAGCAGAAAGCTTCAGTAACCTCAGATTGAGGCTAAACAGCACAGATTTGAGGCTAGATTTATGTTTTGTTATTGGTATTATTTGTGCTGTTAGTATTTCATTCTGTGCTTATGAATAATATTAAGTTCTCCATTTCAAACCAGTCAAACAGTGATAACATAAATTCACTTGTTCCCAAAACATTACTTTGGTGGAAGGCTACTGTCACAGCTTGATGGTCTGCTAGGATGTCACTCTCAGAAATGATTACCATTCAGCAGTGTCCTCCATAATCATCTTATTCAGTGCGAGAGCCATTTGTGTAATCACAAATTGCAAATTGGTGCCTCTGCCATCACCATAAAAATAGGGGAAAAGTTGTCCATTTTGGCTTATGTGTGAGTCTTTGTGTGTCTCTCTGAAATTAGGACTTCACAACAGCCTCTGAAAGAAAGCCAAAGGATTCAGCCATCCACCATGCACTGGGAGTGTACCACCACAGGTCTGTGCCCTACAGTAGAACTCACTTCATTCATACAATTCCACAAACACAGACATGTACACCCATACATACACAACACACACACACACACACACACACACACACTGGCAAATATTGTTTTCATTAAACTGTAAATTGTCCCCAGTGGGTAGCATTTAGGTGATGAAGACAATTCATTTTACCGAGACATAACAATGCATAAGGGAGGTAGAGACGGATAACACCTGGTGCACAAATCCAATATAAATAGAATAAAATAATAAAATACTTCCACAAAAGCAAATCAGCTGTATTGAATTACAGAAACAACAGGCACTAATCGGATCCGTGTAAAAAACAGCACCATTTCCCAATGAATTGGCTGTTCCTGGAAGATTATTTGTCCTGTCTACTTCCACTGAATCTACACTCCTGTTCTGTGGTCCCCAGAGTCTGACCACAGTCGGAAGGGAGACAGCTGCAGAGGACAAGAATATGGATCATAGACCCACGCTGCCCTGTGATGCATAATGATGGATGCTTTCAATTAACTCTCGGGGTTATTGTTCTAATCTAAGCCTGATCTGGGCTTGGGGTGGAGAATCAATGCAGGTCACTGACCCACACAGGCCAAGCAATCAAAACAGGCTGTAAAAACGGTCTCTAGATTGGAATAGGATGTAGACTCTCTCTCTCTCTTTCTCTTGCTCTCTCTCTCTCTCACACACACACAGGCATAACAAACGTAACACTCTCACATGTTATAAGATGCTAATCATTTTACTTACACTAAGCTCTTGCCTGTCACCCTCTTCAGTCAGCAGTTTTGGACTTCTCTGAACTCTGTCAGGTGGAGAAAGGAGAGAAGTCCTTGAAGGAGAATAAGCAAGGCAGACCCTTTTTAGGGAAGTGCTTCACGAGGATTATAAAACATGCTCAGCTAGAGGCATAGTGAAATGGTTCACACAATTTGGTTTGCCTATCCACCCCAACAAGTCTCAATCTTCCAATCAATCTATGGATGATTACAGGTGGTGCTATATAGCCATGAGAGATTGACGTAGATATGTGCCATTTAGCTGTCGATAAGGAGTGCTTTCTTCAGGTGTGCCATTGTAAGACTCTGGGATGATTTTGTGAGTAGGAGCTATTAATGCTACTGATATTAAGAAATATGCGTTTCAGATTTTTACAGGATTGCAGACACTGTTAGAGATTACCCATTGCATTAAGTGCAATGTAATTCATAAAATAAAAATGTGTGACACCACATAATTTAGGATGATCTGTTTGAGAGTGGTTATAAATGCAAAGAGTCGAGTTCTGTGACAATGATAAATCATTTTAATTTGAAGAGTTCAGATGCAAAACCCTCTAAGTCCATTTTCAGAAATATGCAAGAATTCTGTTGTTTTATAATAATTTCCATGTAATTTCTATCAAACTGCAATATGAAGTAAAAACAAATCAATCCAAAATAATCCAATTGGAGTTGGACTGATCAAGTTATCAAAATTACATAAATATATTTCTGGAAATTCATTTGGTTTTGCATATGAACTCTTCATTTGGTATGTGATGAGTCTGTGTATATAAATGGGATGATGCAATATACTGTGTCTCTCCTCCACATGCACACATGAATACACACAGAAAAGAACACAAACAAGTGGTTAGCCAGCAGTGTGATTTAATATCCTAATGTGTGTAGTGGGTTTCCTCGTGATGAACGTTTGATGTATGTGTGCAGGCTGGGCCAGTTGCAGCAGTCTGTAGAGGCCTACACAGAGGCCATGCGGCTCAGCCCCTTCTCCCCGGACGCCTACGTAGGCCGTGGCAGCGTCTTCATGGACTACGGCCACTCGCAGGCGTCCAAGCAGGCCCAGAGGGACTTCCTATCTGCCCTTCACCTCAATCCACTCTGCCTCAGTGCACGCATATGCCTGGCATACAACTTTCAGGTGCAGCATATAATTTACTTAGACCCTGGTGGATGGCAAAACTGAATAGCATTTTCATGCTACTGCTTTGTGATTAGTACAACCCAAGTGCAATACAATTGAAAGATTTCAATTTTGATGCATAACGGGACACTTCATATTTGTGATCTCCAGTCCCCCTTGTCCCTGTAGTAGCAAACAAAGCCCTGTGTAATTGACATGGACTCAGAAATTGTCAGTGTGTAGAGCATTTATCTACATCTTGAGACGAAAAATCAGTGCTTTACAAATCTAAACAGATTCCTGCTCCAGCCTGGCCTGGCCTGTTCGGCCTCATCAGCAGAACAGTGGGTTGTTGCCTCATCATGTGTGGGTTGTTGACTCAACATCTTAGCATCTAATATTTGGGGAACACAGCTGTTGTTTTCTCCGGGCTAAACAGGAGAGTGCAAGCTGTAATCAGTGTGAACTGAATTGTCAGTGATGGTGTGTGCTAGATGTTTTTTTTCTGTAGCCAAAGGCTGCCAGTAAAAGAAAGCCCTAAGTGCCCCTCAAGGAAATAGAAATGTTCCACAGTGGAAAACACTCTTCTGAATGCAACAGCCACTACATTTGTCAGAAAAAAATAATCAATTCACATGAATCAAGTAATGCCCTTTTTTTGCAGTTTTCTATATTGCAGTGGGTCCAAAAACACTCTTTGTTATTTTTATTAGTGTTAGTAGTAGGCCTCTTTGGAAATGTGACTGTCTCCTGCCTGCCTTTTATAATATCAGCACAGCATCCGATGCTGTCTAGCTTTTATTTCGTTTTCATTTATGACATACTAGACATAGCAGTTCAATGCTTATCTTTGTTTTGTGCACTGCATGTTCTGCCTGTAGTGTTAGTTGTTGTTTTGATGCCTTCTTTCCCTTCCATTACTGTAAGCATTGGCATTGAAAGCTGCTGTCAGTGCCCAGCTGAAAGCTTGCAGAAGCTCAAGCACACAATGAGGTTGTTTCAAACGGATTCTTTACAACGGCCATTCACATCTCACAATGCCAGCACAGAGCCATTTGTTATTAGAAAGACAGCATGAAAAGATGTAACACAACCTACAGTGCAACAGTATGCAGCCATACGGCCTGATAACCATGAGAGGTAATAGACAGTAGTTACAGTGTCAAAATCTAATACAGGTATCAAGCCTTCTAAGGAAAGCGAAAAAGCACAAATAAATACAGAAGTGGTTGGGGTGTTTCTGGTACAGACATTTAACCCACAATGTTTTGTTTTTATAGAGGTCTCAGATGGACAAAGACCATGTCTGGATAAATTTGCCTTTAGTGTTGTTGCAGTTACGCACTCCAGAGGTGGTCTAGTGATAGGCACATAGAGACCAGAGTAGTCAGGACTGAGTATTGTTTTAAGAGCAGATAAGGATGGAAAGTCTGTTTATTTGGGGGGTTTTATGTTTTGTTTTATTTTTTTGTTTGTTTGTTTTTGTTTGTTTGTTTGTTTTTTTGCTGCAGTGTCCAGTGCGCAACCATATACAAATTTGTTCACCAAAAATCAATGTAATGATGAATTTCTCCAGCTTGTGTGGAGAAATTGTTGTGTCACCCAGTAAGGCATTACAACCATTAGCTGACACAAGCAATGACGTCTAGTTTCATTCTGTTACTAACATCACAAAGCTTTGTGAAAACCGTTATGACATTGAAATGGTTTCTCATTTTTCACAATGCCTGTAGAACAGTTAAATTTAAAACCGCTATTTTTGAGCCTCATTTGTAAGAAATCTCTTAAGAGTCTCTTCAGACTGGAGGGTCCTGTAGTGCCAAGTCCACTAGTACAGTTCCTGTTATTGTTCATATACAGGCTTCGTGAGGTTTTTCACGACACCAAAATAGACTCTTTCTCTTGGGCTGATATAAAAAGACTGCCCTTAATGTTTTTGAATATAGACTGCAGCAGAAAGATTGATATTTAAATTTGATCTAGAGCAGGTCCATAGCCTGATATGCTTTCACTGATGATATGTCTCAAAACTGCCTATTCCACTTGAAGCTGTGTTTGCACGTTGCTAGGATATGAGACCGTGGGTTTGTTAAAACTTGACAAATCGTGACAGGCTCTTTATTAGCCATTAAATTGAATAGCTGCAGTGCTAAAGCTTTAGACCAGAGTGATGTGTTGTGTAGAGTGTGTATTTTTGTGTGTATGTGTGCCCATGGATGAGTGTGTGTGTGTTTCTGTGGGTGTGTATGTGTGTGTGTGTGTGTGTGTGTGTGTGTATGTGTGTGTGTTCGTGTGTGTGCACTCACATGCACATACATGTGGATTTTGGAAACAAAATCAGCTTTTGCAAAATTCTCCTCTTTTAAAATAAAACACGTAGTGATGAAATAGCTTTGAATTCAGTAAGACTTTCATGATCAAAGCTGTTGTTCTCTTCCCATTTATGTGGAGAACTGTCAGGCTGCTTCTTTTTAGAAAAGCTTGACTTCACCATGGTAAAGTGCTGTGCATTTTACTGTTATATCTGATTGATCACACGTCCTTCACAACACACACACACACGCACACACACATGCACACACACACGCACACGCACACACACAAAGACCCTATTCCTATCTCCCCACTCGACAAGGGCATCGTATCTCTCAGCATGGTTTCTGACTTCTCTCATTTGCCCTCACCACATTGATTCTCACTAAGCGCCATTGATTTCCTTTGTCTTCCATCTCATCTCCCTCTACAAGGTTTTCGGATGTTTCCAGAAGGCTTGGAATCAGTTCACCATCGCCTTGGAAATCAGCCCCTCGAGCTGGGCTGCCTATGAAGGCAGGGCTGTCGTCAACCTGCAGATGGGGAACCTCTATGCCGCTTTCCAGGACATTAGCAAAGCACTGAGGGTAGGCCACTTCACAGATCACACAGAGAGGAGTCTCCATACTAAGCTGACCTCATGTACACCTTAAAAGCAGCAGCGTGTGCGTGTAATCCTGGCTATGCTTATTAGAGAGTTGTGTAGTTGGATTAGATGTTCAATATCAACAGCCACAAATGGCAGCTGTCACACACTGTCCTTCATGCTAAATGATCCAACAGCCATTTGGTTGGTATAGCATTAAGCTGGAGTGTAAGATGACAAATGTGATTTTTCTCCCAATCACTTGGTCACATGATCACTCCTTTGCTCCTTAGATTTCACTGCTGTACATAATTTAACCTTCTGTTATTTTAGTGCCATGTTTCACACTCTAATGAAGGTCAGACCTATCCTAATGATGGATGGCCTGCTTTTTGCCCCCCCCCCCCACACACTCTTTCACATGCCATACGGTCCCTCTCAGAAAAGGGCCTCAAAGAACACTCACAGGGGGCACACAATTTTTCTTGAACCTGTCCTTAGGAGACATAATTACAAGTGCCATCACACACCTGCTGTTCACAGGTCAGCAATAAAATGGCAACTGGTGATTTATACTCTGAAGAAACTGTGTGAGGGTGTCTGTTAGTGTTGTGCTCTGAAAGTTTTCTCGTCTCATTTTTCTTCTTTTTGTGTGTGTGTGTGTGTGTGTGTGTGTGTCCCGTGTAGCACAACCCGATGTGTGACCAGCTCCTCACCAACCGCGGTGTGATTAGCCAGTATATGGGAGACAACTCCACTGCCATGAAGGACTACCAGAAGGCCATATCTGTGAATCCCAACTACTCTTTGGCTTACTTCAATGCTGCAAACCTCTACTTTTTCAACAGGCAGTTTGAACAGGTAGGAGATTTCTCTGCATTCTGGGTATGTAGCTTGAGGTTGTGGAAGGCTTGAGATGTAGTAGCTGCAGCTGAGAGCATCAGAAATGTTGGGGTATTCGTTCTTGTGAAAATCAGTTATTTGAAATACACACTTGAAGCAGAACAGCATAATCATGTACATAATTTCACCACCTGTGCTGTTATGGCGTGCTCTGTTGACCACAGAACTTTCATTGTAGCTAAGCTCTAAGCCTAGCGGGAAATAGCAGAAAATCTAAAATATTTATTTATATACAAAGCTGTCAGTGATGACAGCAGTGCACATTGTCATGGTTACCGTTCATGATTTAGAGCAGGAATGCGCATCTTTGTTTGCTGAACCAAACATCACACCCAGAGATGATTGCGTTTGATTAGGTCAGCACTGTCAGTAAATGCTGCCCTCAGTGATTCAAGTTGGCCACATGCCCCTGCTGGTATGTGCACACCACAATGCACACCATAATGTTCTTACAGGGAATCATTAGACATGTAGAGGTGTATACTGTATATTTGTAGTTACATATTCATACACCCACACACATTCTGAAGCGCATATTCTTGCTGTCATGTACATTGATGTGAGCAGGGGTGGATATGAAAAAAATGTAATATTGCCCTGTAGCACTAACATGGATGTCAAACATTCATAATTCATTGTTTTTGCATTAGTAATTAAAGACACTTAAGTTAGCAAATACACACATTCAGGATTGCTGTATAGGGTTCCTTTTGCATAATGTGTGGCAGGTGTGAATGGCTTTTACAGTGATTGTAGGGTAGTTGGCTGCATGTTGTATCTTGTTAGAGCAGGACTCATTGCTCTTGCTGCTGTGCCTGCAGGCCCTTGAGTACTATGGCAAGGCCATCGGGCTGGACCCAGGGGATGAGTCAGCCATGCTCAATCGAGCCATCACGCTCACCTTGCTGCGGAAGGTTCCAGAAGCACTGCAGGACTTCGCCCTGGCCTTGCAGCTCAACCCACACTCCTCACACGTCTACCTGAACCGGGCCAACCTCTACTGCTCCCTGAGGAAATACCGAAGTGCAGACCAGGACCTCACTCAAGGTTAAACTCTCTTCGTCTCTTCCTACCTGCTCTCATTTTTAACCTTTATTGGTTGTTTTATAGCTTACTTTCAAATTGTGGAGTTCTTCCGTAATCTTCTCTTCATGCACTGTATGCAATATTCTGTGTTGGAAAGTACTCCTCTGTAAAGATCTTTTAGATAACCAATGCCAAAAGTTTTAACCTGTATAAATCTTTTCAACACCTGCAAAGTCAGTAGCCTTGACCTAAGCAAAGTGTTCTGCTCTCCACTTTGAGAAACGTATATCTTTCTATCATGATTCCAACTGCACATAATGTCTGTGTTTACTGAGGCTTCATGTATTTTCTTACATGATAGAGGTCAAGTAAAACTGTGACCTCCCCTCTCTCCGTTGGTGCTGGAAATTGTGGCTGAGGTTATGACCTGGTGGAGAAAAAGGAATGTGCCTAGCGAGAGGGCAGTTTGACATGTTTTGAAGTGACCTCCACCAGTATGGCGGACTATCCTTGTTTCTTCAGAGCTCCAGTCCTGCCACTTGTGCTCTAAGAGTTTATATAATACAGCAGGGTCAGGCATGACAGATGCCATACTACTGTAACTATCTCTTCATTTAGTTTGTTTAGCCTGAGTTTCACCTGGTAAAATGTAAAATTAGTGATCACATAACAGATCAGTTAAACCTGATCTGTAGAAGGTCTAGACCAGGGGCCAGCGACCTTTTAGACATGGAGTGCCAATAAGATATGGTCTTGTCAGTTTGTGTGCCACTCAACAGGCTGATTGTTTTTAGCCATGTATAATAATAAAAAATATATTGAATCCATTCTGGCTGGATGCAAAGCAGCACTTTAAGAACATGTTGATCTAATTTAAAAAAAAAAATCAGAAATTAAAAAAAAAATTCATCATTCAAAATGTATCATTCCAAACTATGAAAATGGACACTACAGGCTTACTTGCGTAACGGGGAGTGTTCATTTTGGTTTGTGCAAATATGGATTTTTGTTATAGCCAAGGCTCTACAAGTAACAACATTCTCACTGCGCTTTAATTGTGCCTCTCTCATATCTAACATGTAACAGTTAGTATTTTGGTATCTTGCCCTTTAGTTGGCCTACGATGGTCTCTCAGTCCTTACAAAATATTGAGAGCAGAAAAGTTACAGAAATAATATTCAAGAGATAAATGCCCGAATTCCCAAACTGTCGGAGCTTCTTTGCCATTAGCTCCGCAACTTGGTGAGAATTCATCTCCTGGAAAATGATTAAACCCAGCAGGGTGCGTTATCATCTGTCACAGTTCAGAAAATGCACCCTACAAAAGCTAATGGCTGTTCGACAGCAGATGAGATGGCCAAACTTTTTTTTTTAATGTATACAAACAAGGGCTGAGCACCATTGCTGGGGTGTCAGTGAGAATCCCTCTGCATACAAATTGTGGCACGTGTGCCCAGCGATGCCTACCCCTGGTCTAGACAGAGACCCAAAGTACAAGCCTAAATGACTTCCATGACAATTTGTGCTTGAACATGAACAGTGAGATAAATAGAAAGGGGTGATGTAAGCTGTAACTAATCCAATCTGTCAAGACATGTTCTCATTTGAAAAGGCAGTATTCAAATTGTCATTTCAAAATTGTCATGCAAGCCAAAGATTCTCTTGCAGCATTTGAAAGGATAGAGATGCCTGTTGTGTACATGAGAAATCAAATCCCTTTATCTGACTCCACAGTCATCTTTGTTAGGTTAAACAGGAACACCCTTTGTTCGTTTTCTTTGATTACTTATGCTTAAATAATAAACTGATTTGGTAGATGATGCTGTGTTTACAAAAAGTGAAACAACATAACTGAATCAAAGTGACATATCATCATCCTCATTGATGAATTTGCATTTTTTTTTTACAAAACAGGCTAGATTAATCAAAATGCACAAGAGTTTCTCTTGTTTAGAGGCTCATACATATTTACTGTATATCGCTGAGACCATTGAGTCTACTAGATTACGAAGGATCAAAGACCTTGAGTCATAGGTCTTGAATTTCAATTACATGCTACCAGCATAACCATCATTCATTGCCTATAGTAAAAGTAGGTCAGCCTACTTTTGTGTGTGCAGACATTGTGAAGAGATTTTGCACTATTCTTTTTTGTTAGCCTTAAGCAATAGGCAATTAAACAACCGTGTAAATAAAGCTTTATCTGGAAGCTCTGTGCTGCTTTAATTGCATCATGCTGTCTAAACTGTCTAAATGCTGTCTTGGTCAAAGATAAACAGTGAGTGTCCTGGGTAGCATTATCTCTCAAAGAACCACAACACTCTGTGTGTCCTGCTGTCAAGTCTCTTCTCTGACTATATAAAAGGAAACTTTTGCTCTCCTCATGAGTCCATCCAAAGTGAACATTTTGGCATCAGATGCAACTTTTTTCTTGCTTTAAGTCTTTAAAGTTTCTAGTCAGACACAGGGACATGTTTTCTCGGATGTGTCGAGTGACCAAGGATGCTCCATACTCAAGAAAGATTAGAGGCATGAGGTTACTATGGTGACTGTGCAACCCTCTTGTATCCGTCTTGTCCGTAGGGAGAATGCTAACCCAACTACACAGATACATGTTTGCTTATGAAAAGAGTTTTGTGTGTTGAGGAGGTGCTAATTTGATGCAGTTGGATCAGTGGAAGCTCCTATTTACTGAGGTGTTAGGCCATTTTTTTTCTGTAGACTTAAACAATTTTCCTGATAGCATATTTTAAAGCATCTAGAATATCTATTTTTTGATGAATGTGTAGGTTGCATGTTTGTACTGGAAGGCTATGTTGTGTGGGTGTCAAAGCAGGAAGACTGTGTCTTGTTGTATCTTTATGACACATATGATGAGCAGCAGTTATTCACAATATCATTTTATTTTATTCAGACGCCACTTTTTAGTTGTTTTTACAACTATGTATGTGGTAATCCTTGACTTAATTCTTTGAGTCATTAAAGTCAGTGGGTGTAAGTTTGGTATTTTCAGTTGCACAAATATTTGTTAAAAGGTACGTGAAGGTATGTGGTGTAGATGCATTATATGATCGCTATATTTATGCTTTGTTTAACACCATCTTGTGTTTGCGTGTATGTGTGTTTGTACTTGTGTGTTTATTGCAGCTATTGAATTGCAGCCCAATGACGCTTTGCTGTATAAACTTCGTGCTGACGTGCGTGGTCACCTGGGCCTTACCCAGCAAGCCTTGCAGGACTATGGCACCGCACTGGAGCTCCAGGAGGCACAGGAGTCAGGAGCCTCTCCCTGCTGACCTGTACTGTGCTGGTTGAACAATACAGTACCCATACACACACTTGCAAAATCTAAGCCACAAAATGCTTATTGCACATCATGCATCATAGCTTGACAAGAGATTTACATGTAGTCTATATGAACATACACTAATCTCTAAAATATAACATAAACATGTGCAGGCACACACACTGTCGCACACACAATTGAGTGAATGTGTAACAGGCTGTAAGCACAGCATTAGTCTCTAAACTTGTCAGCAAGTTAGATTTCCTGATATTTAGCTGATGCTTTTATCTAAAGCAGCACCATGCCTATTAGGTCCGGTTTGAACAGGCTGGTGTCACGTCTTATTTGTGCTCATTCAGAGTAGCTTGAACGCTTTCATCGGGCACATTCTACCTGTGCACTGCTGTTTTGGCTCCACCTCTCATTTGAATTTCAGGTCTTATTTTTCCACTTCCCTTGACATTTTCAGCTGGCTGTGACCTAATCTGCCTTTAATGTACCTTACGGTGCAACGGCCGGCTGTGTTGTTAATTCATATTATTATTGATGCTCAGTGAGTCCAGCCGTTATAATGGCCGGCCATATTAGTTTTCTTTATGCAAGCACTGTTTGCAGATGTGTGAGTCAAGTCAGGGGGAAAAAATCTAAATGCAAATGAGTTGCAATGACCAACAGAAAGCACCTGCATAGAAAACTATTTGAAATGCAGACACCTACAAGATTGAAATGGCAAGAGTCTAATTCAAATGAGCCTTAGGTTAAGTTAGTCATAGACAAGGATTCTGTTTCCATTTGACACTTTCTGATAAGTTCTTTGTAAACCTGATATTTATCCAACCATTGAAACTCCCTTTCTTACTGTCCTCACAGTTATGCTTGTTATGATTTTCTATGTTTTCTTCTCATTCTTCCATAACACTCACACATGCTGACAGAGACGGAGAGAGAGGCAGAGAAAGAGAGTGAGGTCCTCTGACTTCCATCACCTTTCCTTTCAAAGGCTTTGACTATGCTCTTCGTGAAGGTCTCTTGGTGTTCATCTCTTTTGGTATTAACTGGTATAGTGAAAAGAAATGGAAAGGAAAGTCCTGTATGAAAAATGAACCTCAGGGAGGCGTGAGTTCTATGAAAAACAGAACACCTGCCCAGGAAAATGTTGGCTCTCTTCCAGGGCCAGCCAGAGAAGTAGGGGAGTGAGAGAGAGAGAGAGCAGAGTGCGAACACAGCCATCTGCGCTGCCATCTCTCTCTGTGGCCCGACCGATAGTCATTACCTTTCAAGGGCAGCCATCACTGTTCCCTGTGCAAGCAGGAGCACTTGAATGGGGTTGGACAAACGGAAACAGGGAGCAATTTGCCAGAGTGACAAAGCATTCCTCGGTAATGTCCCTTGTTCTTTATTATTCGCATTTCAATGAGATGCGATGTGGTGCAGTGGGGGCTGGTATGGTTGCACATGCAGAGTGTTGTAGAGATGCTAATGAGAAATAAGCAGAGAATAAAACCCCTCTGAGAAAATGCATTTCAGGCTCATCCGCACCAGCAGCCTCATTACAATAGAAACACATCTCTCTCTCTCGCTCTCTCTCTCTCTCTCTCTCTTGTTTTTTCTTGGTGTCCGTATTTAGACATCTTTTTCTTGCTCAGGTTGAGGACATATATTCAACATGTCCTTGCACCTTGTGTTTTTTTTATTATTATTATTTTCAAGTTTGTTATCTTTCTCTGCTGCCTAATTAATTCAATTCAATTGTATTTATACAACACCTTTTACAATAGTAATGTCTCTTGACGCTTTACAGCAAGGAGCACCCAAAAGCAACAGGGGCAAGGAAAAACTCCCTTGTGGCAGTTAGTATAGGAAGAAACCTTAATGTCATGAGCGTAATCAAAGTGAATCCTTTCCATGCAAGCTTCCAGGTGACCCTAGGCTTCCAGACATGATCATCAGTATTTGCACTTAAATTACTTACACTTGAGTGAGAGGGAGGCAGACATGCCTGACCAGTCTCTTTCCTCAAGCCTCTTTAAAAATCTCTTAGACCTCCCTTTAGCTTCGAGCCCGTGTGCTCCTGTAGTCTGAAATACTTGGTGAATCTATTTAAGATCTTCAAGCCATGCCAAAAAGGTGTCCTTTTTGGCATGGCTTGAAAAAGGTGTCCTTAAAGGGGGAATCCACCACTAGATGGTACTACAAATTAGAAAACTGTGAAATTTGTGATGTGATGTAGTTAGCAAATGACATCCAACGGAATGATATTTTCATCTTATTTTGAATTAACATCAGCAGTTCCCTTTCGGGAAATATAACATATAAATGGCACCAAAAAACACAAAGAGGGAAAAATATTTTATTGTTGTTTTTTTTTGCAGGTGTAATGAAGAGGTGTGATTTTATTTTTGAAAAATAAAAGTATCAGTGTATTTTGCCCAACCTAAGTTACCTACTAACATGCTGACTGTATTGGACTTGAAAATCTATTTGTTGTATCATGTACAGAATGAATAGAAAATTGTTAAATTATTTTTGGTGAAATATTTCCATTACAGTTATGTATGTGTAATGGTCTGAAGTAGACTGAAATGTTTAGAAACAGAGAGGACAACAAACTTTCTTTTTTTTAAAAAAAAGTACTCAAAAAATACTTTTTACAGTGTTTCACAGTTGTGTGCTTAATGTCAGCTGAAGTATATCACTGCTGCCCTTTTGCAATCATGTAATCTCCTAGCAAACGAAGGAGTACACGAAGTTATATTACGACAAGCATCTCTGTGAGGATATCTGTCAGTTCAGTTAAATATCGATTAAGACTTAAGGCAACGTCATTTTGTTGCGTGTGACGCGCCTCGCTAAATTCAGTGTGAGGGGGGGTCCTTCGCCAGCGTAGCTATCCATGGTTCTGAAACTCGAAGTGCACCGCAACGCGAAAACGACCTGAGGGATACTTTTAAAAGAAAACAAAGGAAAATGCACCTACGGATTATTTAAAAGCGAGTTCATCACTTTTCACATCCTGCTTTGAGCGCAAGAACCAGAATGCTTCCTAATAGCTCATCCAAGCTTCTTAATTTAGAGGACAGTTTTTTTCTGATGAATTCCTCCGGCAATGAGACGCACAGCGAGTCTCACGGTAGCGCAATTCTCATCTCATTTATCTACACGGTGGTTTGTTTGGTCGGGCTTTGTGGGAACTCCATGGTCATCTATGTGATTTTTAGGTACGCTAAGATGAAGACGGCGACTAATATATACATTTTGAACTTGGCTATTGCGGACGAGTTACTTATGTTGAGTGTGCCCTTTTTGGTGACATCCTCGTTACTTCACCACTGGCCATTTGGATCTTTCTTATGCCGCCTCGTCTTAAGTGTGGATGCTATAAACATGTTCACCAGCATTTATTGCTTGACTGTCCTGAGCATAGACCGATACATTGCTGTAGTGCATCCCATAAAAGCTGCTCGTTACAGAAGACCTACAATTGCTAAGATGGTTAACTTGGGAGTTTGGATATTCTCCATCCTGGTGATTTTGCCAATTATTATATTTTCCAGCACAACACCGAACTCAGACGGATCAGTAGCTTGTAATATGCAAATGCCAGAGCCACAGAAACAGTGGATGGCTGTGTTTATAGTATATGCATTTCTAATGGGCTTTCTGTTCCCCGTCATTGCCATATGTATGTGCTACATTTTGATCATAGTGAAAATGCGAGTGGTTGCCCTAAAGGCTGGCTGGCAGCAGCGCAAAAAGTCCGAGAGAAAAATCACTCTGATGGTTATGATGGTGGTGACCGTGTTTGTAATCTGTTGGATGCCCTTTCACGTCGTCCAACTCGTTAATGTCTTTGTGGAGAAACATAATGCCACCCTGAGCCAGCTGGCAGTAATTTTAGGTTACGCTAACAGCTGCGCCAACCCTATACTGTACGGATTTCTGTCGGACAATTTCAAACGCTCGTTCCAAAGAATATTATGTCTGCGCTGGATGGACAACGCGACCGAAGAACCTATCGATTACTACGCAACTGCCTTGAAAAGTCGCGGATACAGTGTAGATGAATTTCAACCGGACAATATGGAATCAGATAGTACCTATAGAAATGGCACTTGTACCTCCAGGACTACGACTCTGTAAGCGTAGGAACATGCACATTGTCAACAGAACAAAGCTTTGTACTACCTTTCCCGTTTCATTGCTAATACCAGAACTGTATTTGTTGTGTTAGCTGTATCTGGAAATGAAGTTCCTCAAGTGTAACTTTTTTTTTAAATCCATGAACAAAACATAATTGCCCCGTATCGTCTTTTTCTTTGCCAAGTTAACCAGAAGTTAACGTTCTACTGATAGCTTCATCATTAAAAGTAGCCTAACCATCCATTAAAGTCGCAGGATCTCTGTGACTCTAAAGAGGGGAGATTGGAGCCTACGGGGATGCTGCTGAGGTCGTGCCTGGCCCAGAGAGCGAGAGAGAGCGATGTTATGACGCCGCAGTTTTTATTCTGTGACTGTTGCTCGTTTGTGGTAAACCCCGCCTATGAATGTTTGTTTCAGGAATAGCGTTAATGATATAGTTTATGCATGAAGATTTTCTTATAGATGAGTACATCATGACAGAGTGGGTGGGGGAGACTCAACTGCGTTTTTTTATTTTTTTTATTTTTTACAGGAAAGTACTGTTTACGTTCACAAAGTGACCATATCCTGCTCACAATATCAGCTCAGCTATCTTGTTCAATGTCCTCTCACAGTGTTTTTGTTTGAGGGATTGTGGGTCTTGCTCTGCAGCCCTTCCCTTTGATTTCCACAAATGAAAATGCTGTTTCATTTTGATAACTGGGGAGAGTTTTAGTCCTGTGTCTTTGATGTGCTCCCCGCAGTTATCAGTGTTGACAGATATTATAGACCTATGTTTTTATAACCCCTTTTATTTGCTTCATAATCTATTTGTACAGTGTTTCAGATCTTATGATTGTTCAGCGGTTGCACATGTTTATTAACAGTATAGAAAAAATGAGACTACAATAAACATTGCAGAAACTATAATACATTTTCAAAATGATTAGAGATATGAACTCTGCAAACATTACTAACTGTTACACATAAACACATTTGAAGTATTTATTTACCTTACTTCAGGTTGTGTGATATTTTCTCAGTTTTCCTGGAGAACTCTGTATGTTTAATACTTATCAAATCTTGCTCTTAAATTCTTCAACAGCCACTGATAACAAAAAGTGGTAGAAAGCTAGAGCCAATGGGCACATTATAAAACAACAGCACTTCATACACCCAAGACCTTGAGTGAATGATTGTCCAAATGGCTTATTAGTGTCAATAATATGAGGACCACTATGCAGCCTCACTAAACCAGACTGCCACGGCTGAAAGCACATAGAGCAAGGACTGTTGGGTGTCGTCACCCATGTGCCTCAATTCGGTTTGGTCATTTCTCATTTATCTTCTCCATTGAGTCCCTGAGTGCCATAGTTTCCTTGGAGGCTTTCTTCCCAGCCAGGTTCTTTGAGCGCTTCCTCTTCCTCCTGCGACAGCATGCTACTATGGTCAAGATGACCACCAGGAGAAGCAGCAGTGCCAGGACGGCTATGATTACAGGGATGTAGATGTAGTAGTCCAGACGTGCCTCTTCCACATCGACAAGTACGCTCCTTGGGTCAACAGTACTATTCTGGTCTGGATTGATGAAAGGGACCTCAGCATTGGCCTGGGTTGGCTGAGTGTGGGGATCATTGGGCGGTTGCGTTGTTAAGCCCTTGCAATGAAATGATCCCTCTGAGTTCTCACACTCAATGTTGGGTCCACATGGCTGATTTTTACACTCATCAATATCCACACATTGTCCTGAGTGAGACTTTTCAAAACCCACTGAGCATGGAACACATATACTTAACAAATCCACTGTGCTCCCATCCATTGTTGTCCATTTCTGAGTTTCAGAAGCGCAAGTTAGGTTGTATGATTTTTTATTTTTACACACCACCACCAGTTTGGAAGGATTCCCTGCTCTGTGTATGTGTTCATCTGTCCCCTCAATAGTGGGTATCCCTTTGATAGTGGGTATTTCACAATCTTTAGGTGCAGGAATCTTCTTCTTACCTGCGACTTTACAGATAAAAGGGCGCTTTTTCTTACAGGAATCATCCATTAATCCCCAGTCCACAACTGAAGTTCCATCATAGATGACAGAAATGTATACACAGCGATCATGTGTGCATGTCTGTTGGGGTGATCCTTTCCATTTGATGTCTTCTGCTTCGTGACCTCCATCCATCCATTTGAACCCCTTTAACTTCGCCTTTGGATCAAGACAAACTGGCTTGGGTCTCCATAGACCTATCCAGTATGTGTACTCCCCGCTTGACTCAAGATGCTGTGCCACGGCCTGTTTTACCGCAAGGACCTCTTCCCGAGTGTACAGAGTGGTCAGCACTCCCTCATGGCGGCAGTTCATTTTAGCCTCTTCAAAGCTTACCTCATCTCCATGAATATCATAGTGAAAAGAGTCTAAGCAGGATGCAACTTGCAAAAACCCCAACAACAATATCCAGCTCTCCATTTTCTGAGATCCTTTACACGGCACACACAGTAACCACTGCACACATTAGAAGTTGTACGCCTCTCCCAATGTTTTCTCTCCTCTCTGTTTCTCTCTGCTCTCAACTGACTGGGACTGATGAATGCTGACTGCTTTCCGGCCACTTTCTTGGCCACCCCCAAGAGGTCCTCTCAAGACAACAAGCACAGGAAGCGTGCTCTGACTTGATACAGCCTTCCATTTCCTCCAGAGAAGAGTTGGTGGGGCGGGAAAAACAATAGCAGCACTAAAGCAAATCAGCTCCCAATGTAACCAAAAGCCCAAAGCAACACCCTCCCCGACCAAACACACGCTGGCCTAATGATGGATGTCCTGCAAAACACAAAAGTGAGTAGTGGGAGAAAAATGAAGCAGCATGATAACAGGTCAGATAAGCAGTTGGTCTGACTCTGAAAGACCACTCTCAATCCCTTTGATGTTTTGGTGTTTGCATCATTCAGAAGAGCCCTCACTGCTTCATGGTCTGCCTGGGCATGGGAGAGGAGGAAACATGGTCAAGGACAGTGCGTGGAATGGACTGGTGTTTAGGAAAAAGTAAGAAGGTTAAATATCCTGCTGTGTCCGAAAAGCATGCACCCTCACCACCACTATCACGGCTTTTTTTTAATGTTGAAAATATTGATGCCAACAGGATGTCATGGTTAAAGAAGGGGGAAGGAAGAAAATTAAAAAAAAAAAGCTGTGAACATGATCCTTGGTATCAGGACCCCAGAGTAACATTCCGACTAGTTTACATCAAAGACTGTAGACTCTCATTGTTAGTGCCAACAGTGTCACAATTGACATTAGTAAGCAAGGTCCCTTTTTTCTCTGTGTCTTTCATTGGACAATGTAGGGTTGTTCCCTACCCAGTCGCTCTGGTTGTATTATTCTGCCCTTGTGGTCCAGGTCTTTGTGGGAGCGAAACAGATGCTTCCTGGAGGAAGTGGAGGGAGAATGGCAGGAAGAGAGGCTGAACTGGAAGCATTTTATCCCCTCTCACTGGACAGTTAGCAGTGAGCTCGGGAGAGGCATGGGGTTGGAGGAGAGGGTGAGCGTGAAATCACAGGAAATGGAATTATGAGCAGCCAGGAAAAGCCACTGAGCCAGAGAGAGGGGAAGGGGGTGGGCAGTGCAAGAGAGAGGGGAAGGGGGTAGGCAGAGCCAGAGAGAGGGTAAGGGGGTGGGCAGTGCAAGAGAGAGGGAGATGATGGTTGAGCGTTGGGTGAAATCTGGAGTGATTCAGAGATGAAGTCATAGTGGCCTCTCTTTGTTGTTGTACTTGTGTACTTCCTTCTTGACCCCGGTTTGAAGTTTGTTTTTGAAATAATGATATCAATATGAGCAGTCTTGCCAGTGTTTTTGTAATAGCAATATGTTGTTGCTGTTTTAAGGGCCATGTCTATTTAGTGCCTTTTTCTGTTAAAATAATGCTGAGAAGCGCTTGGCCCAGCTCAGCTTTCACAAAAAGTGGTTCTGTTCATTTCTATAAGCACCAGTAGTTTGACAGCACAATGGCAGTGAACATTATCTTGCTCATGCCTTGAGTGTAGATAGTTTGCTGACAGACACCTTCCAAATATCAGGAAGCATCTTAGGTTAAAATGAGATTTTTAGATTGTATAGGAACTTCTTGGTAACTTTGTAAAAACAATTAGGGGGAAAGGCCAAATTAAATATATCTCAGGCAGCAATGGAGCTCGGTCTGCCGTTAATGTTACTTTTTTCAACTAGCCTTTAGTAGATTAGCAGAAGTCCATTGTGACGTTGCAGCGCCTTCTGAAAAATATTTTTAACTCAGAACTGAGGCACAAGAGCAGTAAAATACTCTCAAAAAAGGCACTGGGTACAGTGTTTTTCTCTAGGTGGCCACAGATACTCTTTCTCATAGAAAACCATTGAAAAATGCTCTGGAAAAAATAAATAAACGGTATAAGGACATCGGCTCTTAAGGGCCCTAATTTGAATGGCAGACAAAGTGTTATGTCTACCAACAAGCAATGTTCTTATGCATGAAGTATAGTCTAGCTTACGCATAGAGCCATCTCAGATTTTGATTGTTCAAATCAGGGACAGAAATCTTTGTTTTTGTGGATCTAGCATTCAGCATTTAGTCGTTTTACAGAATGTGATCCTAAAAGAGGTGATAATTATTGATGAATGTCGAAGATTTTTGATGCATGAAGTGACATTTCGTCACTTGTAGAACTGGACGCTAAATTGCACTTATTCCTTAAGATATTAGCCATCTTAACTTTACATTATACAATCCTCCACACGGTATATTGTCTAACTTCTAACACCCACCATGTGTTCCCTGAGACCGATGAGTCATAATCTGATGACAGAAATGCATTTGGAGGAAAAAAAAAGAACAAATCTATTCCAGGGCTTCTTCTGATATCAATATGCTTTACTTGGCAGGGCCTAATGCTAATAGTCCTCACCGCCCCTCTACAACAACCTCCTATGACTCATAGAGATGATTATGCAAAATTACACTTTTTGTGGCTGTGGTGGTGATCGACATTATGCCTCTTAACAGTTGCATTAAAGATTCAGCTCTGGTTTGTCAAAGATGAAGACTGAAGACGGAAGGAACTAAAAGGGAGTGGAGGGTGGGCGACTGTGTGGCCAGAGAAGCACGTTCCGAACGCTCTGAAACTTTGGAGGAGGGAGCTGATGGGGATTCCTGAATGTGCCCACGAGGGTCTACTGTATGAGGCTAGCAGCGTCAGATTATCCTACTCATTCTAATGAAGTTGGCCAGAGGCCAACAATTACTGCCTTCACAAACAAACACCATGGAGATTCTCCCACCAATGTTCATTTATATGAGAGTGTAATGGTGGTAATATGGTGCTTATCTGTCGTGCTTGGTGAGATAAATGTTTGTTACAGTAGAAGTGCTTTGAGACAAGCCACACTTTCCAACATCCAAACAATAAGAATCATTTACATCTTTGTTACATTTCTGACTGTTTGAATTTTTGACTGATGCTTTTGTCCATGGTAGCTTTGCAACACCTTGACCTTGTTGTTCCCTTATTGCTGCAACACTTGTTGAGAACACTCCTATGGTGAGTGTGTGTGTGTGAGAGAGAGAAAGAGACAAAGAGAGAGAGAGAGAGAGACTGCTGGCATCAGTGAGCCTGTGCTACAATGCTGGCCTGTTTCCAGCTACCGCTGCTGCCCCACCAAGCCAGTGCTGGAGCTCTCAGTGTGGGAAACCCAGATGGGCTGGGCTTAGGGAAGGGCTAGGCAGAGTTGCACAGCTTGAAGGCAATGACAAAGAGTATAGTGATCTGTAGTTGTGCAAAGGAATGCATCTACCTTCTGTCAGTAGTAGTTCAATAAAATTTACGGAGTGTTTCAGTCTATATGTAGCCCTGTTGTCCGAGGTCATCAACTTCTGTTTGTAGAAAAAAGAAAGATGAAATTTGGTAGACTGATAGACTGAATAGTAAACTGGTAGCTAATGCTAATCGAACCGGGGCCCAGTGCGTCCAACACAGTTTACACCCTTTCCATTTTCATTCCACAGCAGGATTTTGCAACTAATAAGGTTTGTTCCATTACATGTAATGGGTGTTGGAAATGACATCGCATTTAATACTTGGTTAGTATACTAACACTACTAGTATATTAATCTTCATAGCATGGGTAATTTTACCTACTTTTTTCTAATGTCTGACATAATGCATGTATGCATCTAATAATAGTTGCACCTTTACCCGTTTACCACACACACACACACACACACACTGAAGGCATGTTTTGTGCTCATCTGTGCTATGTGTGAGTAGTGTTTGAGTGCTTGGGCTTCTGGGACCAGCAGTTGTGCAGCGTGGGTGGGTCTGGCCAGCAGGCTTAGTCAGAGCAGAGCTGCGCTGCTCTGCTTCACTCACATTGCCTCAGCCAGCCACCTCAGTATGCAGATTAGGCTGCGGGGCACGGGGTCCCCTCGTACCGCACCACCCCGCACCACACGCCACTGCTCTGCCTCACAGCCCGTGAGAGTAAGAGGGAAGCGTTTAGCTCGTAAGTCACTCAAGATCCTTCTCTGCCTTTCCATCTTTTCTCAGATCATTTCATCTTATTGTGCTCCTCACATCTTTTTCTACTCTTCTCCTCTGCTATTTTTTTCTGTCTTCCAGTGCTGTTGCTGTTCCCTTTCTTTTCTTACGGCTTATTTGCACTCTTCAGTCCAATGCTCTTCGCTCTCTCCCCTTCCAATTAGACAGTTGGTGCTGCAAAATCACAGTCTGGGTGTGTGAGGGCCTGGCATATCAAAAGTGTGACTTACCAGGCATTGCTCCAGTCCATTACCCATGCAACTCTTACAAATGAGAGCTGAAGCACAGAATAGATGCTAATAGTAGTGGTTTAGGAAGCCATTCACCAGTCCATATACTGTAGATGTTTGAAAATGTATCATGCTGATAGCCATGTATCTTTCTGATAGCCATTTGAACAAGCAGAAGGAAAGCTGACATTCAACAGCTCAAGCCAGTGTTTATTCCTAAGTGTCATGTTAATCTTCTGTGCAGCAGCTGCTAATTAACATTAACAAAAGACATTAGCTGATCTGCTCTGTTTGCATTTTACCACTACCAGTCTAAGTATCACAGGTACACGTATTGAAAAGGGGTGGGTTTTTTAAAAGCCCAGGTATATTGAGTATGAATATGAATTTTAATGTTAACATAGAATCTTTCAGATGCACTGCCTATATCAGCCCCGGAAGAGCTGGTCATTGAAAATCATTCTATTACAACAAAGATCTCAGCTACAATCCTCTGATTACAAGACAGGACTGGGCATTAACCATGGTATGGATGAAGTTGGGACATGTCTTCAGTACATGTTAATTACCTCTAGAGGTTATAGGCTTTATAAAATATGTAGATGCAGTTTTTCTTGAAGGCACAGGCCAAAATGTATCACCTGTCCATTTGATTCATATATATTCAGTACCAGACTGTGTATTGTGCATAATCTAGAGGAAGCGTCTTGGTCCTGCAAATCAGATATGAGAACCTGTTGATGCCCCACGTGATTGATTGATTGATTGTAAGGGTACATCTTGGAGGTTAACTGAGGACAGTGTTGTAGCTGAGAATGGAGAGGGTCTAAGGTTGATTTGTAGAGAGCTCCGTTTGAACACAAACAGCCTGTATGTAGAACAGTGATTCTAATAGCTGGACACTGTGGGTGAATAATGAAATCTAGCAGCTTGTACATTTTAGATTAAATCTAAAGAATCTACATAAGATGTCAAAACAGATCAGGTTTTAAAGACATGCCACTATCAGGTGTATTAAATGTGTATTTAATATGACCTTTGTAGATTTTAGGCAGATGTGTGCTTACTATCCCACACTTTCAATTTTTCAAATTTTCAATGAGTGACCATTGCTTCAGTCGAGTTTAGGGAGTCTGCAAAGTCCATAGGCTGTTTTGGAATAGTGGAATGCAGTTCAGACAAGCCCATCCATCATATAAATAAATACTCTGTTATAACTTATTTGTGTATGTGAAGCCCTTCAGGAAATATTTAAAAAATGTAGGTCACTCACTAAAAAAGTTTAAAAAGTACTGACCTAGAACAAACTTCTATATACAACGTCTGTACTTAAATTACTTTCTCATGACATGACTGCTGTTTGTTCAGATGTTATATTTTTTTTATTATAATTTTTTCACTACTATTATTCTATTAGCTGATTACCTGAATGCACTGATAGTACTCTCTTTCAGTACTGATCTAGTTACAACAAACATATATATATATATATATATATATATATATATATATATATAAGATGTTCATTTTGAATGTGGGGGAAAAGATACATCTGAATAGTGGTGCTGGCTGTATTTGAGAAGGGACAGGGCTCTTGGTAGTGACACACGACCTGGATACTGCAGCAATTAAAGCAGTATGATCCGACTAATGAGAAACCGCACTGTCAGGTCCAAACCTCACAACACATGAATAAAATATGCTGACATTTAAGCGGACTCAATAGACCCATGCAAACAATACCAATTAATCAACAAAAACAAGGCCACCCATGGACACGGATTACGCTCTGGAACCTCTCTGGGTCCTGATGACACTTCTTCATATAAAGTTGAAATCTGGCCAGTACATTCAGTATAATCAGATCATTATGGGGCAAGGTGACCTTTTAGTGTGTTTGTCTGCAAGAGAGGATATTACTTTACCATTAGAGAAGTGAGTATCTTTTCAAAAATGTGAAGATTATTTATGAAAGTATGAAAAACACCTTCAAGTACAAGCTGATTCACCAATTAATGAATTTTTTACTAGTGTGGTGATGGCTTTTGATCTACCACACATGCTCACTCAGTGTAACATGTAACAATGTAACATCCTTCAGACGGCAAGAAAAGCCACTACTATTTTCTCACGGTTATTAATGAGTGATGAAGGAGGTTTGTCCTCCGATATGACCAATGTGCAAAAAGTTTGACTTGGCACAGGACTTCCTCCCATAGCTCCTTCTCAGTGGCCGGGCGCAGGGTGTGGAACGGCTGCCCCTGTGGGGCTCTCAGTGCCAGTCTGTCTGTCAGTGTCAGTCTGACAGACACCCCAGCAGGAGTCTCTCTCTGTCTCTCTCTCTCAGCCTCCCTATCTTTCTCCAAGTCTGGAGTCTCAGTACACTGGGTGATGCATCAGATAATTTACTCCCCATTTTCTTTTTCTTCTTCTTCCTCCTTGCCTTCTTTTTCTCCCACCTTTAGGGACATTCGAACATCGCTAACAGGGAAGAGCTGCTGTACCTTTTTGTGGAGAGATTTTGTGGAAGGTAATTTGGGAAAGTGCTTCAATGGGGTCTGGAGAGAAAATGTACCCGTAGGAACTCTGAATGTACAATGCATTTTCTACCTGCACAGTTAAACATGGATTTTAGAGATGGGCCATGCCAGATCTTATAAAGTTTGTTCTAACTTGAAAAGGGACAGATTTAGTCAACACGTTTTTTTTGCCTACATTTTGCAACATATAGCATGGTCACATGAGGATGTGGATATTTGCCACATACAGATTACAGATTAAAACTAAATTTAAATACAGGTTTATTAATCCCTGTTATTAGATATGTAGAAAAAAGTTTTTATTGTTTCATAAATACTTCATATGGACGATTCATGGACTAACTACCCCTGAAAGTATATCTGTTTGAAATGGAAATGGAAAAAGCAATATAGCTTTATATTGGATCCATACTGTATGAGGAATGGGATGACATCAATGCCAATGTTACAGCTCCTCTAGTTGCAAGTGGAGAGCCACAGCAATAGATCAGATTGCTATCTTTTTAGGTCTTTAGATCAAAACCCAGATAGCAGACTTGCTCCTCTCCCTGTGTCACTATCTGTCCTTTATGACAACTCATTTAGGCTTTTAATACAGTCACGCCCACAAAATATTTCATGCCAGTGTCACCAATGCCACAAATTTCAGCTTTTTTGCTAATGAGACAGACTGATAACCACACAGATGTAGTCATGTATGACCCTTGCTCAACATTTGACTTGCTCTTGTTTTGTTTAAAAATGTCAAACTTTATTGCATGCATGTCTTATGAGCTCTAAACAAAACAATCACAACATGATCACTATCATGGTTGCTTAGTGATTAGTTTATCTGATATGAGCTACATCCTGAAATCAACCTCTGAGCTCATCTTTCAGGATAAGTACACACCTCTGTGCTCTGTGTGAGTCATCTGCAAAAACACAAGAAAGCTGATGGCATGATGAAATGCAGTATGCTGAATTGAAAACATGAACTCTCAAAAACACCAAACTCACCCAACTAAATGGTGTTATGTACTGCTCTTATGACACCATGAAGGCTTATTCCCCAGACACCCAGTGAAGCATATACTACATATGGGCTTGCTGGGATAAGTCACAAATGAAAACAGTACACTTAATTTATCCTTGATGCACCACACTGCTCTCCCAGGCGCCATAAATAGGAGCTAAAGTTACATCCTCAGAAATCAGACAGCAAAGTATACTCAAGCAGAACAAAGTTTTTTTTTCAGTTTTGCCTGCCTGATGCACCTCCAGTTGATATTTTGCTAGAAGAATAATAAGTTTTGGTATTTCAGGGACGCAGGATTCTTGGTGATGGCTTATTACAGGATATCCTTGTTGCCTTGTCCCCCTCTCTGTCTGTTCTTCCATCTGATCCCATAACCCTCATCACGATCACGGAGGAAGCGATAATGGACACAGCTAGGAAGACAAGGCCCGCTTCCTTTCATCTTTTTTGGAGGGAGGGGAAAGCAGGAGGAAATGTTCTTCTCATCCCTAGAGAGGACAGGCTTCTTTATTGCAACAGTAATAGCCCCCGCCAAGCCTCAGTAGCTTCTGCCAGGGGACTGTGATCAAGACACTAGAGAGAAAAGAAAAACAGTAGCAATATATATATATATATAAACATTTGCTGCAATTTCTACAGCAGTGAACAAACTATTTATAGATCTCCTATTCATCCCACACTGCCTGTCGCTGGATTTTTAATTACAGGTGAATGCTTGAGTGTTTTCTTCCCCTCTCAGGGCTCATTTGCATTGAGAGCACCAGGGCCAAGGCCAGGTGATAAGGATTCTCAACTAGGCCCTATCAGCACCAGGATCTGGGTATTTACTGTGATTAACATCCCCACCCCACCCGCCACACACAGTCTCAAGGGAAAGCGATTTTCCTCCAGAAGCAGAGAGCGCATCTCTCTCTTTCTCTCTCTCTCTCTTCCACAAAAATTCAAAAAGTAATTTTGTATCATATTCACAAGAACACTGGTTCTTAACTGATCTGGCCTTGCCACTTTAAAATTTCCCATGATCATCAAAGCCCAGATTTAGTGTTGAAGTCAACTGAATCATATCATTTGATCTCAAATTATGTTTTTTTTTAACTACAACCCTCCTATACTGGTCCTGTGACCCATCAGTTAAGAAACACTGCACTATAGGGTCATGTATGTGCATGTGCTAATTTGATGGATCTGGTAAAGAAAGTTAAGCGTAATCTTTTGACTTATATTTACTCCCTGGGTGTTTCAACTGCCTAAACCTGTTGTTAATGAAATCATGCCAAAGTGGTAACCATTGTGTTAATTCTGTGTGCTGTGCAATTTCTCAGTTGAAAACTCAAAAGACGTTTAACAACTCAGGTCACAGGTCCATCTCTTCCATATTTTAAATATCAGAGAGAAAATGTGGCTTATTTAGGCATTTTAAACCATATCAATCAAAACAGTACTAAATGACGCCACACAAATCCTCTTTACCTTTCTTTAATATTTCCTCCAAAGCTTTTTTTGTATTGCAATGGTATTATGTAACCAGTCATAATTAGATTGAATACACATAAACAGTTATCTTGTGCAAGGAAAGGGCAGCCACTGCGTCTAAAAATAACCTGAGCTTCTGCAGAGAGATAAAAAACAAAGACTGTTCTGGGAGGACAACTCGACAGTCTAACATAAAGGGAATGAAATGATTAAATGCTAGCAAACATACTAGCAAAAAAATCATACCTTGGGATCATGTTTTGAAATATCAGCCATAGATAACAGCATCTTTGAGCTCAGTGGAGTGCCATGGGGTGGGTGGGGTTCGGGTTAGTGGTGGTGGGGGTTGGAACAGGACAGTGGGAAAGGTATTTGTGAGTCAGCTGACACTCCATGTCCTTTCAGTCCCCAGGTGTACCTGTTCAAAGCTGTGCAAAGGTGCAATAAGCAGGGCATGAAGCTAAAGGAAATGGAGTTTGGGTATTGCTCCTCAGGGCTGTTCTGTTCCAGATGTCCACAGACAATACTGCAGCTTGCTCTAAGTATAGAGTGCCTGTAGAGACCCAATGCATGAGGCTGAGCATGTTTGGGAGTCCTGATTGCAAAATGTAATGATGCCTCAATCAAACGTCATTCATCTGGAGCCAGATGCAATCGGTTCAGTTCTGGGAGATGGAAAGTGTGTGTGTGTTAGTTGGTGAAGGGCACAGCCCATAAAAAGTACTCGTCCTTGTTCACGCTGGGCATATTTTTGGCTATATCTTACCATATGAAACTTCAAAATTCATATCATAATTGAGATAATAATCTCAGTTCATAATCTCTGCCACTTTATAAGTCACTCAATATGATTGCTATTGCTACCTAGTGAATATGAAGTAGCATTGCGAAGCTGCAGAACCCCATTGTGTTTTTATGTATTCTTCTTATTATTTCTTCTTCCATTTAAGTCTATGTCAGCCTATAGGACTGAATGGAGGAAATTTGTGAATTTTAGCATACAAATTGGGGTACGACAGGTCTGACCCTGACTAATTTGACCAAGTTTCATGTGTGCAAGTAAAGCGCTGATGTTTCATGATGTTCGTGATGTTACGTGTTACCCCATCCTGAAGACACTCAGCAAATATGGTGACCTTTGACCTTTAGGGGGAACTGTAATTTGTGAAACTGGTTTATAGCTCATCAATGCTTTCATTGAGTGTTGAAATCATATTTGATACATGGACTCATCACCCCATTCCGAGGATGGAAAAATAATATGGTGACCTTTGACCTCTAAGGGGTGCTACTTTCTGCCAAATAGGATTTTGTGGAAAGTGAAACAAAATTTTCAGCGGTTGCAAATTTTGCCCAATCTTTATGAAAATTGCCACAGATGGTCTTCAGGCCATTTCCCACAATCTCTACTTGTAGCCATTTTGACATTCCAAAGCATTCACCCCTCACAGCCAATCGAAATTGGTGGCAAGGCCACCAACCAGAAACGCTTTGACGTACAACTTTGTACATGGCCTTGGTATATGGACTTTCCATGAACTGTATATGTTGACCTTTGACCTCTGGGGTGCTATAATTTGTAAAAATGGCTTATATCTCAGTTCTATGTTTTAAAACTAAATTTTGTACATGGACTCATGACCCAATTCTTTGGACATATCCAATCTGGGGACCATTGGGGACGCTACCGTTGCTGCTACACCACCACATTGCTGCTTGCAGATATATTTTAATATGATGATTCACCGATGCATGAGATAAGTTAAATCAGCAAGTTTATAAAATGTGACATTCACACATTTTAAGATCCACACATTCAAGTGTGTCTTTGCATTATAGAGCCAAAATGACCCATGACTCAATGGCTCATTTCTACATAAATTTCTTTGAAATTAATGAGCACTATTAAAATAAGAACAAATAGAAAGTAGTTTGTTGCGTGAGACCCCTTGTCCCTGTCATTCATGCTGATGACAACTACAATGTTCTTGTGGAGAAGAATAATATGGCCTTGAGAGCAAATTGAAAATAAAGTTGTTGTAGAAACCGTGAGATGACACTGTCCCTGCCTGCCCTGCTGTGATGAAGTTCACACTCTACCTACTTTATCTCATAATCTGTTCATGAAAATGTATCTGTTGGCAGTACATTGTAAGTGATTTTTTTTTTTTTTAAACAACAGTATTTTTTTCCTGTAGTTCTTTATTTTGTGTCTTTAATTGAAACAAGGGTAGGGAAAGATGCCCTTGTGATAAACCTCCCTGGTGAAATGAAATCCACTCTGGCAGCCCTGTTGAATCACTGTTGTGTGTGGAGGGGAAAGCAAGCCAAGGCATTTGAGGCTGGGGTTATGGAGATTTACGATGCCTCTGCCTGATGTCCTCTCACGCCGGCCAAGAGAACAAGTGGAGCAGCTGAATGAACTGGGCCTTTGTGTATGGCTACCTAATTATCAACAATTCAGCATCTACTGTGTTATGGGTGGGGAGGGGGGGCTCTGGAAAAAAAACTGTTCCCATTTACAGCACTAACACTGCAATTCATCAAAACAACAATGAGATGGATGAAGTTTTGTAATTCGGATTAGATGATGTCGCAAAACAGATTTAATTTATTTTCTACTCATTTTTGCAAGGCCTGGATCCCTGGGATGAAGAATAAGTTATAATTACATTTATAAATGACGTTGTTTCTAATAAGAGTGTCGTTGCTATATAAGCAGAAATGCCACCAATCCTCAAGTCCTCAAGTGCTTTTCGTCAACCATGCATTTTTATCTTTGGCATGCAGCTCATGGAAACTAATTACTTCTTCCTGGATTAAACGGTCTTCCCTATTTGAAAAAGAGACAGAAAAAAAAACACACGAAAGTGTATGACAGAGAGAGAGAGAACGAGAGAGAGGGAGAGAAAG
The DNA here is from genome assembly GCA_015244755.2 of Tenualosa ilisha. NCBI lineage: Eukaryota > Metazoa > Chordata > Actinopteri > Clupeiformes > Clupeidae > Tenualosa > Tenualosa ilisha. The sequence goes on along the minus strand of PYXC01000134.1, from coordinate 770,035 downwards.
TGGAAAATGCATAGCGTGCCAGGCAGTCAAAATGCTTTTAATGGAGTTCACCTGGATTCTGGGTACTGCTGGGAGAGGAGAGAGAAGAGCCTCTGATAACGATGCACCAGTCATCCATCAACACCTGACAAATAACACCCCAGACAAGCAGTGCACATGCCAGATAGAGACACTAACAGCAAGCATTGAAATCTCACCACCGCGGAAACAAGCTGTGGACAAGCGAGACAAGTACGAACATCATTTCACACAGTGCATCAAGCACAATCTTTATGTTCATATTTTACTAGCAGGCAAAGCATACTCAAAACAAGCACACACTATCTGCTATGACAACCCATTCAACTCAAGTCCTAAGTGTATAAGCTGGCATTTGACACAACATGAAACATTAACCTTAGAGAATTCAGATATTCTGAGGCATCATATAGTGAGAGTTTTTGTTAAGGATGGGAGGAAGAAAATGACTGCAATGCATGTGAATTAGGCTACAGCAGGCATGCTTGTTATAATCATCTGTCAACCATTCGACAACCAATGTAATTTGTTTATTCTTGTGCTTAGTTTAATCATTTCTTCATAATGTTAGTGCAGGGCCCAGAGCATGAATTGAAGACCTGATCGTCATAATCGTCTCTGAACTTTAACCAAAGGGTAAATACACATCCAATATTGGCTTCACAGCTCGATATATATGTTATGTGCAACACAAAATGCACACACAGATGACGGACAGACCTAAATGCTTTGCCACATGTAACCCATGCCATCCTGCACGGTCTAGCCCTGCACATGCCCGGGCTCACACCTGTGACTCAGCAGCATCACAGACTGGGAGTCCAGCACACTAGCGAGTGAGCTAAAACCCTAGGCTGCCAGTGTCACTTACTAGCATGTTTGTTAGGTTTACCGACACGCTGCTAAGATAGCTGGCATCCGTTACACGCACAGCTTTGTCAATCAATAGAGTACAATGGAAACTCAGGTATAGCTGAGGCTCTGCATTTGCCACTGACAACGTGTGATTGCTTGACCTCTGCTGGTGCTCCCCTCCTGCAGTGAGTCTTTACTCTGTGTCCTTTCACTAAACGTCACAAAGCAGAGTGAATGTGTCTACTCCACACATTTAAATTCTTCACATTTAGATTAGATTAGATTCAATTTTATTGTCATTACACATGTATGAATACAGAGTAATGAAATACAGTTTAGCATCCAAACAGAAGTGCAAATAGCAGAAAGTGCAATATGTACAGTGTGTGCAGTATGTACAGTTAAGAGCTGTTATGTACAGTTAAGGGCAGTGTAAAAGCGGGAATAGATATGTGCAGATTATGTACAAATAAATTATGGTGGGAATACTGATGTGCAGATTATTTACAAATAAGTTATGGGAGCAGTTATTTACAAATAGGGCAGTGTAAAAGATGGGTATAAATTTGTATTGATTTATAAAAGAGCAATGTGCAGATGAAGTATGTTAATATACAAATGTTCTATAGTACTATACATAAGGCAAATATACAGATGTACAGATATACAGATGTAGTATGGACAAATATACAGGTGTGTAGATATATTAATATATGTCTATACAGATGTACAGATGTGTAGTAGAAAATAGGCAAAGTTCTATGGATTTATATACAGTAGTAAAGAGAAGCGCTGTGAACAGATTATGCCATGGTGTAGCGTGAACAGGAAGGTTCAGCAGGGGACAGAGTTCAGAAGGGTGACAGCTGTACTTTGGAAAGAAGATGTGCTTTGGTATGCGCTGTGCTTTGGAAAGACACTTTTATCTGAATGGTAAAAGAGAGCTAGAATACTGATAATTGTAGCATAATGCCTGCTGTGCTGAGACTGAGACAGCAGGGAATCTAGAGAATGGACACTAATCTAGAGAATGAAGTCTTTCTGTGACAAGACTACTAGTGAAATTGAGATCATTTTTATTTCAGAGCAAATAGTTGCATCATGATTTAATCATAGGATTCCTGAAGTAGAAAATAAAATAAAAGCTAAACTGCTGGAATTATTTTGCGTGAAGAAAAAGTGACTGTGGTAGAATTGTGGTGGTAAAACTCCTGTTTGGTTGCTTGGTTACAAAAAAAAGCATTGAAATTAATTTTGGGTCTTCTGTCCCAGTATGACAAACTAGCACTCAAGCTCTGTTTAGTAGCAAAAGAAATGAACTCCCTAGAAGAGCTTTATCTGCAATTTTTGTCCCACACTATATGTTGCAAGGACCATGAAACAAACTCAGAGAGATTTGTAAAATTCGTTTCGAGCCTGTGATCTGAAACAAAAAAGTATGAAACACTCTAAATGCTGACATTATTACATTGACAATCAACACGGTTTTCTGTCAACCTGCTAAACAGTCTGCAGAAATGTGTTTCTTCTCTTCCACATTGCTTTTTCCATGAACTGTATACCTGAGGTCTTCCCAGCTCAGGTAATTTCCGGACTTGAAGGACTTGCGCTTCATGAAGCATTGGATCTCAGACATGGAGATGGCATGATCCCAGATGTGGACATCTGTGACATGGCCAGTGAAGGCATTGTCCTGTACAAACCCTCTACCATACATGTCCTGGTCCTGTCCCAGCAGAATCGACTGATTAACAGCTAACTCCCATTCTGGCTCCACAGCTATGAGCTTTCTCACACTGGACACTCCATTCATGAAAATCATGTGACATACGCTTCTCAGATGAGGTATCCCAAGTTACACACACGTCGAGTTCCATCCATTTATTGTGTACTTGAAACCAAAGAAATCTACAACCTTATCGGCTATGTCGAACCTGAAACTGCCCCCAGACATTCAATACAGTGAGAAGGCATTGTCATGGCTGAGGGTTGCAAGGGAGAAAAAGCAAGGGCTTTCAGTTGACTGATCAGTGTGAAGTGCATACAAATACTGGCTTGGAACACCTGGAGTTAAGATCATATGATCAAACGCTCCTAATCTGGGGAAGGTGAAGACCTTCCCACCCGGTCCAAAACTCTCTCTAAGACAAAAATTCCATAGAAATGAACACTGTTTGGCCATAAACAACTAAACAGCTAAAAGAAAATTCTTGCACATATTACTAATAGTCCTTTTGTTCAAGGTTGCCAATCATTTTGGAAAAAGAACATTTGGCACAGCATAAGTGAAATGTAATTATATGAATGTCACTTTTTACACTGAATTACTGAAATGAATAGACTTTTTCAAAATAATCCAATTTATATATACATTTGGTTTCTCACCTGCCTTGACCTGAAGACATGCTAAGAGGTGAAACCTTGTGAGACTCTCTATGTCTCACCTCCTTGATTACAAAGTGAATGAAGGCTCTCTCGGGAGCCCCTGGCACTGCTTTACACAGTTACAAGCACCTGCAGTATGAAAACACGAGTCATTGAAAACTAATCTGAAACTGAATGAAACTTTGGTTTGCAAAAAAATCCACATGGATTGTTGAGAATGTACAAAGTTGTTGCTATTTTCTTTTAATCGCCACCTGTAGGGGGAGCTCTGGAGGCAATGGATAACTGGAGGTGTACATGGACCAGTAATCTCTCAACTCTCAACCTGCTGGTACAGTATCTCTCATTTATGTTTGTTGACATGTTCATGGGAGACATTTCAATTTGAATGCCTAGTGAAGCCTGGGCTGGTTGGGAGAGATGAGGAAAGCTGAAGGCTTAGAGTGTGTGTGTGTTTGTGAGAGAGAGAGAGGGATGATGTATTGCATGTCATCAGAACCATGTCTGAAGCAGTGGCAAGGAGGAGGCCAAATTTCTCCACCTCTGATTTATCACTCCTTATTTGAACTCCTCCACTCTGGATTTAATCAGTCAGCAACATCAATGGTTTTGCAGGAAACACTGAACTGGTATCACTCATTGCTGAATACATGAAGCTTCGGCTCTGTCTAAACAGAAAAGATTGGAGGTCTTTAATAGATTTAATTTGGGTTTTAGAGATTTATTACACTTCCATTCATTACATTTGGCTAACTGAAAACTCTTGTATTTGCTGTCTGTCTCTGTCTCCACACACACACAGTCCTGTGTAAAGTGTTGCCTTACATACGGTGTACAAATCTCTGAAAGACATTTCATCAGTCCTGTCCTGTCAGAGTAATGATCTACTGCCAATATGTGGTACCACCTTTAAGTAGCCATGGGTACAACATACTACAGTCAGTCAGTGGACTTGTCGTGTATACAGTTAGTGTAGGACATGTTAGACATGAACTTATTTATCTCATCTAAGTGAAATTAACTAGTTAATGAAACAACTATTATTATGAACAAATCATTCAGCATAAGGCTACTCATCTGGTTTGCAACAACAACCAACAGAACGAATGTCAAAACAAATGACAAATGCCCCCCCTAAATTTGGAGAGAGTTCCACAGCTTGCAGCCTCGACATTTCAGCTGAGCTCTTCTCACAAGCCAAGCCTTTCCTCACACACACACTCTGCACTCTAGATATATTCTTTCATCATCATAGTTCTGTAAAAAGAAAAAGATAAGATGGCAACATACTTAGCCAGTAAGTCCATCATGAATTTAATCCGCTAACAGTGACACTGGCCTGTGTCTTTCTTGTGGTGTTTGATGTTTCACAGGTTAACTCACAGTGGCAACCCAGGCTTCCCCATGCTCCATGCTTGTGGGCTTCCTTCTGCCCATGAAATTGAGGTCAATTAGAGAAGGTCATTATGAACAGGACGCGCTGGATAGCGTTAGCCCATTAACCTGTGGCTATATTTGGACTGCGCTGCAGGAGACACAGACTGACTGTCACTGGTTTCCATCTAATGGAAATGTCACAGTAGGTGAACATATTCTGCACCACTAGCAGTGGTACATGTCGTTTTGGTATCACTTTGCTTGACAGGTAAGTGCATAGCATATGAATGAAATTGTATGTACATGTTCACACACACACATACAAATATATATTGTGTATATATACCCAGATAAGCATGAGATTTATACATACTCAGATATATATATACCCAGAAACCCAGATACATTTATGCATTTAGCAGACGCTTTTGTCCAAAGCAACTTACATTTGTCAACTATCAATTACTTCAGGGACAGTCTCCCCTAGAGCAGCTTAGGGTTAAGTGCCTTGCTCAAGGGCACAATGGTGGGGGCCGAGATTCAAACCCACAATTTCCAGACTACTAGCATGTTAGCCAGGTTCTTTAACCACTACGCCACCACCACCCCAGATAAACATGAGATTTATATACACCCAGATATATATATATATACTCAGAAACCCAGATAAACATGAGATTTGCACGTCATGTTTCTTTCCTTGAGGAGCAGATACTCTCTGTGATGTTTAAAAATATTGGCCATGCAAGAGCCCCCTGTTTGCTGACTGGAGAGCAAAAGATTTGCCGCAGGAAACCTAAGCTTTTGGAGAGATCCACTGACGCTGTAGCAAAATGGAATGTTGAGTGGAAGCACTAGGTGGCGCTAGCCTGGCTATTTGTCCATTCCAGGGACACCGAACCAGCAGGCCACATCAAACTCGTTAAGCTTGAAGATCCACTTGATTTTTCATCTTCTGAAGGCATTTATCAGCCTCCTCCCCTCACAAAATGTTTTGCAAGTTTCTTTACTAATCTTGCCTAATAACTTTTTAAATGTTAAAACAATTAGCCCATTGATAATATTAACTCCACTGTCTTAAAAAAAAACAACAATCCAGAGTTAAGAACATTGACAATGTAGATATATAGATGCTTAACATTTTATTAGAAGTAAGATCATTGGTAGAATGATTTATGTCAGCTTTCGTGCAATTACTTCGGATTAATCTATTATTCCTCCTCCTCATTGCAGTGACCAGTCTCTTGAAAGGATTTTGTTTCTTAGACTGATCTTCCTTGCTCTGCTCTGAGGTTGACTCTGGTGGAATGGATGGGTGGATTCTGACAAGGAGGATTTAGAAATCATAGAGGCCAGAATTACACAGCTTGAAAAATGTACATAATAATGTAAGTATGTCAATGAATACTGACAGCCTGTTTACCTGTACCTGCAGCGACATTAGCTGTGATCTTTTTCAGTGAGTTGTTGCTAAGGGATGGATCACTGTTTCCTGATTTGTTTTTCTGGAGAAAGAATGAGGTAGGAACAAACAACCTTCAAACAAAGCCAGGCATTAAGGTGGAAGTTTAAGGGCACCTCTAAATGAATCATTGTAGTTTAGTCTTTGGGGTCAATTCAGTGGTAAATTGCATGAACACACTGTATAATGATTAAATTATGTCTACATTCCTAGTAAAACTATTTACCTTATGGAATATCTTGACCTTTGGCATTTTTGGGAGGAATCTAAAGATCCCTCTCCTAGGTGTCCTCTTCTTTGTCTGCTGTGTACGATCCTCCCGATACATGTCAGACTTAGCAAAGCTGGACATTACCTCCTTGACCATCGCCTCGGTCAATAGGTTTAGAAGGTCGATTAATATCTCAGATGAGGCTGAAGCAGAGACTGGAACCCCTCAGTCTGGCTTATTGCCATAAGGAGAAGGTAGGTCGAAGCACGGGAGAAGGAAGTGTTAGACCGTTTGCTCAGCGTAGCTTTTGACAAACTGGGAGGCAATCCATTTCTTTTTAGATTTTTTTAGATTAGATTCAACTTTATTGTCATTACTCATGTATAAATACAGGTAACGAAATGCAGTTTGGCATCTAATCAGAAGTGCAAAGAGCAGCAAGTGCAGCATTATATGCAGTATGTACAGTTAAAGAGCAAATTATATACAGATAAGAGTAGTAATAATAAATAGGCAGAAGAGCAATATACATGTAAGGTGAAGAGATAATAAGGGTAAAATACAGATGTGCTATATGGATTCAATATAAGGGCAATATACAGATGTGCTATAGAGATAGTTATGTACAGATGTATTAAGTATATACAGATGTGCTATAGAGATAGTTATGTACAGATGTATTAAGTATATACAGATGTACAGATGTGCAGTCCAAGGGCTATAGCAGCATAGCTATAGCAGCAGAGTGTGAGGTTCAGTGGGGGACAGAGTTCAGTAGTGTGACGGCTGTGGGGAAGAAGCTGTTCCTGAACCTGGTGGTTTTAGTCTGTAGGCTCCTGTAGCGCCTTCTGGAGGGGAGGAGTTGAAACAGTTTGTTGGCAGGATGAAAGGTGTCCTTCAGAATGCTGCGTGCCTGTCGCAGACATCTTTTCCTATGGACATCCTCAATGGCAGGAAGTGGAGTCCCTGTGATTCTCTGAGCAGTTTTCACCACTCGCTGCAGAGCCTTGCGACCAGCAACAGAGCAATTTCCATACCAAACTGTCACACAGTTAGTCAGGATGCTCTCGATCGCACAGAGGTAGAAATTGATCAGGATGCCAGTGGACAGGTGGTTTTTCTTTAGTGTCCTTAGGAAGAAGAGGCGCTGGTGGGCCTTCTTGACCAGGCTTGAGGTGTTGGTCAACCAGGACAGGTTCTCGGAGATGTAGGTCCCCAAGAATTTGAAGCTGGAAACACGCTCCACAGCCATACCATTGATGTGGATGGGGTCGTGGGTGTTTCCCTTCTTTCTTTCCTGAAGTCCACAATGAGTTCCTTGGTCTTGCTGGTGTTCAAGAGCAGGTTGTTGTCAGCACACCATGCAGCCAGGTGCTTCACCTCTTCCCTGTAGTCAGACTCATCGTTGTCACTGATGAGTCCAATCACCGTGGTGTCATCTGCAAACTTGATGATGGAGTTGGATCCATACGCAGGCCTGCAGTCATGGGTGAAAAGGGAGTAGAGGAATGGGGATAGCACACTTGTGGTGCACCGGTGCTCAGTGACAGGGTGGTGGACCGGTTCTGGCCTGACCTAACAAACTGGGGTCTGTTGGTCAGGAAGTCCATGATCCAGTTGCAGATGGGGTTGCTGATTCCAAGGTCGACGAGTTTGGCAAAGTCGACGAGTTTGTAAATTCACCATTTACAGTGTTCAACAGCACTGTATCTGAAGCTGATTTGTGCATGGCCTTCCTGCTGCTCTTCTTAAAGAGTCCATAAACTCTACTAGTGAGGTCATCAGATAACGAACTGCTGGATAGAGATCTGTCAAACTTTAAAGCAATTGAGTGGAAACTCCATTGCTTTGATGATGACCTAGACAGCTGACTCTCCAAATCAAGTTTTTTGTTAAGTATTTTTACAACTTTAATGATAGTTTCTCTTGATATACCTGCAGGAAGACCATCACATACCTGGTCATCCATGTCAATGTAAGTATGCTTGACAATGCTACCATTGGCTGTAAGCTCACAAATGGAGACTGGTAAAGACCTGTCACTGTATTCCGACCTGCTTGATGAACGTGATAAGGAGGAAGCAGTTATTTCAACTACAGGTGTCAGATCTTCAACTTCCTGGACATCAGTCTCGCCAATATCTTTTAACATTGAATTTAAGATGTCATAAATCACCTTTGTGTCCTCCGATTTCTGTAAGTCCTTTGATGTTGAAAGATCCTTCCTAATTCAAACAAGAGCTGCACTGATGACTTTTTTATCAGTACCTTTGAAGAATGTGAAGAATGTCAGTAACTTCCCCTGTAAACCTCCCATCATCTTCAAACTCATTCTCCAGATTAAATTTAAATCCTTTCCCTTTTCCATTGTTGCTGGTAAATTTGATAGCAGAGTCTTAAGGCCTTCAATAACTTCTGCAGCTACATCTGATGCAGTGGGCTCTGCAGCTAGTGGGCAGGATTGCCCTACATCTTTTCAGCAGCCTGAAGAAGAACTCTGCTCACAATTTTGTGACACTGGTTTTAATGTCCATGCTGGACATTTTTTTAATGGCCTTAGATAAAGGTCTGACTATGTCATCACATTCATTAGTTATGACATTTTCAACAAATGTAGAGGCAATGCGGGCAATTTCATGTTGAGATGGTAATCTCAATCCATCAGGTACAGAGGTTGAAGGAAGTTTGTTCTCCAAACTAGATGTGTTGGTTTTTGTGTTCTGCTCACTGAGTGCCTTGACAAGCTCATGACCTCTGTATTAAGGCTCTGAACGTCAGTTATCTCTTCGAGGGTGTTTCTCTTTTCTTTGTTATTTTCTTCTGTGCTGATTTCAGTTGGATTGGCATGGCTGGCAAATTTGACATTAAGATTAAGACTTCTGTGCATCACACTGCACTGAGTAAAAATCTTTTTCAATTTACCATGCAAATTTTCATACATTATTGATGCAGTTGGAAAAAATTGTGGTGAATTGATATTGCCTGACAAGCCTGCATCCACTGCATTAGTAGGTGTAATGGACTTAAGGGGCTGAGCACATATCTCAGTCACAAACTGGTCAACAATGTCTGTGACGACCAAATCCAGATTTTTAGAGGAGAGCTCAGCCCATGGTATTTCTGGCAAGGCATCCATCTCACTACTGATAGTGGAGAATTGCAAAGAGATGTGGCTTTGGACAGAAGCAGCAAGGATATCAGTCACTGCCTCAAAGGCATTCATTTGAAATTCAACACTAGATAGTGTCTTCAGGCATCAAATGGACTGCGATTCTGTATATTTCTTACTTAAATCATTCTCTGTCAAGTTAGACAAGTATTTCTTAAGATCATCCTCAGTCAGAAACGGGGAGCTGGATGAAGCCATTTCACTCAACTGGAACAAGATGCTGTCTTCAAAGCTGCCATTGGTTGATGGCAAAGATAAATACTGTCCTTTTCCAGGCAGACAGGCAGTGGTCACTCCTTTTAGCACGTTCTTAGTGCAGGAGTCAAGTTGATGCAGGCTTAATAGGGTGTCTGTATCAAGGTTTTTTTCAAGTTCCAAAGAGCTCCTTGCTGGTGTCAGTGGAAGAATTTGGGTCACTCTTGCAACGTGCTTAGAGGCTTGATAGTTGTAAATTACCAAAAAAGTCTTTTAATATCATCTTCAAATCAATGTAAATCTTTGTTGTGGCTAGCTGCACCTGGCCCACTCTTCCTCCATAGACAATTACGGAAGTATCAGTGTAAGTGTTCACCTCTGTTTCCTCATTGGCCGAGGACCTGTCCTTAGAAGACTCAGCAATCGTCCTTATGTTCACCACGAAAGACTCGATGACACTGGCTGCTTTGACAAACCAACACTTGACTCAGTCCTGACTCAGTTAAAATTGACTTTCCGCAGGTTCCTTTTTCCTTGACAATTGCATACACAAACAGTATCCATACAATTTTATAGGAATGAAAATTAATGAACATACGCTTCTGAGAGATCCTCAAGGTATCCAGAGAGAAATGAAAACTCATCTGGTAGCACTAGAGTGTGTGCAGTTGGCTGGTCGCTCTCCAGCCATGCTTCACGGATGAATGATCCAGTCTCAGAAGGAGCCAAGATAGGGTTAGCTGGCAAAGGTAGATTTTTTGCTAAAGCATTTTTGTAGCAACATTGTCATTTTGATGCGACAGACTTGAGACTAAAAAAAAAAATCGAATCAAATGAGAGATGCATTTTAACCAAACGAAATGCCAAGGTCACCGTTCTTTCTCTCACAATTTATTTGAACCAGGTTTGTAAGAGGCCAATTCATTTTCCCATAGGAATTTTCACCTTACAAACTAGGGAGCTCTAAATGCAAACATGAAAAATGAAGTTTTTCCAGGTTTGTTGTCAATTCTATATAGCCAGTGTTCTTAGTGTTCAATCAGATTGACAAATACTACAGCCCACTATTGCCTTTTCGTCTGACGTGTCATTTCTGGTCCTCGTCAGATGACACATGTCAGGTCTGCATCAGATCTGGCCACAACCACGCCCCCTGACTCTTCAACTCACAGCTCGTCTCCTCGCCACTTCCTGGTTCGTGTGCACCTTCCCCTGTGTATTAATTGGTTTCACCTGGTCTCCACACTACTTAAGTGTTCCTCCCTGATTCCCTGATGTCTGGCCTCGTCATTCATCCCTAGGATATGTTCCGAGTCAGCCATTTGATCCTTCGTCTCCTGAGACTCTCCCGTGTGTCTAGCTCCCCGCGTTCCTGGACTCCTTCGTGTTCGGTCAAATCGTGTCTAGTCTGTGCCTGACAGAAGGCCAGACCTGAACTATGAAGGCAGAAGCCCCCGACCCAATTCGGACCCTGGTCGAGGAACTACGTCAAAACCCATTACCTCAATCAGCTCCTCACGTCAGCGTAATCGCTTCCCCTCCTGATCCACCAACTTACTCTGGAGATCCAGTGGCATGTGGTGGTTTTCTGCTGCAATGCACTCTCGCTCCCGAGATGGACCCGCGCCGCTTTACCACTGAACGAGGTAAAGTGGCATACATAATATCGCGTTTGGATGGCAAGGCCCTCCAGTGGGCAGAGAGTGTCTGGCAGCAGGCCGGGCCCACCACCCAATCAGTAGATAACTTCATTAAGCATTTCCGGGAGGTCTTCCAGGCCCCTGTAGGTGACTCTTCCGTGCAAGAACAGCTGCACAGCCTAAAACAGGGGAGGAGTAACATCGCGGAGTATGCCCTACGCTTTAGAACCGTAGCTGCTGCCAGTGGGTGGAACGAACCTGCACTCCTCACCACGTTTCGCCTTGGACTAGAACCTGCTCTACGGTTACATCTCACTGCCTATGATGACTCAATGGGTCTTGAACGGTTTATTCAGCTCGCCATCCGAGTATCACACCGTAGAGAGAGATGCCTCCAACCGAACTCCAACAAACCCCCGCGAAACTCCCGACCAGTTATGCCTGACTCTCCACCTGAGATTCACCGCCCAGAGACCCCGATGCAAATCGACTCCGTCAGGCTGAGTTCCACACAGGGATTGTGTTTGTATTGTGGTGCTCCAGGTCATCCCATCCGCACATGCCCTGTTTGTCCGCCTTGCGTCCTGGTGAGTGAAGTCAGTTTCCACTCATTTGTTTTATCTCCTCTGTTGTTACCAGTGACCCTCACAGTTGCAGGTGTCTCCCTCACAGCTCGGGCCTTCCTCGACTCCGGCTCCGCAGGGAACTTCATAGTGGGGTCTATCTGCCGACGTCTGCGGCTCCGACGTCTAGATTGTCCAAAACCCTACACTGTCCATTCCAGTCCACTTACTCTCCAAGTGGGGTGCTGCCACAAGGAGAGTATAGATCTCACGGTTCTCGAGTAAGCCACGGTAGATGTGATATCGGGCCGCCCGTGGCTAGTTCAGCATGCCCTGGTTGTTAATTGGGCCACCGGGGAGATCCTAAAATGGGGAAATGGCTGTTTCACTAAGTGTCTGTCTTGTCTCCCTATCCCTAGGTCCCAGCATGATCACTCAACACTGGTGTTGGGAACCACCTCAGTCAAAAGTCCACACTCCGCACGCAGCACTACTATCCCCCACGAATACCGTCACTATGCAGATGTCTTTTGTCCTACACGTGCAGCACAACTTCCCCCACATCAACCCTGGGACTGTGCAATCGACCTGCTGCCCGGTGAACCAGTGCCTATAGGTAAAGTCTACCCGCTGTCCTTGCCTGAACAAGGGGCCATGGAGGAGTATATCCAGGAGGCTTTGCAGCAAGGATACATCTGTCCGTCCATGTCCCCAGCCGCATCCAGTTTTTTCTTCGTGGCCAAGAAGGACGGCGGTCTCTGACCCTGCATTGACTACCGTGCACTGAACAAGATCACAGTCAAGTTCCGTCACCCTCTTCCCCTGGTCCCAGCCGCTCTGGAACAGCTTCGTGGGGCTGTGGTATTCACAAAACTAGACTTACGGAGTGCCTACAATCTCATTCGAATATGTGAGGGGGACGAGTGGAAGACCGCCTTCATTACACCTAGTGGTCACTATGAGTATAGGGTGATGCCCTATGGGCTAGCCAATGCCCCCTCCGTATTCCAAGCCTACATGAATGAGGTGTTCCGGGAGTACCTCCTCCATTTTGTTCTGGTGTACATTGATGACATCCTGATTTACTCCCGGAACGAGGCCGAGCATTGCCATCATGTGTCCCTGGTACTCCGTAAGCTGCGCGAACATCACTTGTTCCTTAAAGCTGAAAAGTGTACATTCCATGTAAATCAAGTACCTAGGCTACCACATTTCCCACCAAGGAGTCAAGATGGACCAGGGGAAGGTCAATGCGGTACTCAACTGGCCAACCCCCACTTCTGTGAAGGAGCTACAAAGACTTCTGGGGTTCGCCAACTTCTATAGGAGGTTTATTCGAAACTACAGTTTGATCGTATCCCCACTTACTAACCTGCTCCGGGCGAAACCTAAAACACTCCTGTGGTCACCACAGGCCGAACAGGCCCTCATCAACCTGAAAACCTCCTTTTCCTCTGCTTCACTCCTAACGCTCCCAAACCCCACAAAGCCGTTTATCGTAGAGGTGGATGCCTCCACCACCGGGGCAGGGGCGGTACTCTCGCAGGAGAGTGGGTCTTCTTCCAGACTCCATCCATTCGCCTTCTTCTCCCGCAAGTTTTCACCTGCTGAGCAAAATTATGACATCGGGAATCGTGAACTGCTCGCAGTGAAACTTGCCCTGGAGGAGTGGCGCCACTGGTTGGAGGGAGTCCAGCACCCCTTTAGAGTCCTGACCGACCGTAAGAACCTGGCTTATCTCCGGGAAGCCAAGAGGCTCAACCCCCATCAGGCTCGGTGGGCACTATTTTTTATAAGATTTCATTTCTCTTTGTTACGGGCCGGGTCCAAGAATATTGTAGCCGATGCTTTGTACAGAGTCCACGGAGACGCCGATTCCCCGAAGTCCAGCGAACCCATTCTGCCTACCCATCTCATTGTCAGCCCCATCCAGTGGACCCTGGACGACCGCATCACCCAGGCCTTCACCCAGGAGCCAGCTCCACCTGAGATCCCGGCCCACCGACAGTATGTGCCCACCGGGCTCCGCCAAGAGGTGCTGGAAAGTCTTCACACGTCCCTAGGCACTGGTCACCCGGGGATAAATCAGACCCTCACATGTCCAGAGGTATGTGGCTGGGTGTGCAGAATGTGCGATGGTGAAGACCCCCAGGCAACTACCGGCAGGTAAACTCCAACCGCTCCCAATACCCCAGAGGCCCTGGTCACACTTAGGTATTGACTTTATTACTGATCTCCCGAGCTCAAATCACCATACGTGTGTCCGAGTGGTTGTAGATCGTTTCTCGAAATACTGCAAATGAATCCCTTTAAAGTCTGTTCCCACAGCTGTGTTCACGCATGTGTTCTGTCATTTTGGTGTCCCTGAAGATATTGTCTCGGATAGAGGCCCCCAATTTATCTCCAGGTTCTGGCGGGCCTTCCTGGGACGCCTGGGTGTGGCTGTTAGCCTCACCTCGGGGTACCATCCGCAAGCCAACGGTCTAACAGAGCGGAAGATCCAGGAGATCGGGAGGTTTCTCCGTACCTTCTGTTCCCAACATCAGACCACCTGGAGCCTTTACCTGCTGTGGGCCAAGTACGCTCAGAACTCTCTACGCCAACGCACCACCGGACTCACTCCCTTCCAGTGCACACTCGGCTACCAGCCACTCCTATTCCCTTGGCACTCGGAGCCAACCAACGTGGTTAACGTGGAAGACTGGTACCGCGAGAGTGGGAGGGTCTGAAATACCGCGCATCATCAGCTTCAGAGGGCAGTTCGACGATTCGAGCACCACGCGGATGTCCGGAGAGGACCCACACCTTCCTATGAAGTGGGCCAGAAGGTCTGGCTCTCCACTCGGGACATTCGCCTCCAACTGCCCTCTAAGAAGCTCAGTCCCCAGTACATCGGACCCCTTCGAGATCATGCAGCAGGTCAACCCTGTCACGTTTAAGTTACGTTTACCCTCGCACTACCGTATTCTCCCCACCTTCCATGTTTCCCTTCTTAAACCTTATCACGCACCCTTTTGTGTTTCTCCTTCTCCTCCAGAATCGGATGCACAACCGGACCTGCCTTTGCCGCTCCTGCTGGATGACGGTCCAGCCTATTCGGCCGATGCCATCCTAGATTTCAGGCGCCGGAGGGGCCGCCTGGAGTACCTGGTGGACTGGAAGGCGTACGATCCGGAGGAGCGCTCGTGGGTTCCGAGGGAAGACATCCTGGATCCCAACCTGCTTACAACGTTCTATGCTGAACATCCGGACCGTCCCACTCCCCGAGGTAGAGGTCGTCCCAGGCGGCGTGTCCGGCGCCCGGGCCGTCGCTCCCCAGGAGGGGGGGGGTGATGTCAGGCATCAGATCTGGCCACAACCACGCCCCCTGAGTCTGCCTCGCAAACTCACAGCTCGTCTCCTCGTTCACTGCCACTTCCTGGTTCGCGTGCACCTTCCCCTGTGTATTAATTGGTTTCACCTGGTCTCCACACTACTTAAATGTTTCTCCCTGATTCCCTGATGTCTGGCCTCGTCATTCATCCCTAGGATATGTTCCGAGTCAGCCATTTGATCCTTCGTCTCCTGAGACTCTCCCGTGTGTCTAGCTCCCCGCGTTCCTGGACTCCTTCGTGTTCGGTCAAATCGTGTCTAGTCTGTGCCTGACATCACAGAGAGTAAGAGACAGAAAAAGTTTAGGGTAGTCCAATAAAAGTCACTTAAAAAGTAACCAGAACCTCAAGCTTATGGATAAAAAAGACTTGTATGAATTTGTATTGTATTAATAATATCTCAAGCACAATAGTTATCAGGACCTATTTTTTGAATCACTACTCCACTGTCTGGTAAGGATCGAAATTCTCTTCCTAAAGCCTTTCTCTGCCCACTCCTTTCAAAACATGATCTGCATGTTTACTCTAATCCTGACAAAAGAAATAAGGATTGACATATTTCTTTTTTAGAGACAGAGAAGAGAAGAGTATCTATCTGGACCTACTTCTTTTCAGGCTAATTACCTATAAAAATAGTAAATGAAAGCATCTGTAAATCACTAGACTGAAAACAAAAAACGTAACTCACTTTTGTATATGTTATCCTTATGGAGAATTGTAAGCGTGTGGACAAGTGATTGGAAAATATGGCTTATCTTAAGAGGTCTCTTCATCAGAAATGAACTCTCTGCAGACTCATATCTAGAATGACTTGAAAAGATATAATTCTTGATGACATCATAATGGTGACATGAACTCATTATTGTACATCATGCACTCAAATCTACAGTTTAGAGCTGTAGTTCATATACTGTAGCCTAATGATAGCAGACATGGGCATAATTCCTAAGAACAATTATACTGACAAGAAATAATCTTATTCCCACTATGCATGGCACCCCACCGTTTAACCTCTACCACTTTCTAGGCTGAGTTTTAAGCCTAAATGACATGAAAATACCGTTAACCAATATAGTTAACCAAATTTATGAAGATTTATGAAGATTTTGATTTAATACGATTAAATATTTTTTCACAATATTTCCCCTGTAGTGTGATTTTGGACCAATAGATGAATATCTTAAATACTGACAATTTTCTTTAGTAGAGCCTACTTACATAACATATAAACCAAAACCACTTAACTGTACAAAATACACTTATATTCTTGACTTTACTGCCATCATGGATGTTAAAGATATCATGATAAGAGTTAGAGACTGTGAATTATTTTTAAACCTGGACTGTAAGTAGTTTAGCTTTTAAACACCTGTCAGTCTCACACATTTTGCCCTTAAAGACATCTAGGTACAATTTGTGTATTTTGTGGATAAAATGTTCTTCCCTTTTACTTTTTTTTTCTGCATATAATTGGAATAAAATGTAGACTTATTGAGATTTGTGTGAGAAATCAGTTTACATTAACAGGTCTATAGAGGTCTTTCTATTATTGTACAATATAGAGTGATGTGTAAATGTAATATAAAATATGAATATAGATATGGTTCTAAAAATATGTATTCATTTTTCAGTTTTCAGTTACAGAATGGAATCAAAAACTATAGCGGGGAGGGAGGGCTTGGGGGGTCTTTGGGTGGCAGTTTTAAAAACACTTATATATATATATTAAATACACATACACACATTCTGTACATACTTGAAAACATATGTAGGATCATCAAGCCATTCATACTCTCTGTTATCTTGATACACACAGAGAAACACTTTGTTCTGTGTGACGTGTGTTAGCGTGCCTTTTTACACACCATGCATAGACCAGCTTTAAAGACATCGCATTAGGCATGTGCTCTCTCACTGCCATTAATTACAATTAGTGGTCCCACTTGAAGTCCTTCAAGTGCAACATTTTCCTACAATATGTAATGATTTACATATTCATTCATCTGAAGAGATTTAAGTTTTCAGAAAGGAATATATTCTCATTTCACTGCTTTACTCAGATTTACACCAGTAGATTCTCATTTCACAATATTCTGTATTTCTGATCAAATTATGTTATCAGTCTGCAGAAGCAGGAGACATAGGCTATCTATAGTGAATTGTGTAAACACCAATGCTGAACTGAGAAGAATGATCTGTACCAATTGTCTCTAGATTTTTGGAATGTCAATACCTACTGATGGTTCTGTGATGGGCCAGGGCCAGGATAGAAACACACTAGAAGAGACTTTGTGGACAGGAGTGCTTTTGGGAGACGTGTTAGCGCTTTCCACAAGAGTTTCCATAGAATGGAGCTGGTGTGTGCAATTCTCACCCAGACACAAAGTTTGACTACCTAGAGCAGTGTTTCCCGACCTTTTTTGTCTTGTGTACCCCCAGAACCTTTTTGTCATACCATGAGTACCCCCTCACTCATACATGTTGATGATTCTCCAAAAGTAGAATGTAACACAACTGATTATTATTGGCGCGCAAATTGGAGTGCCACAGGTTATTGTCTCCCGGGAAAACTAGCACACACGAACAATTTTATTGACGGGCTTAATATGAAATGACTGAGAATATTTATTTATCATCTTGGAAATAAATTATTATTAAATATTTACATGTACCCCCTGCAGTGTGCTCGCGTACCCCTGTACCCCTGGTTGGGAATCACTGACCTAGAGGATTCCCAGAGGATTCCTAGAAGTTCAGCCATGTGTTTTAAACATGAGGTGCAGAAGTATTTATTTTCCATCAGCTTTCCTTTTACAGTACAGAGATTTTGCATCATTCAGTTGTAAAAGAATTGTGAAAAATCTTAGAGAAAATGTTTCCTTGACAAATTCTCTCTCTGTTATGTATACAGACACTGAAGACTGATTTTACTGAAGTTTTAACTGAATATTCTAAGGACAGAGGGCTGTTAAAGCCTGCTTTTCCTCCACTTTAGCCTCTCCAACAGGCTTAAAGTCAAGGTCCTGCCAGCGGAGGTAATTACCGGAAATGAAGAACTTACTCTCCATAAAGGTATGGATTTGACATATGCTGATGACATGATCCCACATGTGGATATCGGTGATGAAGCCAGTGAAGGCATTTTTTTGTTCAAACCCCCCCCCATAGGAGTCTTGATCCTGTCCCACCGTGATGTAATGTTTAGAGTGTATCTGCCAGTCCGGTACCATAGGTGCTATTTTCTTCACACTGGCCTCTCCATTGATAAAAAACTGAGTCATATGACCCTCACCCCAAGTAACACACACTGAGTTCCATCTATTTAAGTGGTATGTGAAACCATGGTAATCTACAATGGCTGAGCCTATATGAAATCTAAAGGCTCCCCCATCCATTCGACATAGTAAGAAGGCATTGCTGAACTGCTCATCAGCCAAGGAGAAGAAGCAGGGGCTTTGAGTTGATTGATCAGTGTAGAATCGTAGACAGAGACTGGCTTTGGCAAGGTTCTTGGCAGGTGAAGTCAAAGTCATGTGGTCGACGACTCCCAGTCTGGGAAACACGAAGACACTCCCAGTCAAGTCATCGCATTCTAAGAGGGGGACAGGAGGAGAATTAGAAGAATTGTAACAAATAAGGAGTGGGGTTAATCACACATTTCTTTGCAGAGTGTCATAGGAAAGTAAAATACTTGTTTCTCTTAACACAATACAATACTTGTAAGTTCTGTGTCACAGAGATCATGCAATCAAAATAGCTTAGGCTACATTTATCCTCTTACCTGACAAGGCTACAAAGCATGCCAAAAGGAGAATTCTTGAGATATTTTTCATTTTCCTTCTTTCCTGCATGTAAAGATATAGATGTATGATTTCCAAAGAAGGATTTTGGAGTATTTAAAGCCAGAAATATTGATTGTGTAATACCAGAGACAATAAAGGGGCCACATCAATTTGAAAGGGATCATAGTCCATGGAGGTGTAGACTGGGTGAGTCAAAAATAAACAAAGCCATGTGTGTTTCCACAGAAAGTTGACTTTCTGTCACATCTATAATTGAAATAAAATACCATGGTATTTGTATGATGTGATTACATGAAATTTCAGCATTTGCTATTTTGGGCTATAGAACTTAAACTTAATTTGTACAAAATGTTTAAATACTATATTTGCTAATTTTGTAAAACATCCATTAATTCGCCTAGGTTTGTGTGATACATGAATTTCTTACCAATTTAGATGAAGATCTCTTTAAGACAAGCTGTGTGATTTTGTAGAGGGGCTATATGACAAGTTCTCAGGAAATAAAATCAATTTTAAATTTTTAACAGTTGAGTTCAACATTACTAAGCCAGAAATTGCCAGCAAAGTAATGTATAATGTAAATGTGTACTTAGAGTATTGGAATCAGAATCAGAATTTATGTTTTATTCTTTTCAGTCATATTCAGTTTATGTTGTTATGTTTGTGCTAGACCTGACACAACTGTCTTTCCACATATGACATGACTTTTTATTTCATTCTGTTCATGCTGTTGCCATCAGTTTAGGTGGAACGTTATGTTTTTGGGTTGCTTTGGCACTTGCACTGTCTAGGTCTGTCCCCTGTGTAAGTGACTGTCTGCTCTAGTGTACCACCCTGGCGCTAATCATGGTCTGACATGGCCATGCCAACTGGGATGACCAACTCCACTTTCCATGAACCTGGAGCTGTACTTAAAGTCAGGCTATTTCCGTGTCTAGTTAGAACAGCTGGTGGATCTTCATGTGAAGCATGCTGTCTCTCCCTTAATGCACAACACAGGCTTTGTCTAAAAATGTGTACTAAAAATCAGTTAGGCCAAATTTATATGCTCCTAGTTTATTATATACAGCTCTTACATAAAGGAAACTTTGGAAATAAGAAATCTAATCAACACAATGCATTTGATATATATTTATTTTTGCTAAGGGTGGTATGGACTGGGAGGGATGACAAATAATTGAAGTAAAAAACGACTGCATACAAGATTGCGTTGTTTGCCTGCATCTAAATCCTTGAGTGTGTCCCTGAGCCATGTTCTTGTATGGAATTCTGCCCAGATTAGGAACTGGCCAAGCTATTTTCTACTGTTTAGGATAGATTTACGATTAGACTTTCAAGTATATGTAGAGCACATGTTCCTTTCAACTGAGGATCCAGACCAGCTACACTACAACATCTTCGTTATCTTGTCTCAACTTCGCAGGAGAGACAGAAGAATGACTTTAATAATCTTAAGACTTTGCTTTAGAGTTTAATACTTAAGAGTTTAATAGTCTTAAGACTTGACTTTGTTACTTCAGCTTTTTATTTTTTTTCAATCAACAATTGTAACTCAATTAATTCATCTTGTAATAAATAATTGATCCTGATCCAACGTGACCAAGTCATCCAGTCTTCTATTCTGCTGGGAAGAAAACACAACGCAAATTTAAGGTGAACCGTGACTTCAGGTGAAAAGTCAAACGGGGAAAAAACATGTAACAGGTAGGGTTTGTCTCATCAATCATTTGCCACTGTGTATTTCTTCTCTTACTAAAGCATTATTGAGCAACATCATTGCACACAGAACAGTGTGATCACACTGTGATGACCAGACAGGTTGTTCATTTTAGGGTTGACTCACTCCGTAGGTTCACAGTCCAGTGATCTCAGCAGTGAACTCCCAACGTGAGTGCGTGTAGCTTAGTGAACTTGCCCCCATGGTTAGCTTTATAAAGTTATAACAGCCTCCTCACTATCCGCTCTATTGTACAAACTTTTCTCATTCTTTTCCTACTGTCAGTACTCCTCAAACACTGGGGTGGTTGGGTTAAATCTGACCAGGGTTTTCCTTCAAAATCTCCCTCTTTATACCTTTGTTAAAAGGATCCCTGATTGGTAAGACATTTTGGCCTTATGAGACTGAAGTTGGTCTCTGCTATATAAACAGGATTTAAAAACACTCTAAATGCTTTCTTTTTCCCTCAAACTTTTAAAAAATCCCTTCATTTGCACAGCTTGTAAGCTGCCACTGCATTAATGTCTCAGTGCTTTCTGGGTAAAAAGTGACATCACATGGTTGATATTGATGGTTGTCGATTCTGAAAATGCCTCCTACCTGCCTACTACATTCTACTCATGCACTGATCTCTGCAGTAAGTAGTGTGTGGTATGCAGACCATGAAAAATAGTGCAGGAGTAGTGTATGAGCCTCAATAAATGCACCGGCAGTCCATCAATTAATAAGGTACTGGTCATGTGGTTAGTAGGCCTCTTCTGCTGTTTGCACCATGCTGCATACTAGAGAGTAGTGTATGGGGCTCATTAAACTTTGAGCCAGTCAGGAGCACCTGCAGTTAATGAATTAATGAGGTGCTGGTTATGTCATTTTAGTGTGTGTTGCACTGTGTAATGGGACACATGCAGTACGTAACACATCAGCATGCCATTTCAGAAACAGCAGGTGTCTATGTGCAGCAACAGCTTATTTGCTGCAACGTAATGGGACCTTGATTAGATTCAACCAGATGATGTCACTTTTTACAACAATAGTACAAGTTTTAATAAAATCCAAACCATTTTGAGTGTTTTTAAATCACGCTTTATGTTGCTGATGCCAATGTCAATCTAAGGCCAACATGTCTTACCAGCCATGGATCCCTTTAAAATAGTTGCTGTCACATCATGTAATACTTGATGTCCAACGCTGTGGTAATGTCACAAATGCACCTATTCCATCCCCTCAACATTTCAGCTCACTTGTCTACTAATCAGAATCATTCACCACTATCATCACCCACACCTGGCTGATTGTCTGCCATTAGCAACCAGCGCAAAGTGTGTTCAAGCAGTCAGAACTCTGGGAGCCACTGGTATTCACTTGTTAAACACAGTTTGGGTGTTTTTCTCTCAATGTTTTGTTTTGGAGTTTGATTCTTCACCATATTCATACTATTAGATCCTTGTCTTAACTTGTAACTTAATTTGTGTTCCACATTTCTTTAGCATCAGTTCTCTCTTGTTCCCTCTCTTTCAGTGTTTTTCTTTCCAAACCTACCTTCCCTACTCCTTCTCCTCTTCCTCTCTGTCCTGATTTGTCCAAACTACCCACAATCTCCCCATCAGCTCAGTGGCGGCCAGGCTTCCAGAAGCCATTCACTAACATGCATGCCGTCCCATCAGCAGGCCTTAATGACTTCATTCTCTATTTATGACCCCATGCCCCCCACTTGAGTCCCACATGCAAAGCTTGGTCCATCTGGGTCTGGGGTGCAGCTCTGAGGAAAGGAGCCCTGGCTATAACACTGACACAGTTCTAGAACTTCGGGCCTGTTATCAGGCATATTATTGTAAATTCATTAGGTAATTATGGATATTTTCCTGTAGCACTGCTTTCAGTTGCAAAACACATCCACACCCTAGGTAACAATTTTTGGCTCTGGGAACATTCCGGGAAGGTTATCTGTTAGGTACAGGTACATTTCATGAAGGTAGTTTTACTTCTCTGAATGGGTGCTAGGAAAGTTTTTGAAACATTACTAGAATGTTAGTTGCAGGTTGCGGAAAAAAAATTCCAATACAGTAGAAAAAACACAGTAAGTCGTGGCACACGACCCAGGTCACCTGTTTGCTATTCAGTTCCATTAGCCCTAGTCTGTCAGACCTACACAAATAGAGTAGAACACATAGGCATACATATGTGTTATCCTTATAGGCCTACGTTGGACACCAACAATTCAGTGCAACGTTCCAGGAGCGTTCCAACACCGTTTTTTAATAGGAATACCAAAAAATAACCAAGTGGGAACTGTGAAGGGCACAATACAACCATGACGTAACGTTTGAGTTTTTGATCCTAAAACGTTAGGAATGTTTGTGAGTGTGACAACCTACAGCTAACCTGCTCTGAACGTACACCCAAGGGTTACAGAAAACGTTCTTAAAATAAGCATAGGAGAACCATGGGCCAACGTTGTTTAAGCTGTCTATTCAAGGAGACAACTTTTTTTGTATAGATATAGCATTATGTGAAGACAATAAGTGCTTTAGATTCATATACACTTTTAGTTTAGACTGCACATTTGTCAATGAGTTGGTGTCAGCCAACTGCCATCAAATTCTGAGCTCTTTCTGTGATACTCGACACACCTAGTCTGGAGCCAAAGATAGATTGTTAGGAATGTAGTGCTTCATGAAATATTTCAATACGACTGTAATGAGTATTGATTTGTAAACTTTATTTATTGTGGACAGGACTCATATGTTTGGTCTGTTTTGTTCTTTTGTTTAGCAGTTCTGTTTTGTCACTTGAGAATAATGGCACAGAAAGGACCCAGCATGACTACTGTGTGAAAGCATCTACACTGTCGGTGTGTGTAGTCACTGCGGCTGTTTTTATGGGCAGATTTAGTCACTCAGTCAGGCTTGAAATGACACTTAACATTGCCACTCTTCAGCTACCCACAGCCTCATTATTCTCCTTGCCTGGCACCAGGCCTCCCATACAGCCTGCCTGTGCATGGGACTGATATCTCACACCTCTCACCTCAGTGGTAGTGTGTGTGTGTGTGTGTGTGTGTGTGTGTGTGTGGAGGAGGTGGGGTGGTGGTGGAGGGTGAAAGACACGGCTCATAACAAAATCTCACTTTCACCTTTTTTTCCCCTGGTTCCCTCATTTTCTTGTTCTCCATCTCTTTCCCTTATCTCTCTAAATTCATGTGTCAATTTCACTCTCAGTTTGTCACCATATTTCTCTCTCTCTTATGTGTAATTGCTCTGTCTTTCCTTGTCACTTCTCATATGCTAACATCTGCTCTGTTTATTTTTTTAAGGAAGAGCAGGTCAGTGATTAGTAGGTTGTTTGGTCAGCGCCGGTGCCAGAGGGCGATAGGGCAGTTTCCATTGTAAGCACTAAGAGTTACGTGCCTAGACTGATTTGAACATTAAATATCACACCACACCATTGTGTGCAGGTGACGCTGTGCACATAACAACAGGTACAGCAAGGAAGCCTTCTGGTTGTGCATGCGGGGCCAAGAACCCCCTTTTCTAACAACGAGTGTCAATAAATTGTGTGTGTGTGTGTGTGTGTGTGTGTTTGCAGGGGTGGGTGGGTGTTAGGTTCGGCATGATATGTGTTGTCCATAAGAAGAAAAGAGTTGGTTTTGCTATGGCAACAACAACAATGCATATTGGAAGTCCTGCGTATTGGAAATATCATTGCATGTCGGCACTGTTTGAATTTGCATTTCATGTTCATTATGTGGTTCACATTCACATTCACATGTGGTTCCATTTTAAACCACTTGTGATTTTCCGTGTTTCCCTTGAACAGTGAGTGCATAGTCATGGTATTCATAAATAAAGGACAATGTTTTGCTGAACAGCTAATAGTGGAAACAGCTCCCAATCAGAACACAGAGATCCTAATTCTGTGTCAACATTTCATGTAGAATTAGATGAATCTATATGGAAACTTTCCACTATGCACTTTAACTGCACCATGACTTTTGACCTCAGATTAAACATGAGGCTTTATTAATGTCACGATTCACAGTGTCTCATTGGTGGATCTGATCATATCATTGCTGTGGGAATAGCAGCAATTTTGTTTGTTTGTTTTGTTTTGGCTTTGTTTGCCCACTCTACCTGTGGGCTTCACGTCAAAATGTCTCATGCAGTGCTTTGATGAATTCCATTCATTAATCTGTTATACTTCCTGATGCTTTAAAATGATGCGTTATTTTGTATCATTCTCATTTACCAGTGTAGATCAAATTCAGGGATAATTCAGCTGTCCTAACTAGTAATGGTTACTTGAGTTGCTGTCAGGCAGAGGGATGAAGTTCATGTTTGAATGATGATGAGTCACTATTAGGTACAGAGGGAAGAGGGACATTGTGTTCTCTGCTCTTTAAAGTGGTTCTTCTTTGCCTTCTGACATTATATCCATTGCAATTCTATCCTTGAACAAACCATCAGACATTACATTTGGAATGTGTGTGTGTGTGTGTGTGTGTGTGTGTGGGGGGGGGGGGGGGGGGGGGGACCCTAAATTTTCTTTAGTTTGTTTTTCGATGTGATTCTTCTTGTGTCTTCTTGTCCTGTGCCTCCTGCTGTACTTCCTGCTGATCACCTGAATCTATACCGCTATGCGCTTCTCTGTCTTTTCTGTTCACTGTGCGGAGGTTCTGTTCACTGTGTGCAAGTACTGTGTCAGTACCTGTTCTGTTTTCTTTGTGCCATTACTTTCCAGGACTGTTCTTTTCCTGCAGTATTCGTTCCTCATCATGACTCTGAAGCTGGTACATTTGGATGGTTTCCATCAGCATTCAGCAGTAATAAGCAGTAATCAGCAGTAATAAACAGCCTGAGTGATTTAATATATAGCAGTAATTGCATCAGCAATGGACAACATGGGCGACAGTATTTATCTGAGGAAAAAAACGTGATATGATCTTATTAATTCATCTTTTTTAATCTTGCTTTGGAAACTGCATAGTCTGACCCCAGTGAGTATGCCTAAACGCTCAATCAAACAAATTAATTAGACTTATGGTCTAAGGTAATGACTGGGTTTGAAAGTCATTTGGGGGTGCTAATGTTACCCTCCAAATGTCTCATATCTTTCCACATCACTGTTTGGGTCTTTAATGTAAAAGAGTTGCCCACTGGACACATTTACTGTATGTTATTTGTGAATATATTTAAAATGACCCATGTTTAAACCAAGAGATCAGTTGTATCCTTTGATTACCGGTACTAACTGGTAATCATCCACTTCTAATTTATACACTGGCAGCAGTACTATGTTGTCCTAAAGTATTGTCATCATTTCAAGCTTACAGAATGATTTATGACATGCAACACAACACCACCACAATGTCATTTGAGGTTTAAACAGCTTAAATGTGGTTCATATCCACCATAAGGCTAGCCTCAGTGTGCTATGAAGAGTCAGTCATTCTGACCGTGCTGTCTAAAATAACTGGCTGGAAAATGTAATATCTTAGAATGGGCCTGCTCTCCTATACGTTGAAGGGCCCCAGGAGTTTGTGATGAAATAGTTTGCGTGCATCTTATTAATGACATTCAGGAAATAACGTGTGCATATAAAGCTTTTGTAACTGCCTAAGATGTGGTGAGAAAACATTCCTTTTGCCTCGCTTTAACAACTTATATAGTATTTGTTGGAATAATTTCTCTGATTGTTTTGAGTTGTTTGTTCCCTCAGGATTAAATACTGAGTTGAGAACATTGCATTTTATAACCTACATCTACATGGTTCCCCCAGCCCAGACTGTAATAGTCTCTGAACATGGAAACTCCTAGAATCTCAGATTGCTTGTTTGTGGAGGCACTGAGAAACCCAGGCTCATTGAATATACTCATAAGATCATCGGTAGTCATTTATGGGTAACAATAAATCTACATGAATACGCATTCATCAATGCTTTAATTGCTGCATTAAAATTGGTAAGTTTATAACAAGTCAATACATGAGTCATTAAAAATAGCCTAGGCTATGCATTCATGTTTAACACATACTGAGACCTATATCATTTACTGTGAAATCACGGTTAAGGAGTGCTGGTATATCAGACCTTAAGTCACCCTAGGGATTGAGATGTTAATGAACTATGGGGTACTCTTAGAGAATTAACAAGTTCATTAATTAAGGTCTGATACATGAGTGAATCATAGGCTAGTTAATTAACATCTCAACTCCTTGGGCTACTGAAGGTCTGATATACCAGCATTCCATAACCATGGTTTCAAAGTAAATCATATAGTCTAGGACTCAGTACGTGTTAAACATTAATGCATTATGTATATTTTAATGACTCATGTATACACTTATTATAAACATATCATTGTTAATGTAGTAATTAAAGAATTAATGAATGCTTATTAATGTACCCTTATTGTAAAGTGTTACGTATTTGTGTCATGATGTCAGTGCAAAGGCAGTCCAGGAAATGCAACTTGCCAGTTTTTTTTATTTTTTTTGATGGAAGACAATAAAATGGCCTCTATGATTAATTAGTGTTTGCCTTCATTGGGTGCTGATATTTTCTCAGCCCGTTTTTTTTTTAGAAAATGATTGCGCTGACATACATTGTTCCACTCTGCAAGACAGAAGTCCATGTAAGTCATTTTCCATGAGCACAGTCAAACACAAGTCCATTAACACCTGGTCTGGCCGAGGTAGGTCCATTAGGGTATTGCTTTTAAAACACTATTATGTTAAACACAGGAATGCAGAAAGGTCAGAGCTTTGTCTCATTTGCTTTTATCTCTACTGATGATGAGGACTGTGGAGAATTTGAGAAAATAAAAAACTAAAAAACAAACAAACAAACAAAAAAAACGCTTATATTATGAACAGTGTGTGAGTGTGTGTGGGTGGGTGAGTGTGTGTGTGTGTGTGTGTGGTGTGTGTGTGTGTGTGTGTGGTGGTGTGTGTGGTGTGTGTGTGTGTGTGGGTGGGCGGGTGGGTGTGTGTGTGTGTGTGTGTGTGTGGGTGGGCGGGTGTGTGTGTGTGTGTGTGTGTGTGTGTGGTGTGTGTGTGTGTGTGGGTGGGCGGGTGGGTGTGTGTGTGAGTGTGTGTGGGTGGGTGTGTGTGTGAGTGTGTGTGTGTGTGAGGGAGGCGGGTGTTTGAGTTATTACATGTCAATCAAAATGAAATAATGCAATAAAGGCAGTATATTTTCATGCAGATTAAAACAAGAAAATGGCAGCAGACAGACTCTGCCCTGGCAACACATCCTCGTCTGTTTCTTCCACGACGTTGTGTGAGGTTGTTCATGTGGCAAGACAGTATTTGAATCAAATCTATAGAGTGAAAAGCCTGTCAAATGGAGAGAAAAAATGGGATCATGACAGAGAAAATGTTTTAAGTCATATGACAGATGTGATCGAGCTGTCTTTAAATGCACCCTGGTGCTACATCTTCGCCTGTGTGACTACATGTCATTGTGTTTATGTGTGTGTGTGTGTGTTTTGGATGGGTTCATCTTTGCAGCAAGGGTAAAAGAAGGAAAAAAACAAAAACAAAAATGAAAACTGACTTACTGGAAAATAGTAAATCGTTGAGTCTCTGGATGCGGTTGACCTTTTATAGAGACGAGTGGGTTTTCCATTTATTTGAATGTTCTTCAGCCCAAGTGAAGCTCAGATCAATCCCGACGCGGTGGCAGCTCCGAGCCTCAGAACTGGAGATTAAGAATGACAGCCAGCCCTGAAAGAGAAGCCTTTGGAGAGCCACTGCCTTCTCTGTAGGCCTTATTCCTACAGACTTATCCTACACATCTGTCACTCTCTGTCTCTCCCTGGGGTGTAGTACAGGGGGCTAAAACCAGTCATGGTCAATGGTCCTCAGACATGGTGGATCCAGATGGATTTTTGAGATTTGGTTTTAAAAAATTTATAGCACAAGGGCAGTATCAAAAATGCTCTTGTCATTCTCTGTCGGGTTCACATAAATAGTAGAGTTCTGTCCCTGTTCTCAAAGAGACTTCCCTTCCCTACCACAGTTAGCACACGTCAAGGCAAAACTCTCCAGCGTGTGTGTGTGTGTGTGTGTGTGTGTGTGTGCGTAATTAGCAGCATGTATGTGGAAGGTGACAGGAGCTGTGATGCGCTGTGTGAAATGTGATGCCTGCCATACTGGGGTGTCAGGTTTAATAACATCACGCCACGGTTTTGTTTACGCTCTGTTTTAATTTTTGTAATAGCATACTGAATGTGTGCAGAACTTAACCCACACACACATACAAACACAGACACACAAATGCAGAAAGAGGCTTCTCTTAGAACAGCTATGGACCTGATTCTGCTGGTCATATTTTGGTGGGGTCTCACTCTTTGAGGTCCGGAGTAAGAAGGGAAAGCATCGTGCCACTCACTCAGTGACCAACTGCTCCCAGGAGACAAGGCGAGGAGAGGTGAGGCAGTAAACTGTGGTGCAGGTCACTGCATAAGAAGCAGGAGATTGAAAACCACTCAGGAGTGAAGAACCGATTCAGACTGTAGGAGCAAGGGACAGTTTTTCTGTAGTGCTTGCACATGGACACAAACTCATAAACATACACACACACACACACACACACTTATATTGCAACAGGAATCTGACCATGCACACATAGGCTACAGTACAAAACAAATACATGTCAACTTGCATATACACACACACACACACACACACACACGCGCAGACGTCACTAGCTTTGAAGCCCCTTGGTCAGACAATTTAGTCAAGTAATTCAGTAGAGAGTAATTTCGTTGAGTAATTTTGTAGAGTAGTTTCTTCACAGGAGGTTTGCCTGAAGTGCAGTTCTCACTGTGAAAGCTGATTACATTCATATGTGTATGATGATCTTGTGCTCGTCCTTAAGATGCAATTATATTAAACCACTTATTTCCTTTTCTTTTCACTGTGTGACTACAGGGTGCTAAAATAGATATTGCTGTTTTGGCAGCAGATTGATTGATCTCTCTCTTGACAGCCCAGTGTTGGACTGTCTGTATTGGGCTTGTCATTTTGCATTTGTCGAAGTAAAGTGGATTGTTGGCAAGAGTTTGTTTTGGATGTACATCAGAGAATGATCAGAATATAGATTTTGGAAATAACAGAAAATGCCTCCATATTGTTATACAAATTGACCATATGGTGTTGTGCTTCCATTTAAGCGCAGCATGGGTCAACAGAAGCTGTAGACACACACTGTACCTGTGTTGGTCCCTGACTCTCCCAATATTTCTATGACCTTTGAGTTCGGTACAAAACTAAAGGAAATTGAATGTAAAACAAGAGCGTTGCAAGTGCCTGCACAAATGCTTCAGGCTAATCCACTTCAATACCATCACTGTGTGATGAATCATCGGGGTCGAGATGTAGTCTTTTGGTCCTGATAAAATCATCGGCCTTTTTATCGGTCGCGGTGACACGGTGAGAGCAAGAGACGCCACAGCCTCGCTCCACAGTCCACAGAGAAGTGAAGGCCTTTTTCAAGCCTTTAAGATATTACCACAGTTACGCTCTTGAGCTGAAAAGAGGTTGCTGCACATGTTGAGGGAATGTACTTTAGGCTTCACATTTCCCCAAGACACCTTTTGCAGTTATGCCTAGATGGCAGTCGCTTTTTGATGGGTGTACCATCAAAACCTAACATGTGCATAGAGTCCCTAGCATGATGCTAATGACTAGCCTCCAGCTTCAGGCCCACTGGCAGGGAAGCACACTGCAGAGGAAGAAAGAGCATTCGTGACAATCCCCCCTACAGGGTTTGTCATCATTATCAAGCTGACCACTGGCGATTCCACCTGTATATGTCTGGCTTTCCCCGAAAGCGTCTGCCAAGTGTTGACCCTGCAATTATACAGTCTGCATGCTGCCACTCCTTATTGCAGAGCTCTTTGCATAAATTAGCGGAAATAATGGGGGTTAAGTGAGGCTTGGGGGGTGTTTGTCGGCGAGAGCAAATGTGCACAGATGAGATTCCCAACCCGCCAACCTGATGATCACAACCCTTATGCTGAAAGGCCACAGGCAGGCTCTATATATGCAAGTGGAATGGATGTGCAAACCGCAAGCATAAGAGAAAGACATAATGTGTGCATCAGCAGTCTATAGACTGTACCACGAATAGTGTCATCTCTCTATATTACATGGTGTTGTCAGTGTCATTCTTGTATTTGCTTTGATTTTAGAAATGTTAAAATAGCCTACTGTTTTATTAAATATATACTCAAACATGGCATGGCATAATGCAGAATTAGCACCGACTCAGACACTTCCCTGGGATCAAACTCTCTGAAGGAAAAACAACCGAGGATGGAAGGTTGCCATGGAAACATCAACATGAGTTGATCTGTGAGTTTATCTAGCGTAAGAATCTCACCAAATTGTTCATAGTTGTTGGTCTTTATCTCAACAGTTGTCATTTTCCCTTTGTTTCTGAAAGGTTGCGCAGGACAGCTGTAAGGTACTGACACACAGCACCTGCTATGGGGTCTTGGAAATGTTGGAACTTTATGACATTGTTTATTTTATTAACACCTTGTAAGTGCAGAATGGATTGCTCTGACATGTATATCTCCACCACATTTGACTTGACAGTCAGACTTTGCATACTAGCAACCTCCCTACCTCCCTGATATGTCCATTAAGATTTGCGGCTATAAGATTGCCATATTTTAGTGCTAAATTTGGAACTGGCAGATTACAAAAGGATTTAGTGAATAGACATACAGTAAGCTGGTGTTTTATACAGGTTGAGCTGAGATCTTGTGTAAAAATTGTCTCCAAAGCAGATAAATCTCAGGCTCTGGACAGGCATTGGTGACTGCAATCACTTCACTGGTTGACACTCCATGCTGTAGTCATCTCTTTATATTAGGTGAAATGTTATTCACATTGTAATTAGGATTCGGCATGATTTTTCCCAACTCTTCTTTTTAAAAAATATGTAAAAATTGACTCACATGTGACATAATCCAGTTGAATCCAGTTGGAAGGCAGGCATTCAGTGCTTTTAATGACTCCTCTTTCACCTCTGGGTCAGTCTGGTCGGGAACAGATTATACATCCTCTACTTCTGTATGCATTTCAGCAGCTCCACAGAGCGCAGACTTGAGGGCACTTTTTTTTTTTTCAGTCTGACATTAGTGTCACAAGGATCACAGTCTTGAACCCAACTGTACATAGTGTCACAGGGAAAAATAGAAAATTAATAGGATCTGGAACCCTAGCCGCAGAAAAAGCAGTGCTCCGTGTTATAGCATGATCAAAGAATAATGGTCGTAACCCGTCCACACACACAACACACAAACAACACACACACACACAGACACACACACACGCACACACCACCACCACCAACACCAACACATCAACTGGAAAGAATAGCAGAATAAATGTCCATTCTGCAAGCCTCCAGGTACTCTGAGTAAATGAAACTAATGATTTAGCCACTTCTGTCCTAGCAGAGCAGCATGCAGAGTCCTCTCTCTCTCCCCATGCTGGAACATCACATATCCTCACATACTGAACATACACACATAAAAGACATGCAAATGGTAGGCTATAGCCATTTGACTGCCAAATGATTCACTGGTTACATAATCATCTGTGTTATCTGATTGGTTCACAAGCAGTGTCCCCTCCAGTTTCTCAGCTCGTCAGTCGAAGTGCCATCAACACCAGGGTTTGGATATGGGTATGGGTTTGACGTCAAGGAAACGCTGTTTCTCTTGTAGGATTCCAGGACTGGCTTACGTTAATGTAAATGTAATCATATGTAAAACACTGGAAAAAATGAGAAATACTACTAAAACATTCATCGAACATATTGCTCTTCACAAAGTTTACTGACCCTTGACAATATTCCCTAGTTTTGTTGTTTACAATGTTAAACTAGCAGTATAGACAAGCAGTGTAACCCTTCTGCACAGAGCAGCTCCATCCAGACCTGGATGTGTGCATGACAGCTGGAGGGCTCATCAGTCTCCATTAACCTGACCCTGCATACATTACTCAGGAGGATCCATCACAGCTGAGGAGCCTCAGCATCAATCACTAAGAAAATAACGAAGGGAAAAGACTAATCATTCTAGCAACAAAACACGATTTTGTCACCAGGCTGTTCTTTCTAACTCTACAATAGACCGGGGTTGTTGCATTTTGCAATGTCTGAGTGTGGAGAATGGTGTTGAGCACAATCTAAGATTCTGTATACAACAGATACAACTCTTTTTGCTAGCTTTTTGATACTGTATTTGTATTCTTAAACAAATCTGTATGAATTAGCGGTTCTGTGCTCTCTGCAGAGATGGCAAAAGTACACACTTTCCATACTCAAGTAGAAGTACTGTAGATCCTTGTGTAAAATAATACTGGTAAAATTGCAAGTACTGACTTGACTTCCTTTCTCAAGTAAAAGTGAAAAGTACAGGCTCTAAAATGAAAAAGTATTAAAGTAAAAAGTATACTTTAGCATGTTTAAAAGACTATTTTGATGGTAGTTTTTGGTGAAGGAGGCAGACTAGCCTACAATACACGAGATTACCAGCTGTAACAATCCTTAACAATTATTTAATTTGTCTAATAGCGTTTATAGTGAAATTCTATTACTGTCCCATCCATTTGGAATCAGCCTTGATGTTGGGAAAGCACACCATATGGCCACAAATTGAAGAATATTGGTAACTTCCCTCAAATGCATTAAGTGCATTAAGTAACTAGTTTGTTTTGAAAATGTAAAGAGTAGAAAGTACAGATATTTTAGTTAAACTGTAGTGGGATAAAAGTCAAAGTTGTCAGAAAAATAAATACTCAAGTAAAGGACTGATATCTGAAAATGCTACTTAAGTAGGCCTACAGTACTTAAGTATTTGTACTTACTTACAGTCTCTGGCTCTCTGTTCATCAAAGAATGACATGACTGTATGTTTCTCTTCATCAAAGATACTGTCTCCAAGGCAACCCCCCTTCAGAAGTGTTCCAACATCCACCACACCACACACTTGTTACTTGAGGACTGTGCATGTTTGGGCCCCCATTGCAAACTAGGCCTGTTAGGTTTGTAGTTCTCTTTTAAACCATCTCTTATCCTCAGGGCTTTGAATTTGAGACAACCATTCATTTCCACTTCTTCCTCAGAGCCAACTTGCTTATATAGTGAACTATTGGGGAAAAACCTCAAAGAACTCATGTGTGCCTATAAGACAGCCTTTCACTGAAAGAAACATTGGTTACTGTATAAACTCTGGGTCACAAAACTTGTAACTGTTTTCAGTGCTGCTGAAAAAGGTGTCCAACAATATCCCTCTGGGTCTGTGACTGCTAAGTAGCGAATGTGTATGTTTAAAGAGGAGAATGAAGAATTCAACCCCAAAGGAGTCCTTCACACCTCCGCTCCAGATAATGTGGTGTTCTAGTAGAATAGAACTGCAGTGGATGGATGCCTATTTTAGAGGATATGCTTTCCCGCTCTGGTCCTGTTACTGAGCTTATTCTAGTTATACAGCCTGTGAGGACAAAATGATGTGTATGCACACAGCCCTGACTGTAATTTCATAGAGCACTACTTTCAAGTGCTAAACCCAATTGTAGCAGGCTAATCGCCACAGTATAGCAGAATCAATGTCTGCATGACTGTTGCTGCTCTCATATAGTTGTCATGGAGAACAGGTAAGCCCATCAGAGAGCCATGCTTATTATGGTATTATCATCACACTAAGGGAAAGAATAGAAAACTATCATCAAGTAATTAAGCTATTCTTAAGGCAGCATCTCTTCAAGGCAGATTGACAGTGAAGTACTATGGCACTTAAAGGTTGAAGGTAGTGGTGTTATATTGATTTTGAAGACTTTGAAGTCTCACTCCTTTTGTAACGAGAGTTTCTTTTAAGGCATATAAACATATTTTGCAATTTACATTTATGTATTCAGCAGACACTCTTATCCAAAGCAATTTACATTTGTCAATTATCAATTAGTTCAGGGCCATTCAGCATCTTGGGGTTAAATGCCTTGCTTTAGGGCACAATGGTAGCAGCTGGGATTCAAATCTGCTACTACTGCCCACATTTACAGAATTTTGAAAAGAAACAAATGTTATTGTTTGTCCAATGTCCATTACTGTGTATTATATTGTCATATGCCAGAATGGGAAAAGTTATCAAACACAGCATGAATTCAATTCAATAGCAGTTCAATATTAGCTGCAAGTTTGTGCTTGCTCAGCCGCACCCCCACACCCCCCCCCAAACACACACACACACACACACACACACACACACAAAAACACCTCATATTTGACTGAAGAGCATTTTATTAAGAAATCACACTAATACTGTTAGAAACTATGCATAAATATCTTTCCCGACAGTAGGCAGCATTCAGATCCGGCAAGTCCATGACTGTTTGGATTTACTGCTGGCTTTGTAGTTTATACACCAGCATAATGTGATATAGAACCACCAAGATGGATTTGATGACAGACAGGGGGAGAAAAGAGGAGGTAAGAATAAGGGTTCTATAAATAACTCATTGTTTTGCTGCCACAAAGGGCCGAGGTGGGAACAAAAGCACTCAGGCTTAATTGGGTACACTGGCAGCCTGTTCATTTCTGCGCCTCACTATCAAGGCTGCCACCGCCGGTGTTGATACAAGGTAGGCTATTGTTGGATTTAGCATATTCTTCCACACTCTTTTATAGAAACTTTTGTTTAACGTGTCTGAGAAATGTACTATTTAGAAAGAAGGGGGATCAAGAAAAAAAAGAAGAAAAAAAACTAAGAAACTAATTTTGAGTGTCAAAGGAAAAGTATCCTTGGTTGGTAAGGGGGGTGTCGCGTTAGTGTTTCTGAGAAAGGTTTTTTGTACCAGCTTCAGCACCTTCTGTATTCAGTAACAATCGTTTGTGTCTCTTCAAACAATCACTGGAGACTGACTTGGGAACCAAAGTTACATTGTGAGGCTTAGCTGCCAGACTCAGTTGGCAGTAACTTTTCCTATGGCAATCACAACAAAAACAGAACACCAGAGGCAAAGAGAGAAGAGCAGGAAAGAGAAAAGAGAAATGCGACCGAGAGAAGATGGATGCGAGGAACGTGTCGAGGCACAGAGAAAGCGATATGGAAGGGGGGGTGGGGTAGGGAGGCAAAGGGTAAAATATGGTAATCTCTGGGAGCAGCTGAGGACTCCAACGATAGTCCCTGCACTGCACTGGCTGATGTATTCCATTGAGGCAGGGACCTGGTCATAGTGGCGGTAGGGGGGGTGGGGTGGGGTGAGGTGAGGTGAAAGAGAGTCTGTGTTGAGTGGCAGGCTGAATAGGCAGCAAAATCCACCACCAACCCCGGCCGCCAATCCCATCATCAACCCCAGCCCCTTAGGCTGCACTGGAGACAGCCAATTTCTTCAGGTGGTCCATGAACACCTGCAGGCTCACATCGTCTGTCAGGATGGGCGCCCCAGACTCCTGTACAAAGGCACACAGTGAACAGGGGTGAGCGAAATGGCAGACACCTTGTTTAACGGGAAACATTTCAATTTCCTCTTGACAGACTCGCTAATGAAACACATTAGCCTGAAGCAAGAAAGGGTCAGGTTGTTTTGTTGTTGAGAGGTATTTATTATTTAGGGTGACACATACAAGCACAATTACATGTGCACAGACAGAAAGACACACACACACACACACACACACACACACACACACACACACACACACACACACACACACACACACACACACACAAGACCACAAAATGTTGGAATTATTTAGAAGTACTTAAACCACACCCCCTGGCACTCATAGAAAACACACTCTCACACACACACACACACACATACATACACACACACACACACACACCTGAAGCAGCTTCACACATCTTACCTGGCCCCAGGCATACATGTTGTTGTGGGTCTGAGATGGATTGACTTTGGAGAGCAGGAAACGAGCCTAAAAGGTGAGAGAGGGGAGAGGAGAAATGTATCGTCTCTTTGGCAGTGCTGAGGAACATAATCCACATTGACAGAGTGGAGGACCTGGGGGCCGCTGAACAGGGCAGGAAGGCCCACTTCATCAAGGGCCATGTGCTGGTGTAATTAGAATCACTTTCAACAATACACTGTGCTTTCATTGAAAACACAAGAAGTCTATGAGCTGTGCATCACCAGAGCTTGATGTTTTTACATAAAGTCTCTCTGTAGGTGTGTCTATTAATATGTAAGACATTTGTGTGTAGTGACTGAACTGTTTGTGTGGCAGTGATTGTTTTTTTTTTTGGGGGGGGGGGGGGGGGGATTTTCTGATCTCATAGTCTCCCTGTGTGTGTGTGTGTGTGTGTGTGTGTGTGTGTGTGTGTGCTTCCCTGCATGTTTACATATGAGTGTATTCCATCTGGAGCAGGGCCTGACCTGGCTGCCTCCGTGCTCCGTGTCAATGTAGCGGGGCATGGGGAAGCGGCTGTGCAAGATCTCCTGGGCGTCGTCCACGGGGGCCTGCAGAAGATGCCGGAAGTTCTCGTACTCTGGCATGTCCTGGTAACCCGCCTTCCTCCACTGAGCAACCGTCTGGGGGGGCAGGAAGAGGGAGTGAGAGAGGGAGGGGGAGAGAGGCACAGAGCACCAAAGAAGCAGAAAAGAGACACAGAGCGAGAGAATAAAGAACAGGAGAAAGAGAGAGGGCGCGAGAGAAAGACAGAATAAAGAAAAGGAGAGAAAGAACAAGAGCAGACCACTCAGAAGTGTTTGCAGAGGAATCCAGGGAAAATGATAGAGAGAATGGTTTATAGCGAAAGAAGTGATAGACAGAAAGACGGAGAGAGGAGGCACTCAGACACATTTCATTGGAGCAGACCACAGAGCGGGCAGATTAAGTTTTTATCCTGCCCTCATGGGCCAAACATGGATTTTCTGCCAGAATAAGAAACATTTTGTGGACGCTACAGACTTCTGATAAGGGTGTGTGAACTGACTGAAAACTCAGCCAAACAATAGCTCAACTACAGAATTTACTAATGCATGAATAAAAAAAAAAATTTGACCACGCTTCCCCAACCCTGCCAAAGCATTTTCCTCACACAGTTAGCTTCTGTCTAATGGTTCCACACTGTCTCTCTTCCGCATCTTTCTCCTTCTCTCTCTGAGGCTGACCTCAGCCTCTGCAACAGAGGAGCTCTGTTTCTACGGCATCAAACTGTGCCTGTGATGTGTGCTCCTTCCCACACCGTGCCCAGCTCTTTGCACTGCTCTGGGTACAGCATCCCTGTGGCAATGTCCCCGCTCCAACCCCCAAACCACCACCTCGCTTTTCTACACTACCCTCCGTTATAAACAGATAAAGAGACACCAGCCAAACTGCTTTCAGAAGTCTTAGGGCCAGCTCCCAGGACTTCGAGTCTCTCTGAAGATTGATTTGAAACACAAAAAAACAGACTGTCTGGAGCGATATTTTGCTGTTGAAATAGCACTGCAAGCCAAGCAGTGATGAAAAGTTGAGGTCTGTAGTCTTTTGTCAAAAATGAAAAATGTATAAAAAAGCATGTATGTTAAGTAAAGCCCTCTGATATGCACTGCACGCTTTTTTCAAATATTCATTTTTTTCTCCATTCAATTTCATTCATTCATGACTTTATTCTCTTATCACTTCAGACATGGACACAGATGCCCAAATACTACAGAGACAATAGGGGAACACAGAACTCTTTCTGTAATATTTCTGTAAATAAATAAATACATTTCACCCTTCTTTTATACCAGTGAGATATTTGATGTACCTTATGAGAATCCTTTGAGATTCAGTATATTCCCAAATCAACACAAGCAGTGGAATGTCACCAATTAAACGCTCTACAAGCTCACACTTTCAGCAAAAGCGAGTCACAGGATTCCTGTGAAACAGTGCCGACAATCGAATTTAACACCAGTCAGGAAACACTGGGGGGGGGGAAAAAAAAAAAGGCAAACATCGTTGACATTGAGACGCTATAAAACATACGAGTGATTTCAGATATCTCAGGAGTCTCTACTACTAGTCTGGTCCTAGGTGTGGAGACCTGACCCCCCCCACCCCCTCCAGCCACCCAGCTTGGCCAGTCTTGTTATCTTACCTCTCCATGGTAGATGAGAATCTGGAAGAAGGTGTCCATGAGCAGGATCCGGTCAGGCAGGATGCTGCTACTGTCCAGCAACACAGGCTAAACACAAACATAACCACAATGATCAAACATGGCTGAGATTGAAGCTACAAAATCGATGTTTTGGGGGATGTGTCTCAATGAGTTCTATAATCCTTGCTAATTGGGAAGAGAATAAAAATAAAAAAACCCAGTCATAGTTCCTTGGAAGCGGATAAGCCGTTATTAGCCTGACGTATTTCTCCATCCCTAGAGACTAGTGTGGTCTACAGGCTTTCTCCAGCCCACAACGGTAGCTGCTAGGCTGCCCTGAAACCGCAGCCATTTGGAGATCTTGAGGGCGCAAGAGCAATTAGTTCTGCTAACAGACGCTGGAAGAACAGCAAAACAAACGGCCCCAGCGCTCAGCGTCTCCTGGTTACGAGCGCCTGACGATGAGGGATGCCTACGTAACCTATTCACTTCAGTCTGGTCATAAAGGAAGGCGTTAAATAGTAAAAGTAAACACATAAGCGTGTACACGCACGCACGCACGCACACTTAGACAAACATTCATTCATGTCCCTGCTAATTAATTCCTTGCCGAAAAAGCTGCACGGCTGCCTCTCTCCTCCCTTTTTCATCCCTGTAATTGTCAGAGCTGTAGTGTTTTTCCCCATCTAAAACCATCATTTGTCATTAGCCCTGACTGCTCTCCTAGTGGATGCTCTGCGGGTGTGAGCAGTGTAGTGTGGAAATCTCATTGTAAGGAGAAAGCACTTCTAGAGATAGATGGGAAACTAGGCATGACTCAATATAGAAACTAACAATTCAATTCAAATACTCTCTCGGGAGTAATTAACGAACACAGAAAGTTATGGGCACAACCTCTCCTCATTCCAGTTCAGTGGCTTCACTCTGCGTGTCTGATCACCTTGTACAGTCAAGGGTTTTAGTCATGTGTCTGTCCACTTTTAACA
The DNA here is from genome assembly GCA_015244755.2 of Tenualosa ilisha. Classification (NCBI taxonomy): domain Eukaryota; kingdom Metazoa; phylum Chordata; class Actinopteri; order Clupeiformes; family Clupeidae; genus Tenualosa; species Tenualosa ilisha. Next base: position 730,176 of record PYXC01000134.1, on the reverse strand, counting down.
TGAGCTCTCCTCTTGAAAGTGTGAACAGCACTCAGAAGCCTACAGCCAGAGGGAGACAATGGGCTGTGCCTGTGCCTTAAGGTCAGTGCAAACAGCTTATATAAAACCCGAGTGACATCACAATGCCTCATCAGGACCAATAATATCCATCACTATGTTCCTTTGCGCTTGCTGTGTGTGTGTGTGTGTGTGTGTGTGTGTGTGTGTGTGTGTGTGTTGGTGGGGTTTGGGGCAGAGTCCTGGTCTACTACTATTCATTCAGCACTGACCTCAGGGGGTCCATTGAAGCTGTATGCGTAGAGGATGGGCTGGATCATGATGAGCGACTGAGTGAGGTCCTGTCTCATGAACTGGTGCCTGTAATAGGAGCTCTCGTCTGGGCTGTTGTTGAACACTTGCAGGAATGGGGACCTCCGCAGATGAAACATGAACTACGAAACCAAACACACAAAGGACACACTGGGATGTTAGGTATATGAACAGTGAAAGACGCAAAGTAACACCAAATAAATTATTTGATTTTCTGTCTATTTACTTTACTTCACATCTTCCTGACTCCATTACAAAGCTACAGCTGAGGGCCCACACTGACCTGGGGATAGAGGGAGAAGGTCTCTGAGAAGCGGAATGAGTTAGGGTCATCCTTGTGATAATCTCCAAATTTCTGGCACTGCAAATGAGAGACCAAGAGGAAAAAAATTAAAAAAAAAAAAAACAAAACACACAGACACACCGGTACACACTCTCAAAGGCTTCAAGATGTTGACATTCAGACAAAAATCAGGTGAGTGTGTGCTGAGGGGCCCCTAGGTGACAACAGAGTCAACAGAAGCATGATTAAATTACTACAGGACAAACCTGAACAGTGCAGCTTCTATTTACTCTGATTTTGAGTGAACAGAAATGTTTTTCTCTGTATTGTAGGGGGGATCTTTTTGCGTATGGTCATTGACACAGAAGCGCTATACCATCAAGAAAAGTATAAAACAATGAAGTATGTCATGGTGTCTGACCAGCACTGAATGGGGCTACAAGTAATTTGTCTCTGCTAAGCCTTTGGCAAATTTGAAGATCTGTGAACTGTGATCTGTGAACGTTTTTGGTCTGAGCAACCACCAAAAACCAATGAGTGGGAGGCAGTCGAGCGCCAGTCCATTGCTCATTAATGCAGCCTGAGCACAGTCACAGGAGATGGAGATGGCAGTGCTCAACATTAACAATAAATCATTTAGCTGAGGCTGTCTCTACCCAATCAGAGCAGGAGTCTGGCAAGTTCTATGCAGCCTGAGCACCTCCTCAGCAGGAGCACATTGGGGAGGATGCTTGCTGAAGGCACAGGGAGTTTTGTGCTGCTTGCTGAGGAGACACAGAAGGTCCCGCTCTATGGTGGAATTTCAAGACAACTTTATGGTCTGTCGGTTTCACTGCAATCTCGAGCCAGACAGAATATTCCTGAAAAATAAAGTCTAACTTTTAAAAAATAACTTTTGGGCTCTGCGGTCTTATTATGCAGAGAGGGTCCAAATAGAGGTGGGGGTGGTGAGATGGGGGGTGGATGTATTGACCTACATGTGAGTCTAGAAGCTTTAAGCTTAAGCCAGTGAACCCACCAGGCGGATGAGCTGGCGGTCCAGCCAGCGCAGTACGTCCGGTCCCTCCTCTGACTCGGCCCGGTACACGGCCAGACGCGCCATCAAGATGGCCGCTGCCTCCTGGTCAAACGAGGCCGCAATGCTTTGGATCTGCGTCTGCGCGTCGGCCCAGCTGAGAGACAAAAAGGAAACAGAGAGAGAAAGAGGGAAAAAGAAAGAGTGTGTTAATATTAAGTTTTCATAAAAGATTCAATCCTTAGGTGACAAATCTGGAATCAACCAAATGACGCTTGTCACTGCGATTAGATCTTTTCAGTACCCACTCTCATTCTACAGCCTGAGTTTAGGAAAACTGCAAAACTACAAAACAAACAAAAAAATCAGGCCAAGAGGATGTGTGTGTGTGTGTGTGGGGGGGGGGGGGGGTGACTGCAAATGGAGAGGTGCAGTAGCCTTCAAATCATCAATCACAAAAACAGAGAACTTAACTAGAAAAGCACTAGGGAAGCACAGGCAATATAGGGTCACTGGCCCAATACAAATTCCAGACGGTGTACCGGATGACCACCACAACTGAATCATCCGTTTCTTGGCCTAATACCCAAGCTGTCTGAAAATTTCATCCAAATTTGTGCAGTACTTTTCGAGTGATCTTACTCACAGACAGATGAACAGACAGACAGACAAACACCGGCAAAATCATAACCTCCTTGGCAGAGGTAATTAACCCTATCCCCCAACACACACACACACACAACACACACACACACACACACACACACACACACACACACACACACAACACACACACACACACACACTCCTCTCAGAGACACTTCAGAAGAAGACCTGTCAGATTGAGACTAATCAGCAAGCCGACGAGCACAAGAGCTCTATGCAGCATGCGTGTCTGTGCTGGATGGTGGAAATAAAACCAGTCTCCAGATGGTCTGCTGATATTATAGATCCCCTGGTCTACATTTTGCTATCATTTTATGCCATTTTATTACGGTTCTGCTTGTTTACATAACAACCTGTGTGTGGAGGTGAAGCTGGGGGGGGTGGGGGGGAGGGGGGTGGAATGTACTTTGATAAACATGTGCTCACTGTTTAGACTGTGAGAGAAGCACGCCCCTAACAGGATAGAGGCTTCTTTTCTGAGACTCTGCCTTTAGCGAGTTGTCATGGAAACTGCACAAACTTGACACTACAAGACAGAAAGTATCTGGAGAGACACAGAAATTAAAGAGACGCAGAAATAAAGACGCAGAATCTCTGCAAGATACTTTACCAAGACCAAGAATTACAAGCTGCATGCATTCAATGCCACACACAGCAAAAACCTTATGGCTCAGGGTGTATTGACGCACAATAGGCTGAACATACAAATATTCTGTACAAAGAGGATTACACCTAGTTATACACATGTACTTGTACAGGCGACTAGTCATACTTACATACATGAGAATATTAGGTACTACACCCACATTTGTACACACATGCAGACAAACAAACGCAAACACATGGGGGGAGCGTATGTCCATGTACGTTCAATCTGAACGAGTCAAGGGCATCTTAACAACTGAAATTACACATTTTCTAGAAGAGTCAGCCTCTCTCGATGGCGTGGAGCAGCGAGACCACTTGCATCGTGTTTTAGGTGGTGAGTGTGAGAGTGTGAGGGAAGTTTTAGTCTTGGTCGACTTTGTGGTAATATGCCATGGCTTGGGTCACTGGGACCCAATTCAAAATTAGATCTGTCAGTTGAGAGAGCAAAACCTATGTGAACTTCAGTTCCTATTGAACATCTGTCCAGTTTTGTGTCTTAAACAAGGAGAATGAGCGGTCTAGCAAGTGTTTATAGAGTTTATTGAAAACTTGTTGTAGATTTGGGTGAATGATACGGAAGATCAACAAAATGTACATGTTCTCAGAAATGGCCATTTATGAATGAATCATATACATGACTAAGTTATAAATAATAGCAGTATACATGATCTCTGAGGTATCTGCCAAAGATAATTGTTCAATATGAGGCCAATATTCTCAAGTAATCCATGAAAATCAAAATAATCTTCAGACGTACTGTCGGTCTGAAGGAAATGTAACAGACACATGCACACACATTCATAAGGGGAAGCATGGTAAAACATGCACACACAGACAGACAGGCACACAGGGAGAAACTTGAGGTGTGATACTAACTTCCTTGCAATGGTAGTCACTCGGATGCGTCTCTGGCCGCTGGAGTGTTGGTACTGCGTGACATACTGGACTGCCCCTCGGCCGCCCTGTGGGATTGGCGCGTTGTGCTGGAAACAGAGCACCAAACAGACACACATCATCTTCCTACATGTGAAAACCATCCAACCTCTCACAGCACTCCACAAATACATACTTTTTTCTGACTAGTGCTGACCTTGAGCACCAGACTGTATGGACACTGGTGTATGCTGTTTCAAGTCAAGTGAGTTTCATTGTCATTTCAGCCATATACGCTGTATATAGTGAGGCAAAACAACGTTTCACCATGGAGTCAAGTGGTGCCACATTAAGATACATAGAAGACATTTGAGACAGACTACATTTAGTGCAATTAAGCAACATTTTAAAAAAGTTCATAAAACAAACTCACATATTTTTTTCAATCCAATAACACTTCAAATTTATTTATTTATTTATCTACATTTTCATTTAACAGGGACAATGCACCATATTCAACTGAGCTATACCATAGCCTAAGGCTACTTTATATCAGTGGCTCCTGGGCAAGGGTTCATGTTGAAAAATGTATCTCACCAATTTAGCCACATCTCTTACAAGAGCCTCAGCAACAGCTAGAAACACTGAAATTTCTGTTCACCCTGCGCAAACATTACTGAGAAGATTAATCATCTTTCCCTTGCGTGTCAGATCTGCTCAGTATAGCAAGGGTGATGCAGTGGAAAGATGTTTTTCAATAAGCATCCTATTAGTGGCCTGTACATTTTGAGTGTGGCAGATTACAATATGGTAATATGGCAATTAATTTAAAACAAATATGGCTGTGTTAAAAAAAAATACAAGAGAAAGGAGAAGCTAAACATTAGCGAACAAAGATGGTGGTGGCGAACAGCTTCATCAATGCACAGAGCAGAAAAACAAGCACCTTTAATTGGTGACCAAGAGCTTAGCACAAGTCAGAAAAGGCCTCGCGATCATTAATGATTAGGGCTTAAAGCGAATTACTCTCGTGCTTCTTGCCAATTACCACAACAACACTCCAGCGCAAAAAGGCCTCATTAACCCGACTGGCAGCAGCTATTACGGAGAGAGGATATTGAATGTGGGTCCAGCTGTTTGCACAGAGACCCTGTTACAGGCTTCCTGTGTCCACACAACGCTCGGCTCTCTAAATGTTAGCCACCTTATTTGCACCTCTGGCAGAGCTGGGTGAGAGACAGAGGGCGAGAGAGACAGAGAGAGAGAGACTGTTGCATAGTTGGGTAGCTGGAAAGAGGTGTGTTTGTCTTTTTACAACGACAGGTGAGATGGGAGGTAGGGGTGGGAAAGGCAAGGCAGGTGAGAGCTCTGCAGCTTAGGTCCCCATGGAGAGAGATTTGGTGTGTATGTGTGTGATTATGAGTGTGTGTCAGTGTGATTATGAGTGAGTGCACGAGTGTGCGCACATGTGTTTATGAGTGTGTGTGTGACGGAGAGAGAGAGAGAGAGATAGAAAAAGAAAGAGAGAGAGAGAGTGTGTGTGTGTGCATGTGAGAGAGAGAGAGAGAATGATCTTCGAACACAGCAGGACACTGGCAGATCCATAGCAGCAGAAGTCCCTTGGTAGTGACAGACGCTCCACACCCATACAACTATGAAAACGTGACCACTTCCATCTGTGTCACCAGTTTCTTCTCATGGCTTATCTTGACAGAGGGAGCTTGACTTGGACTATGATACTCTGGACTGTGAATTCATGAAGTTCTAATTTTTTGGGGGTAAACGCTGTGTTTCAGAACTGGACACAAATGTAGCCAACGCAGAACGAAGAGGAGGAAGCGCTTTGAGAAAAAACCTATCCAGTCTCACACTCACACACACACACACACACACACACACACACCACACACACACACACACACACACGTGGGGATGGCGTGGAGCGAGGTGGCGTTCGCTACACTCATGATCTGCTCCAGCGCTTGCTCAGTGTGTGGCAACTTCATGCTTCTGGTAGTGGCGCTCCTCAACAGGAACCTGCGCAAGGACACCTGGCCGCTCACTTGCAGCTTCTGCCTGTGCGACCTGGCCCTGGGCTTGTCTATCATTCCCTTCAGCGCCCACACCAGCCTCTTTCGGCCCACCGAGGGTTACCCCAGCGAGAGCGCCCTCTGCCAGGTCTCTGCCTTCCTCTTCGTCCTGCTCCAACTGGCCTCTGTCCACTCGCTCACCTGGGCCACCGTGGACAAGTTCACAGAGATCTGCTTCGCGCTCAGCTACGCCCGCATTTTCACCGCGCGACGTGCATGGGTCGTTTTGGCCGCCGTTTGGAGCTACTGCCTGCTCAACGCTTTGCTACCGCTTGCCGGCTTTGGCAGCTACGGCTACAGCGCCGGCCGCTACGTGTGCGCGCCCAGCTTCCGCACGTCGTGCGTGGGCTTCAACGTGCTCTTCCTCGGCGTGGGAATCATCGCACCCATCCTGGCCATGTGTTGCCTGTACGGCTACATCGTCTACGTGGCGAAGAAGCAGGCGCGGCGTGGCACATTCGTCTGCAATGAGCAGCACTGCTTCTACGTGCCTGCCAACAACTATCTGCGCAGCTCCGTTGTCATGATCGCCACCGTAGGTAAGACCACAGTATGGGGCTTGGGAGCACAGGCACTCTCTGTGTTTGTGATTGTGATAACATGAAGGGACAAGCTTCACTGTTGAAAGGTCAGGTGGTGGGGTTCTGACTCTTCATAGCCCTGTTCATATTATGGGTCAAACCTGGTGCTTGAACTGAGGCCTGGCTCTGCTGTCTCTACTGTAATGGGTTAGGCTTAAACATGACCAAACCTGGATCTATTTTTCTGGCAACAGCTGATTTTTTTTCTTGCCTTTTTATCCGTTCATGGAATGTTTTGTCAGTTGGATTTTTGTTAGTTGGATACTTGGCCCACTACAGTATAAATCCATCAGGACCTCTTGCCCTGGTGCTTGTGCCCAAGCCAAAGTTCCTGGGCTGATGGCCCATAGTATAAACAGGGCTATAAAGTAGGAATGGGAGAAGTGTGTCTGACTTGGGCTCATCGCCTCAGCCAGGCTGTTGCGTAATTATATGAAATAGCACTGTTCTATTGATCCAGGGTATTTCTGCATTGAAGCGGCCATATGACACTGTTAATCATAATAGTAGGAATACAGTACTTGGTGGAAAACTGGCAAAATCATCAGTTTGGACATCACCCACCTTGCTTGATACATTGTTGCCTTATGACCTCTACAACATCCTGTGTTGGATATATGCTGTACAAGTGACTGGCCAATGTATTACTGTACTAGTAAGCAGAAATAAATTTAGGAATAAATAAATAAAATTAATACATTAAATTCTGAACTAGACATTTTCTAAAAGTCTCTAGATAAATTCCACAAGAATTTAGATGTGTCCCACTTTCCTCCATACTCTGGAGCACTATGGCTTGCCCATAGCCATATAATACATATAGGTGAAACATGATGCTATATTTGTGTCTGTAGCAGTAAACTAACTTATAGAGTCTAACTAACTAGAGTCTAACTATACATTTTCTAAAACCACTTCCCCTCTACATGTCATGTGAAATGATTTTGGACATTTATCTCTGCCAACTAGAACAGGACAAAATGTACTAGTACAGTTAACATCCAACACTGGACTTTGTAGAGGTCACAACTTCACAATGTATCAAGCGAGGTGAGTCATGTCCAAACTATAGATACATGATATCCTGAGAGACTATGCTTCTTGAAAATATAATATTTAGGCGATTTAATCAGTTTTTCCTTACTGGACAGCCCAAAAGGCATCAGCTGGACACCTCTTTAACTTGTATCTCTTTAACTTGTATGTACCATCACATGCCAAAATGCATTAGATGTACACTTGTTTCACCAAGACTATTAGAATGTTGCCAACTGAATGTTCCATTTGAGTATGTCACAATGGACTGGACTAAGTATTTTGAATGCCAGTTAATGTAGATTCTAGAACTGTATTGTAGAATACTGTAATGACATGATGTTATGTCACTTTTGAAATCCCATTTTAAGAGTATGAATATGCCAATAAAAAATTTGCCACCACCCAAATTCAATGTTATCATCCCGAAACATAAACCAGGGGTCCTAAGGATGCCAAAAATGTAAAAATCTCAAATATTTTTTCAGGGGTTCAACTGGATTTTTTTTGTTTTCCCCCTGACTATACATGAACAATGATTTCCCAACAACCTACCTAATTACAAGTGTTATTGTAGAAGATATAGTTTCCTTATTGCCCTTTCTAAGAAAATATTTTCTACTCTCTATACATTAAGCAGCACATCCCCAGTGACATAATTGCTATAAATACACGTTGGTACATATACAGCTAATTTATATTCAAAATGTTAATTATATAATAACAAGAATGTTCCAAAACCCTTTCATGCCATAAAGACAGGATTTCACAAATACAGTAAGCTTGATGAATGTAATAAAAAGAGGTGTGAGAGAGGGTGTTATCTGTGTTACAGCTGCAACCAAAATATCATCACCTTCCAAAAATAATTGCTTAAGTCCTTTTTTTTCAGGTGCCTAACTTGGGCGATTATTTTCAGAAGGCGACTGTATTCAAAATACAGTGTGATAAAGTGCTGGAGCAGTTCAGCTCCACTCAACCTTAAGCCTATAGAATATAACATAAAACCAACCCTTTCCACTCCTTGCCTCGTTTTATGTCATATGGAAACTGTATCAGACTACAGAAATTGGCACAATTAAACATTGTATCTGAAGCAGTAACATTATGGTCATTTAACTGACGTGTGAATAATTTTTCCAAAAACAAAAAAAACAACCAAACAAAAAAAACTGAAACCCTGCACTGCAGTCTTAGTGTAAGCTCTGAAAACAGCTGTCGCACAAACATGAGATTGTACTCAATCCCACCAAACACAATATGATATCTACCTGACCTGACGAAAGCTCTTATCTGTGTTTATCAGTGAATGTTTGTAAATGAGTGTTTACACTGAATCACCATGTGTCTTCCTGTATGTATGTGTGTGTAGTGTGTCTGTTGGTGTGCTGGTTGCCCTACATCGTGATCTGCTTCTACGAGACCCTGACAGGGAGAGAGTGTTCTGAGCCTGCCTCTGCTGTGGCCATGTGGCTGGTGCTCTTCACCTCTGCACTAAACCCCTGGATCAACTCCATGACTCAGACGTAAACCACACACAAAAACACAAACACACACAGCAAACAACACAAACACTATTGACCATTCCATCTACAGGAACTTATGATCCCAGCATCCCATTCCAACTATAGCCAAAGGATCACTTTGACAACTTATGTCATATGCAACATTGTGCTTTTTTTTTGTCCTTCGTCCTTTGTCCATAAAAGCATTTTATAAGCACTGATATCAGATGAGGAACCATGGCTTACAATCTCAATACTTGCAATTTTCAATACTCAGTATGACATTTGGGGAATGTACACTTGACACACTTTTGTGGTCCATCTACTGTAAAATTGCGTTACAAATGTTAGCTGAAGTGATATTCTACAGCGGAATTAACAAAGAGTCAAGCTGATAAGTGAGATTTCACACAGAATAATTCAATTCAACTTCAGGAGCACAACTTACTACCTCTCAATTTCTTCCTCTCTCTTTCTCTCCCTCGTTCTCTTTGACTCCCCCACCTCTCTCTCTCTCTCTCAGACGCTACCGAGCGGCTCTGCGTCTCAGTCTATCCAAGCTGCGGCAGATGTTCCAGCAGCGGCGCAAGAAGGACTCCATTTCTCAAAGCACGGCCATCCAGCCAGCCAGCACCAGAGAGAGCTGCTCATCCGCCCCGCCCCCCCCTGCCACCGCCCCGCCAGCCAGTCAGGTCTACTCAAAGGTCCTTCCCAGCATCCCATGGGACACAAGCGTCAGTGTGGGCACTAGCACAAGCACAAGCCCAGTAGTTAGCATCCTTCAGGACTGAGTCTATCATAGCATGCACATCAATGGGTTAAAGAAAACGCACACAAACACACACTCAAAAACAAAGCTACATGCCATAAGGAGGCCAAAAGGTGATAAAGAGTGTGCGTTTTTCTGGCGCTTTCCACGCCAAGTGTGGACACATAGAAGACACGTGAGGGAGTGTGAGGGGGAGTGAAAAGACAGAGAGCACAAATGGCTTCTGCTGCTTCTTCTTCAAAAGGACTGCTTGCTTGCTTTCAGTTATATTAATGCCACTGCGGGGACCACTGAAAGACCTTCACATGCTGCTTGAGTTATAAAAATAATAATATAAAAAAAAACCCCAAAAAAAAAACCTCATGGTGCGCTCGCCAGCATGTGCTTTCTCAATGGCACAATGGCATCAGTGGGCACGACTTATCACTGCGCGGACACAAAAGATTCAGGACTACTCTCAAGCCACGACAATATTTTCTTTGTTACTGAGTTAAATAAAATAAAATAAGATAAAACCTACCACTACTACGTAATGCTAAATGTTGTTCTACCGATATGTTTTAGTGACTGGATAAATTCATCCATTTACCCCTGTATTTCATTATACTAATGATCAAACATGCCACACTGTGTTCGTCTTTTTTCGAATCCAATCTGAATAAAGAAGAACTGTTCAGTCATCTCACTTAACTCATCTATTATTCATTTAGATCGAAAAAAATCCCATAAAAATCAGTATCAAGAAATCCAGGCACTTTGTCCAGTAATTATAGCAGAGCATTTCTGAAGACCTTGCACCCTCTAGTGGTGACAACCAGTAACACTCCACATCATTACACCCTAGGAATGATGCCAACTCTAAAAGACTGCTGTAGATGACTCAGCTTCAAGGACAACACAGACACGTCTCCAGTGAGCAGCTGTAAGGCTGAAAGGTTAGGTGATGAAACTCTAAAATGCCATTCTTACAACTGAATCAATATGTACAGCACAAACCTGGTGTGCTTATGGGGACAGGCATTTATAATCTACGGCACTGACTCAACATGCCAAAATATTGAGTGCTGTATCATTAGTGCCATGATGCAAACAGCAGTGAGGGTGTGTGTGTGTGTGTGTGTGTGTGTGTGTGTGTGTGTGTGTGTGTGTGAGAGAGAGAGAGAGAGAGAGAGAGAGAGACTGAGAGTGAGAGAGAGTGTGAAAGAGAGAGACAATACATACATCTGAAGAACTTGTGAGGACCCATAATGTAATACAAGAGTATTTGACCAGGCAGCAAGCACACCCAAAACATATTAAACATACTGTCCACACTGTTCTTGTGTATGTGGCACTAGTCCTAGCTATTTGACCATGGCCATTCGCACCACTGGCAGGTTTCTGATTGTTTTTAACACTTTTAAATTATGTCCCATCAATCCAGTTGGCAGGATTTCCTCTGCAGATGGGAGAGGAGAGGTAACAATTGAGTGGTTTCACACAGTCTGTGTAAATTACCAATTCACTGCACTGCTCTCAGAAACAGTGCTCAGAGACAGTGCTGGAGGCAATCACACACACATACACTCACACACACCCACCCTCTTACCTGATTGACCACCTCAAAGTATATAGCCAAAGTGGTACTTGGATCCAGGCCACAGATCTTCCACTGGCAAGTACCACCAGTGCCAATCTCCTGTGAAGTCATGACACATGGAGACAATGAAGTGGATGTATGGAACAGATCAATGGCTAATTAGGGACGTAACACTTCATCACAAATGAAATAGAAAAAAGCACATTAATAATACAATTATTACTATGTAGGGCTACAAATCTTTCAAAGGTACGCATTTAGCAACAGAGAACTAAGCTTAACATAGTCATTTACAACAAAAACACAAGTATAAGGTTTCAGCTGTTGGCAGGTTCTAACAGATGGAGTGAAGGAAAAGACCCTGAAAAAGTTGCACATAAACTAAAGTACTGTAGACAAGCAAGGTAATGTGGGTGTACTCACATTCTCAGACACACAAGGTCCTTTGGCATTCAGCGAAACACATGGGCCAATCGCTCCAGAAATCTTGACCTCTCGTGACGTCTGAAAGCCAATCAGACAGGTTTGACAACATCTGAGATAGAGTTATGAGTCACACTTTGATGAGTACAGGAGGCATAATACTGCTCCCCAAGCTCACAACACAATAGCTTTTCAACAGAAAACAGAATGGAAACTTAAATCTACCTTAATTTCTAAAGTGCCAGCGAAGGCCATCTTAAATGATCCTTGCACATCCTTTGTAAAGACTCTCTGGAAGGTCTGTTTGAAGAGTGACGTGTTGAAGGAATCTGCCATCACCATGTAACCTCTACCCAAAGAAAAAAAAAAATGAGGGTTTGACATCCATTATTGAAGACCAGACAACACTCTTAACATGGGACTGGCCGCTCAGGTTTGTCACAAGTGTGATTACACACCAAACTAAAATAAACAATAACAAATAACAAATGAGTGAAATATCACTCCACTGAATTTGTGTACTTGCCCATATATAAAAAAGACTTGCGCAATTCCTTGCGCTAACTCAACACCAGTCCTTAATCTAATCATAGACCAAGAAAAAACAGCTTTAGGATGTCTACTAGCCCTTTCTACTTCTTATTATTATAATCATCATGGATTTGGCCAGCATGACAGAGTGTCCTTTAGGGTTACAGGAAGAGATTGTAACTGCTCAGGTGCTACACAGCTGAGGTGCCAGCAGTCTGCTGCTCACCCTGTGTAATTGGGGCAACACTTCATCTCAGCAAGTCCCGTCTGGTCCAGGGCACAGGCATAGATGTCCACAATGTGGCCGTTAGCCGCTGCCCGGTTAGCCAGCGCCTCGTAGTGCTGGAATGCGTGGAGAGGTCGATTTAGACACAGTGCATAACAGAGCCACTTCATTTGCACACTAAAGCCTATAAGCCTGTTAGAGTGAGTACAGTGTTACATAGAGAATGACTCATTAAATCCTCAGAGTCGTTTAAGAATTCTGGATAAACTGCACATAATGACTACTATAAATAGGCCAAGCATGTAACATTAGGTTTAAGGCAATAAAAAACATTACAATTTTACATTACATTACATTCAATAATTCAGGAGCAGTGGTAACCCAGAATACTTCAGCCATCACTCATACACAAGAACGTCTTTCTATTTATACGGTATGGTTGTGCGTAATTAAACAGACTCGGGAAGAGATGGCTCATGGGATAAAGTAAGTCAGACAATCAATTCAGAGTGAGACAATGAGGCTATGAGATGCTGACTACAGACAGAGTGTGCTCACTTTTGTGGCCTTCTTCATGAACTTGGCATTGTCCTTCTCGATGTCATGCCAGGAGCGGATTGGGGTCTTCAGCTCATCTCCCACTACCATGCCAGGGCCCTGGGTAGCTGGCCCACCAACGAAGGTCATAATGCGAGCACCAGTATTGGGGAAAGTACACTGCCGTGAGACATGAAGAGAGAGACTGTCAGAATATAAAGAAAATAATATTCAAATTTGACATTTATTTTATTTGTCTATTATAAGGGTGCAACTGCTTTCACTGCTAATGTTACTAGCAATAGCATTACTCATAAAGAGGTTACAGTCAATACAGAAAAGTAGGTTGGAGCACTTTGACTATCTTAAGGGACAGAAATAGTCAGGTGTATTCCAGGTAGAGGAGACGTTTATTTTCGGCACTAATTAAAAAACGGCCTATAGGAATCTTTTGCTTCTCCACTGTACAATGCTATGTTTTGCCTGCCCTGCACCTGTGCCCAACGTGGCCTAGATGTACTTTCTCCCTCACCTCTAGCAGGCCCACAGCAATGGACATTGCTACACCCAGAGAGCGCAGCGGCCTCTTGCCCTGCGTCACAGGCCAGGGATCCCTCTGCAGCTCTCCTAGGAGGTCTGTCAGGTTCATGTCGATCTTCTGGACTGGCTGCAAAAACCTAAGTGCAACAAACACAGTGTAGTTAAGGCAATCCCACAGACGGGGTGAACCCAGAGGAACCTGCAATCACATCTGAATTTGCTCCGTAGATCCAACTGGCAATTCTTAGATTCGTGGTTGGTTCCAAAATCAATGAAACCCCATCACAACTGCTTTTCTGGAATGGGGTGCGCTTTCTACTTGATACACAGGCGTGTATGGTTAGGAGCACTATTGAACACAACCAAATGCTGCACTGATAGCATCAGTATTCCATGGCAGACTTTTATCTCCTTGGAAACTGAGCAATCGACTACATTTGAAAAATTCATAACCTGAAATTACTTTTTAAAAAATTTGGTAAGAGTTTTGTACCAATGTATGCATCATTTCATTTATATGTATGCCCTCTGATAAAATCAACAGTGAACAAAGTATTCCCAGACCAATTCTCTTTTGAGAGTCGGCCTGACAAACAGCTGGGCTAACAGCCTAGGCCCCTGCATGAACAATGTTACTTTTGAAGACAAATTGAAATTCTTTGGCTATAAACGACAAACAAGTCTGTGTTTGAATGCATGTCATTATTATGTCCCTAAGCAACAGCAAAGTGGATGTTTAATGCTTATTAAAATCCTAAAAGGCTACACAGAACATTAGTTCAAAGCATTCCATGGCAAAATGTCAACCCAATTCTGAATTATTTTATGGATTACCTGTTAGACAGAGGAACTTGTGGGCCTTGGGGTCCTCGTCCTGCCTGCTGGGCTGCCGGTTTGGTCAAACCAAGCATCTCCTGAGGACAACATTTACAGTCAGATTACAAATCATCTGCCAATAAATTTACCAAAATCACATGCACTATTTTTAGAGACAATTTTCATGTGAAGTTTTGTCCTTCACAATAAGCAGAAAAGTCATGGGTAATAGGTGTAAAGGGTGAAAGGGTGTATAATAAACTCTGTGCAATATATCCTTACCTGTAGCTGCTTGGCACTGAGGTCTTTGGTGCCTCGGAATACGTAGCTCTTGGATATGCCCTCACATCCCAGCTCGTGCACCTGGATCATGCGTCCGAAGGTGATGAGGCCCACCAGGGCAGTGGGGGGCAGTAGACTCAGAGACATCTGCAGAGACTCCTTCAGTGCCTGCAGGTCCTCATCCTCCATGCACGTGTCCACCACATACAGGAAGTTGAGTGGCATTTGAGGACCTCTCTGGATAAAAATATTGATGTGGCTCAGAAAGGCCAAAGAAATATGGAAACTACATGTCTTCAAATGTACAATATCAGGTGATTATGAAAATAAGAACAACAGTCCTGCAATTTCTACCTCAAACTTCCCATTTCCCATTCCCAACTTTCCCATTGTGAGAAAAACGTTAAATAAAATTAAATACAACTTTAATGCAATTACATACAGCACTACATTAACAAAAACATACATGCAGAAATAAACAGATCCCCCCCCCCAAGCAGATATTATTGGTGAGGTAAATTCTGTGCACCACTTTACCTGAACAACATATTCGATAGTGGAAAACTGGGGGAGGAGCTCAGCTGGTTGGTTCACTTCTGAGATTCCAGCATAGGTTGGTGGAAACTACAAAGAAGTCACAGAAGTGACAATTATGTTAATGTTTGTAAACCAATCCCTGAAATCTAAACCTATCCCTGAAATATACAGGACACAGCTTAAAGATGTAACAATATTTCATGTTAAGATATGAACAAATGACCACATTTCTGCATGAAATTACCTGGTTTCTTTGGTAACAGAAGTTACAAGCCCACAATTTGGCTCTGTAATCCACTTGACTGTTTTAAAGAGAAAAAAAAATATTTGCAAGTTTAAAGACTAGCACTGGGCTGTATACCAAGTGCACAAGAATGATCAGCTGTCCAAACTTTGTTCATCACATGTGCTTTTGACAATAATCAGCAGATCATGGAAGGAACAATATTACACAACATGTCACCTTTGTACATCTAAAGACTAAAAACTTATCCATTCATTTCTTATCCATCATCTGTTAATAAGCTAGGCCTTTCCTATCAGATAACTTTTGTGACAGTGAGTGACCATGTGTGTTTGTGTGTGTACATCCAGTGAAATTTAAATGACTGGCCTGTGGTCTGACCATGTTGTCCTGGGCTTACTTACCACAAGGGGTTGAGCACAGCGCGACAGGTGGCACGACTACAGAGCACTGGCTCATATTGAATAGGGGGGAGGTCTGGCCGCTCCTTCAGAGGCGTGAAGAGAGAAGCAACAGGGACCACCATACGTGTGGCCTCCAGGCGGCTAGAGGGCCAGACATTCCAGCTAAAGCGCACACCATCTCGGTCCTCATTCTGCTGGATGAACTCCTGGAAGGTTGCCATGGCACCCTCTGGGAACTAGGCTGGTGTTTGGAGAAGAAAATCAAATGTATGTATCTACAATACTGGTCAGGTAGCCAAGCTGAATATCCCCCAATAACTGTTACATTGGATTCAAGTCAGGTAACTGGCACAGTGAGGTTAAGGGGGGACAAGATAACCAGAGGCCAACCGATTACCTGACTGCCTTACTCACCCGTTATAGCCTTTGGACTTTGGGCTAGTATTATGCCAAGCACTACATTATACCCTGCAAATCACACATGCCTAATCAAGCCACGTCTACAACAAATTAGATCCAGTGAAACCTTTAGCCTAGAGGGGGGGAACCCCTTGCTGTAGTCTACGTAAGGTGCAGCATCACTTAGACCAGTCATCTGTTTGTTAATTAACAATAGCGGACAACATTACTTTTCTCATGATTTTCCCCCATAAACTTCACTGACGGAATGCTGTGAAATTACATGGTAATGTTAGATGGGGTTGGGGGTCCGGCATTTAAGTTGAGGACTAGTTAGCTGTGGTAAATATTGTTGTCATTTTCATGCCAACTTAGTTTTTCTCCGTCAATTTCACATTGAACCTAATGTTTACGCTTCCGACGTAGTTTAGGCCAAGTCATTTATCATGCCGATAAACTTAAAGGCATGACAGTTATGTTACAGCTAAACAGCACGGAGGGGTATAGGCTAACTTCGACAGCTAACGTTCACATAGCTGGCTAACGTTAGCATACTAGCAAGCAGGAGGAAAATTGTAATCAACGAATCGAATAAGTTGAATTACAGTCTTAATAGCAGTGTGTTTGGTTACAAATACCCCACACTCTAAACAAACACACCCTTCGACATCATATTATCTTTCTTACGTGTTACAGCTACCACAGAGCCAGCCTGTGTATGTTGAAATCAATGCTGCATCCAACCGGTCTAGTTAAACCAGTAAAAATACTTGGGCTACCGTTTGAGGAAAACACTGGGAATGCATATTTACAACACGCGCACAGTACAGTACAGGCGTAGGACATTAAGGAGCCATTTACAGTGGTAAAATACAACCACTGAAGCATTATTTTATCAAACAGAAATTGACAGACATACCTCTTACTTTTCAACACCGCTTTCACTGACAGCCACGGGGCCCATATACTTCAGCGAACTTACGCCCAACTGCTTACGTAGCAGCAGTCAACATGGCTGCATGAAACATTTGCCACGTAGAGGGGTGGTACCTTGAAAGTGGTCCCTTCTCAAAATATATTCTGGGGCACACTCTGACCAATCACATCCACGTTTTAGTTTCATAATATTAAGTAATGTCAAGTTCATACAGGGTTATAGAGAAAATAAACATCACCTACGCAGTGAGTGAGAAGTTAATACTCTTACGTGGCCAGTTAACTAAAATAAGTACAACCCACATTGTGAAGATAAATTGCTTTCTACGGATTATGGACATGTAATTCTGCTTTTTCTTAATCACACAGTTGATTGAACACTGTACTGGACTGTGACATATGGAATCTTCATTCTGTACTCCATAGATAGAAATATTCCAGAACTCATATCTATGCTGCACACAGCCAAATTAGATAATCATCCCCAAACGTTTCAAAGAATGTTACACACATAAAAGCCATACAAAACAATCCTGGTTAAAAATATTGCCATAAAATTTTATTAGAACATATGACAAGAATCTTGCCACATACTGATAATTTGCCACGGGGTCTGGCTCAAAACACAATTACGAAAGCTGTATGCAAACAAAGGGATGCCCTGATGATGTACCATGATCGACTATTTACCTCTCTGGACTACGGGTCTTCCAAAGCAATTACTGTAAAATCACAGAATTTCCATTTGTTACAAGTACATATGCCTCTGCATTATTTTTTACAAGTTATGAATTATATTATGTGAGGCAAATAAAGAACAAAAACAAAAGAAAAGGAAAGAAAAACAGAAAAGAAATACGTCTACCCTCGTCTTGCTCTCTATTTACTCTAAAATGAATATATCTTCCGTTTTCATTTGTATGTCTTTATTAAAGGCTCTGAGGTTCACATGTTGTTGAATCCCATCATTCCTTTCATGTTGCCAGCTGCACCTTGCTGAAACTGACGCATCATGGACTGAAGTCCTGCCATACCACCTAAACAGGGAAGAAATATAAAGAAATACAGAAAAGAAAAGAAATATAAGGTTTACTAAAAGGAGAAAAAAAGTCATCAGGGCATCTCACAGGAAATAAAATGACTAGGTACATACATGGTATATCACTATGCTGACAAGCAAGTGTATATGAATAAGCCATTTAAGTGGCACATCTTGAAATATTCTGCCTGTATGCATACACTTTCCTCCAAGTCCAAGTCACCCTGGGTGCACCACAGTAATACCACCATTCTTGTTCTGATAACACTTGTGTAGTGCTGCCAATAGACATGCACTCCACTCTACAAAACAGTATGAGTAAGTGTATGTCGCTTTCTGTTAACCAGCAAATGGTAATGTGGATGAACGGCTCTTGGATTATATTTTGGTTGTCCACACAAAAATGTCAGTGAATCATACTTAATGTGGCATGACGTTGGCACGACTTTACCAAACCAGCTACTTTCATTTAACTGGGGCCTCCTCAACACCTGTGGGTGTACGGTGCACCACGCCCAGTCGTCCTCGAATATAGTTTTAAAACTATCAGTACAAAAAGCTGCTATGCAATTCATGCCGTAGAAGTCAAGTCACGGTTTGTAGAGGTAGGAGAATTTTGGTCCATCTGTTCTTATTTTGGTTGGCACTGTTGTTTAAATGGAACACCGTTCCCCCATGTGGCACCCAGAATAACTTTACCGCCCTGCTCAGGACACCGTGCAAGCACATTATGGGGCAGCTAGTTAGGGCTTTTGGATTGCAACTGAAGGGTTGCCAGTTGGATCCCAGACCAGTGGACCATGGCTGAAGTGCCCTTGAGCAAAGCACCTAACCCCTTACTGATCCCTGGGGGCTGGCAGCCAACTGCTTAGTTAGCAACTGGTTGGTGTGTTCTTCACATCACTGTGTGCTGTGTGTGTTTCACTAATTCACGATTGGGTTAAATGCAGAGACCAAATTTCCCTCCTGGGATCAAAAGAGTAAAAATTATGAATGATTATTATTTATTATTGTTAATACTAAACAGAAGTGCCCTGCTAAACAGGCTGTAGGTTAGCATACCCATGTGGTGCAGAACTCTGGGATCCATCATCTTGGCCATCTGTTGGTTCAACTTTGCCATCTGTGATGGGTTGACATTCTTGGACATATCACCACCTAAAATGATATCAGCAAGATTTAGCACACGTTAAAGCTGACACTGAGATATTTCAGAGAGCTGACCTTTTAGCACTCATACAACATAACACCACATATATATATTTGTTTCATAGTGACCATGACCATGACAGAGGTAACCTGATACTTTACCTTTGAACAAGCCTTTGATGCCACCCATCTTTTTCACCATCTGGGCAAACTTGGTGTATTGGGTGAGCAGTTCCTGCACATCTCTGGTGGCCACACCTGCACCACGAGCAACCCTCTGAATTCTGTTGGGCTGTTTGCTGAAGAGCTTGGCACCATCTTTGTTGTCCAGTTCTGTTGAAAGCAACAAACATAATGGAGTTTACCCACACAACAGACTTTCAGGCCCATTTCAGCGTTCAACTTTGACTGTGCCACAGAGTATCTGATAACTTGAACTCTTCTGAGATGCCATCTACATTAATTTTGTTATTGTTATATGTAATGTTTTTAAATGAAACTGTAATAGCACTGTTTATCCACATTAATCAACAGGTTTCACATTCCCAAGGCGGAATTATTTAGAGATGCCAGCTCCCTAGAACTCACTTCAAAACGCCAGCGAAATGGACGTGTCTGTACAGTGGAAAATGCAATCAAATGAAAACTACATGCCAGTAGCATGACTCGTTCACGTGATCTTTGCAGAGAACCAAGGGAGAAACCACTTTGACAATGATCGGTCTAATTTTCCACCAAATGTCAGCTGCATGAATATCAAATTAGAAATGTTGTTAACCTTGCCGTCTAGGCTGACTGCCACTGAGTTTAGGCCATATGCTTCTACGATGCATCAGCGGGTGAAATATACACAGGGGTAAACTACTATTTTACCAGCGAGAGTAGTCTGCAGAGAACCCTTCATACAAACGGAATCAAGACACGTGTTTCGGCGCAGATTGTTTCTGTTCTGCAGATCGCAAATTCATTTGATTGCGGCTTAATGTAAATGGAGCTTTAGAGTAGAAACCTACATAAGTTAGAGACTTTCCTTTAATTCATACACACCTCACTCCTGGAAGGAGGTGATCATCCACTGTATGTGCTATATGTCACATTACTGCAGTTTTTTTTTTTTACCTTGGTCATTCATGCTGTCCATGATGGTCATCAGCTTCTTTAACCTGGCCATGGACTCCTGCTCATTACCTTTGCTCATGAAATCAGTTCCAAATCCTGGAATCATGCCCTGAAAACATATACACATACCACACTGTTAAATCACAATAAATATGATAGTATATATTTAACATTATTAACACATTTTGAAGATGCCAACACAAATCACACAAGTTATCAGAAATCATCTTATCAGAAAATTATACATCCTTACCATGATCTGTCCAAAGGGACCCATCTTCATGATGTTCTGAAACTGCTCATACATGTCTCTGAGGGTGAACTGACCTGGTTTGGAAAGACAAAGGCTTTTTTACATAAAGAACAACACCAATACTCAATATTATATAAATTAGAGATTGGTTTGTTACTCTTACCATGTTTAAGCTTGTCAATGAGCTCCTCATTGTCATCCAGCTTCAGCTCATTCACTTTGTCTATCAAGCCTTCAATATCTCCCATACCTGTATAAAAACAGTCACATACATAGCATATTTAGTTTAAAAATGGTCTCTTTCTCTCTCTCTCTCTCTCACACACACACACGCGCTAGCATACATATACATATACTCTGTTTATGTAATTCAAAAACGGAATGCTTGATTAAACTTACCCAAAAGTTTACTAATAAAGGGTTGTGTTTTGAAAGGCTCAAAGTCATCTATATGCTCTCCAGTTCCAATGAAAATGATAGGACTCTTGGTGGCTGCCACACTGTTGATGTCAAAACAAATGGCTGTTAAAATCATCATTAATGGAATAACCATTCATAGAAATGACCATGCAACACATGTTATTCCAAGATTTAACTTAAACATTATCCAGTGATAATTGCCTTACATTAAAACTTTCTCTAAAACCACCCAAACTGAGGTGAAAACATGGATTTTACTTACGCACTAAGTGCACCACCTCCTTTTGCATGACCATCCAACTTCGTCACAATCACAGAGGCCACATCTACCTTATCTTTGAAAGCCTTGGCTTGGGCCTCACAAGCCTGACCGATGGAGGCGTCCATTACGTACACAATGTTATCAGGTTGCTAAGGAGAAAGAGGAGAACAGTAATTACACATTTTACCTAATCTGACTTGATCGACCTTCTATCAGCATGCAACACTCACCACGGCGTTGGAGACTTGCAACATCTCCTCAAAGAGAGAGTCTTCCTGTTTATGTCGACCGCTTGTGTCTACAATGATGATTTCAAAGTTCTCTGACTTAAATTTGTCAACACCCTCAGCGGCTATGACAACAGGGTCCATCTCTGTGTAGCTGTGGAGAAAAACAATGATGAGCCATCACTGTACACTGAATAAACTCCAATTCAAAAATATGCTATAAAATACTAAATAACCATATGGTAACAGACTGTCAGAGGGATGACAGAAAGGAGTACAGTCCTGTACTAAAGGTAGTTACACGAATGAACTATACAGGTACATGGGAATGTTCAATGCATGGATACAATACAATGAATACTGATTTAATGTTGTTCTCACCTCCCATAAAAGGGAATTCTGGCTTTTGTAGCATTCTGCTTCAACTGGTCAAAGGCACCTATAACCCAAAAAAAGTTAAAAATCATTATATTTTTTTGCCTGAAAAATAGCAACATATCAACCTGCTGGCTCCCACAAAAAAAAAAAACATATTATATTTTATTAGATTACAATTAATTTGAACCCCTTATCTGAACTAGTATTACTCAATTTCCTGAGAAGCAATCTCTGTAGGTCATAAACATCGGACAATGTTATGTTCATAACAGAAATCCTGACCATAAACAACAATGCACAACTAGTGGTACAACACAGGAGACCACAGAAGACTATGTCATCATGCATAAAATGATCAGTATATATAACCATGTATGTATAGAATGTCTTGAGGGAACAACAATGATGTCTGCATGAGTCAGTACATTTACACGTTCTGTTTGATTTCAGTTGGACTAAAGTGTACAGTAAAGATGCCACAGTGTACTGTAAAGTGCATTTCAAAAGTTGGGTTTTAATTGGACTAAGGCTATACTTTGACTTTCTCTTAGTGCATATAAACATACTGAGTGAGTGTTAGGAAATAAAAGCAAAAAAAACCCCTGAAGATTGATCTCCTGACCTCCTCGTTTAGAATCACCTTTACATCGGAACATTATCAACAACATACATTACCTGCTCTGAATGTGTCAGCACAGATCAGACATGTTTTCCATCCTTTTCTTTGGTAGTAATATGCAAGCTATGGAACATGAGGGAAGTACATGAATATCAATGAGTGAATACCAAGATTTCTACAAAAAACATTTGCTGACTACAAGTTTTATAACTCTTTCAGTTATACAGAATGTGGTCCTAAAATTCCCAGATTTCGCTTTTCTGTTTCAAGTATAGGCACAGGAAATTACTGCTACAATAAGCCCTCCCCAAGTCAAATGCAGAGAACATTCTTCAAAAGACATTATACTGCATGGTACATTACGCATTGATGCAATTTAGATAGATAGGTAGATAGATAGATAGATAGATAGAAATATTTGTTCTACTATAAGAGCACGACAGAGCACGATGAGTCCCCAGACACAAATTTGGCATCCAGTACCTTTGAACATGTTGTAGTTTTCCCACTGCCCTGAAGGCCTACAAACATGATAACGTTGTTTTTTCCCTTTGTTGGTGTCCAGGCCTTGACTCCGGGGTCCACAAGCTAAAAGTATAACAGAAAAGATGTCTTAAATTCCACATATTTATGCCAAAAGTGTCTCAAATTTGTATACTGGATACAGATCTGTAAGATGAGGACTGAATAATCAATCAATATGAAAATACCATATTATTTCCATATTGAAATATAAAAATTATTACATGACAGCTCCATTTTGATGAATATCTGCCTAGACATCAACCATGCTATCTGTGTATTAATTTTTAAAAAACTCGTCAATGCATGCAAACAATGTCATAACACCAACCTTAACAAGCTCTTTAAAAACAGCATGCTGAATCATTCGTCTCTTGTTCAAACCAGAGGCCATTTCCTCCAGGTCAATGGCAGCTCTAGAAAATATTACACAGCTCAAGTTCACGAACGGGATTTTGGAAACAAACAGCTACTCATACAAGGAGCACATATCCGAAGATAAGACTTACTTGACATTTTCTCTGAGCTTCTTCACCAACATGATGTTTACGTCAGCTTCCATTAAAGCTCTGCATACTTCTTTTAACATAGCATCTAGAACCTGGAGAGCAGAAACATCAATATTTATGCACTTGACTCCTAGAGCACCAACTACCATTGGTGATGATAATACATGATTCACTAGAGATACTCCAACATATATTCTAATAACTCAAATACATCTTCCTTATTTTACCTCCTCGTTGATTATGGTGGCATTGCTGAGGGACCTCAGCGCCGAGGTTATCTTTCTGCCCAAGTCGGCTAACACCATGATTGCGACTCAGTAGGTGCCTAAACACAGAAGGAAAAAGAAAACAGTGCTATTGAGATCCTCGCTCTAAAATAACACACTTTATTAATATGCTCCTTACTAAATTGTTGGCAAACTAATTTTACCCAGCATTCCTAAATAACACATAACAATGCACTATCGACCAAAGCAAGAAAGACCAATTCAGAAAACAAAGAGAGAGATGAAGGCTTATGTTTGAAAACAAAGTGTTGTGAAGATCTCTTAGATGTGAATCTATCCATTTACTACAACTTACAAGACAGGGCAATAGATCGACCTCGTCTGCTTCGTTGTAGAGGGGGTTACCCCCTGTTTTGCTTAACAGTCTCTTTTTGCCAACGGGAAACCGAAGTAAGGGTCTTTGGTCGAACAATCCTGAAAATACGTTAACTGGACAGAAGAGAAAATAATGGAAACTTGGCATAACAGATGCTTGGTGACATTAAACACGATGATTAACAAACTTATTCACAAGACACGCGTCCTGATCGTCACAAGTCACAGCTGTAACACGCCGCAAACTGAGTAAACACAGCCACCTTAGCCCATGCTACCTAGCAAAGATGTTGACACATCGAATAAGCTGAGAGCGAACAAGCTACTTCAACAAGCTAACTAGCATTCGCCAACTACTATTTTTGATAGCTAACGTTAGCTTGCTTTTGAGCGAGCCATGGAACAAGGACTTCACCCGATCAGCAAGATCACTCTTTCACATCATCCAAGGTACATGCTGACTCTCATATACTTGAAAAGTTGTTGATTTTTAGTCAAAACTGTGAAAGGGCACATACCTTTCCCTAGGGTTGTTCACTGCAACTAGCAGAATCGGGCAATCATAAACGTCATCCAAATGGGTAAAACAATCTCACAAAGCTGTTTTTACTTCCGGGCTAAAGGAAATGGTCAGCTGACGTCTTTGCAGCTGACTGAGAGAACATGTAGCACGTTGTACACGAGCAGTAAAATATAAAAATGCAGATAGTTAAGTTGTTTGCTTTATTTAACCCATTAGATCTGGTTTATACCAGATATTCTTCCTTAGAAATCTTCACCTCTGTACTTTTAAATTGAAAAGAAGCTACGTCTCTGAAATGCTCTTTCAATTAAGGTGGAACTGAAATTTCAGCTCTCGCAAGTGGATTTTAAACTCTATCTCAGCGAGAAAGAGTCGTACGTGAGACAGTTGATCTATTTGGGTGTAGTCTTTTCCATAGGAAGTCATATTAATAGCATCCAATGACTGCTAAACTGTCATTCATAGTATAAATGAACAAGAGGTCCCTTAAAAATCCACGTGTCCTCATCTCATTCTCCGTGACGCCTGTCTGTGTTGAGTTTGGAAAGCGTGCGTTTTGGTTCGAAAGACTGAGATACATGAATCTTCTACAATGAACTGTTCCGATGCCAGAAACGAAATTCTACGGGTAATAGCGCAGGTAGAGCCTCAAGAGTTACCCAAGTTAATTGATTGGATGAAAAACTCAGGTAAAAGTCTACGGTCTTGCAGAATTGTTCTACATTCTACGTTAAGTCTTGCAAAATCATTCAGTTCTTCATAGTAGTAAACCTAGACCCTAATCATGGGACACTCTATTTTGCAGACGACTTTGATGACTGTTTAATCGACAATCAGAAAGTGATACTTCAAAATATTGCAGAAGACCTCAGAACCTGTCTACCATTGGAAGCTATGTTTCCCTCCGAGACACTGGCTATTCAGCGGGTAATTAACCCACCCTACTGTAATCTAATAAATGTATTCAAATAAGTTGTTCAATCAATTTGGGTTATACACTGTGCCTTTTGTTTTAGACTCATCAGAATCCCAAGCCTACTGTTCATGTTGATGCGTTCCTGTATGATGATGAAGCTGTAGATTTACTGTGTGAAGAGGGCAAGATGAGCCGAAACTATTGCCCGAGTTGCGGCTCACAAAGGACAGTTCCTCTTGGTTTGTTCACACAACACAAGGACACTCAACTGGAAGAATGTGTTGGGTTAGACCATGTTGTTCTTATCAGAAGTTTGAACAGTAATGATTCCACCCATGTTCTACTGTATTGTTCACAGAATTTATATCCCACTCCTTCTCCATCGTGGAGCTCAAGTTTCTCTTTCATCATGTTCTTCCGGACCTAACTGGGAAAGTAGTGGTAGATGTGGGCTCAAGGCTTGGAGCTGTGCTTTATGGGGTGAGACCACTTTTCACTAATGTTACAGAATGTACATTACCGCTCAAATGTTTGGGATCACTTGGATATTTCTTTGCCAATAAGACACTCATGATATTAGTGTGAATATGAAATAGTCCTTGTTAGGGATACAATTAGTGATTTTATTTTAAATGATGAATGTGTTCTTCAAACTTTGAAAAACTTTGAAGAAAAAGTCACATTTTGCAGGAATTAGATACAGACAGGCACATTTCATTTGTGAGATACAGAACAAATGAAAAGATGCAAGAACTGTCTTTAATGTCATCAATCAAGCATGGTTTTACAACCAGGATATTTTGGAGGAGGTAAAGGGGAGTTTTGTAAGGAAGGAAGGTAGAATACCATAAGATTTTGCAAAGCCATTCAATACCCTGTGGACAGCATGTGATTGGGCCAAATTCATCCTCACAACCCAAGACACCACTACAAACTATGCCAGCAACATTTAAAGAAAATCAGTCAACCTGAATTTTGACAGCTGATAGAATTCTGAATGGAGAGGTCACAACAGTTTCTTTCTATGAACATTATGAAGCTTTTTGGGAGAAGCCTGACTGTATGCTGCAAAGGAAGAGTTCATCAAGTTAATCTGTTTTGTGGGAGATGCTCTTGTTCTGTAATTGCTACAGAATATGACTTTTTAAATGGAAGCAAAGTTTAAAGAACACATTCATTATTTCAAATCAAATCATTAATTATATATCTAACAAGAACTGTATGCTTTGTTCATTTGCTGTCCTTCTTATTGATAAAAATCATGTGTTTTTCCATGGAAAACAAGGAAATCCAAATGATCCCAAACTTTTGAGCAGTAGATTAGCCTTAGCATTCTAACTGGTGTCCACATATTCACATATGATGTCTGTGTTCGTAAATTGGCATTGGCTGAATCCCAGTGCTGTATAAAGGACCCAAAAGTCCCACTTGAGTAAAAGAACAGATATGCTACCAAAAATTTCTTTCGTAGAAGTTTAAGTCACCCACTAGGATGTTATTTAAGTACAAGTCTAAAAGTATCTCATGTTTACTGCACTTATGTTCAAGAAGTAATCTATAGTTAAATGTAGTTAATTAATGAAATTAAAATGTACAAGTAGGCCAAAAAAAGTCTGTTTAAAACATGTTGCTTACAACAAACTTAAAATAAATCACACACACACTCTAATACTTGTAACTATGCTGCCAATTGATAATGCAGGGGAGTAAAAGTATGCAATTGACTAAAAGTTGACATATTTTTAACAACTCAAGTAAAGTAGATACTCCCAAAACGTACTTAAGTACTGAAGTGAAGTAATTTTACTTAGTTACGATACATCTCTGCTAAATCACAAATGCCCAGCCCCGAACTCTCAATAGCCAGTCATCAGTCAATTTGCATTATTGTCAAGAAAGTGGAGTAGCCATGAGGATTTAAACAATGTGTGGTACACGTGTACACACACACACACACACACACACACACACACACACGGACAAAACATTTGGTTTGACTTATAAAGAAACATTTAGAACCAGAAGAGATCTTGAGTATGTAACTATTGATTAAACTGGCTTTTTCCAGGGTTATCTATACAGCTCAGCTTCAAAGCTGGTGGGAGTGGAGATTAGTGCAGAGTTTGTTCAGCTGCAGTCAATGGCATTGGAGAAGTATGGGTTCAGTGACAGAATTCAGGTAAGACTTAATTTACAAAAGCTAAGATCTTAACATATAACAAAGAAAAGTTTGGTGGAGTACTGTTAGTGTCCCTTAAAGCCACTGGCGTTATGAAAGGGACATACTCGAAACAAAGAAATGGAAAAGACAAAAGTGCAAGCCCAGATACTCAGTGGATTCACAAAATCAAAAAAGCCTTTATTATAGATAAAAAATAATACCTGACAATAATGTTTCCCAAATCGTTTTTGGGAAACATTGTGGGCCTAATGTTATACTCCACCGCCAAAATGTATCATATTTGTTAATGTATGTTGTTAGCATTTGCCTAGGCTATACTACCTGTATGTAGTATCCAAATGCTGTGCTCAGTCAACATTAGTAGGCTAGATGGGAAAATGTGCTATCCTTTTGTTTCATGATTAAATGCAGGCTGACTGCTACAATATTGTTACAGTCTACTTAAACTTACAAGCAGCTCGTAGTCTAATGGCAATATTCCAATGGATTTTCTAGTTTTGTTATACAATGATCTTGAGTGTTATGAATTATTGGGGAAGGCTAATTTAGAGTAGATTTGCTAGTTGTGTATGATTTCTCCAGATACCTGGCATGCTAGATATTCTCCAACAATTTGCGACAAGGTCGCTATTAATCGCATCTGAGAGTAATTCACACGATTTGACAGATTAACTGCCGATTGATCTACGTGGCAAAGCATTTAGCTGTGAATTCCAAGTCAACCCTCCAACCTGGAAATCTTTTCTAAGATTATGTAGTCTGAATCTGTTTTTTAAAGAATCCCTGGCTAGTAAGACATATTGGCCTTATAAGACGGGTGCTGGTATCAGCTATGGTTAACAGAAACACTCAAAATGCTTTCTATTTGGTTAAAACTTTTAGAAAATCCTTTTATTTGCAGAGCTGGTAAGCTGTCATTGTGTTTACGTCTCAATGCTTTCTGGGTAAAAAGTGACATCACCAGGTTGATATTGATGGTGTCTATATGCTGCACCTTGATTGGACCCTGATTATATTCAACCAGGTGATGTCATTTTTTACAACAATGGCAGTTTATGAGTGAAAGGATTTTCTAAACCAGCATTTTGAATGTTTTAAATAATGTTTGTGTAGCTGACAGCAATTTCAGTCTTACAAGGCCCACACATGTCTGACTAGCCAGGGATCCCTTTCCATTGGCCCTATGGCTTTCATCAGGGTATGTAACAGAGAAGCCAAAAGTAGCCAAATCATAGCTGCACCAACATCAAGTGTGCAAGTCTAGCACATGTATGTAATTTCTTTGGCCACTGAGGGTAGATTATGTGAATTAACTGAACTTGGATTTTTTTTCATAACTTAACACATACATTGAAATATGGGTTTTCATAACAAATTCCCCATAACATAATGCACCCCAAAATAGCCTACTATCTGTAGTTTTTAAGGTCCTCTCATGTAACCTGCTGTTTAGATTCCTCCCTTATTATCAGTCTGATATATTGACACAGGATGGTTTGAAAACTGCCATGAAATGTTGCATGCACACTCAAGCATTTTGTAACAATTATTTGCCTTGCATGAAGCAGCAATTTGTAAATTTGAATGTTTGAACTCATTTACCTATTTAGTTAAAGTAAAAATGTTAGAAGTTGGGTGGAGGTAGCGTAGTGGTTATGGAACCTGGCTAGTGTGCTAGTAGTCTGGAAAGTTGTGGGCTTGAATCCTGGTTGCTACCGTTGTGCCCTTGAGCAAGACACTTAACCCTAAGTTGCTCTAGGGGAAACTGATCCTGAACAATTGATAGTTGACAAATGTAAGTTGCTTTGGATAAGTGTGTCTGCTAAAGGCAAAAATGTGATGGTATTTCTTTGAATTATGTGAATAGGTTATCAATGCAGATATCTGCTCTCAAGCAGCACTTCTTCAAGAAGCTGATGTTCTCATCATGAACAATGTGTTTGAATATTTTCTGGACCCCAGTGGGCAAATGATGTAAGTTGAGAAATAAGTAAAACAGACATTGACTTGTGCTAAGATGCAGGCTGCTCAAGCTGTGGTTTCCTTTTTTCCACAGAGCATGGCAATGTATTTGTCATAATTTTCGCAAGAAAAATAGTTTATTAGTGACTGTTCCGAGTATTCAAGAGGCTTTTACTAAACTCAAGGGGAATGATGTAAGTATTTGTTTGTGTTTACGTGATTTACGTAAACGCAAGTAGTTGATTTATGTTTTGGCTTTGGGGTATTTAAATCTTAAGGCAAGGATGGTCTATCAGTTTTTTTCTGAATCTCACAAGGTGTGTTGAATTTGATTGACTGACTGTATATTTAGAGATTGGGCTGTTTGGGTCCAGTCTTGCATGTACAGTAAACCGCATTCACATAATTAAAATCAATCAAACTGAGGGTCCAAATGATCTTGGGGTTTTAGCCTTTAGTCACTTCTGGATTTTGTAAGTCCTCTGACAGCAATAGAGTATGTACTTGTACTTTCACAATTGTAACTTAATATTGATTCAGCTTTATTCTGGGATGTCCATATTAAAACTGTTATGTTTGAAACTGGGATGTTTGAAGTTCACTTGCTGCATCTGTGTTTTGTTATCTTGTTATGGGCTGATCTCTTTATTTAGCTTTTTGACTATTTTTTGTTTCATTTCATTGCAGGGGGTGGTTGATTTTAGCCAGTGGGTTGAGGAAGTTCCTGTCAATTATGACGTATACCTCAGCAAAGATTCTGATCCAGATTCATTCAAACAAATTCACCTCTATCGAGTGCTTTGATACGTCATCTTGCTACTAGACTCACTTCCTTACACACATGTACACACTCATGTCACGCACAAAAGACTCAATAAAGACTTTGAAGATTCTGATTGTAAATGGGAGGTACACAAACAGCACATCATTATTATAAGATTATACCCATTTAAATACCAGTGTAAATACCCTGTGTACAGTTATTATGGTATGTTTAAAATTAAAATTGTACTGATCCTATGAAATTGTATAAAATCTGTTATCTCTTTATTTAACATGTACAGTCTGTTCTGTTTTTATATTAGTTTGAATGCATTAATATATAGGATTGAGACACTATGCTTCTGATCTGTCTTTCTGGTTTGTACATTTTGCTCCGCTACATACTTACGTGGCTAACAGTATTGAAACAGGAACATGTGATGCATAGTTCCAAAAAAAAAAAAAGTTACACAGGAAGTGGCATCCCTTTGTGGCTGTGCTATATGGACCTTTGGTGAATTTTATGCAACATTTTTTCTATGGCCTCTTTGGACGTGGTCCATATCAGTTTGGATGTTTATTGCGGGTTTATTGTGTGGTTTTCAAAATAGTTGGGCACCTTTATTTTACAATGCAAACAATACAACTCCTAGTCAACTCTGGTAAAATGTACTGGTTAAGTTTACAGGTTTTTTTTTGCCTTGCCGGTTAATTTCTTAGTTATCTCGTAGCTATAGATTTATTACCAATGTGTGCATGTTTACCGGAAACGGTTGACCTTCCTGACACTCCAGTGCACATGGGGAATTAACGCAAAGGCCTACTTTCTGGATATCACAACCACATCATAATGTCTTTGAGACTGACTGATGCTGCGTGCCAGCTATGTAGTTAGTGAAATCCCCACTATACCCACCTCCACGCCTTTGATCCTCAACGAATGCTATTTACATAAATATGATTAGTCAAACCCACGAGTGGCGGGATGACGAACCAGTAGTAGGATAGGCCAGTAGGCCAAGCTCCGCCCCTACGCGCTTCCTCATCAGTGAACTAGAGCGGATCAAAACTTGTCGTCAACACGCTCAGCCCGCTTGGAAAGGGGGGCAAACCGTGGAGTTTGGTGTTTTTTTCTCTGAAGCGGATTATCTTTTCTACACACAACTGGTAAATCGCTAACAAATCGATTAATGTGTAATTGATGTCGCCTCGAGAGATATGGTATTATTAACGAATAAATTATGAACCGCGAAAGTGGGTCTCAATGAGCACATTTCGTGTGGGCTGGATTTAGCTAGCTAACGTCACTTTTGTGTATGACTGAGTGGGACTGGGAAGCGTGTGTCACTAACAAAGGCTGGATTTCCTCTTGAAAATTCTCGTTAATTATCACTTTCATACCGCACATTATAGAGAACGCGGTCTCTCATCCATCAACATGGTTATCTGTATGGTTCGATGAATGAATCTTGCCCTTGAAATAGACACTTCTGACTTTCTTTTCCCTCCTTTTTTTGAAAGTCCCGAAGAGGACAGACCAGAGGACACGAAGTGATAAAGAAAGATGCCGCTTCTTCACAAAAAGCCGTTCATCCGGCAAAAACCTCCCGTTGATCTACAGCCAGATGAAGAAGTTTTTCTTTGCAAAGTCACACATGAAATCTTCAGAACCTATGAGTAAGACATTGAACATCATTTATCATTGTTAGATGCAAGCTAAACTTGCTAGACACCAATGGGAAACTGTCCCAGAGAACAACAGAAGTGACAGTCGGGGATGTGACCCCCGAAACAAAGTTTCAATTATTGTTAACAGCTCATTGAATGTCATGAGAAGTTTTTATATTTACATTGCAATTATTTCACTTAATGGTACGAGTTCAATGTATTGCGAACATGTTTGTATGAGTATATTCTGTTAATTTTCGTTTGGTGTACAAGCAGGTGTAATGATAAGTCGCTAGCTGGTTGGCTATGGTAGCTGCGTTAAAACTAGCTAGCTCAATAACTCTGAACTCAACATGAGGCCGTAATGGCTAGTAGTAAGGGAGCTAATATTGCTAAGTTATCAGCAGTTTATCGTCAAGTTAAGCAATGATGCAAACTTAGTAACAAGTAACAAGTTTGTGCCTCCTCCAAGAGTATAGTTCTGTTTCCATCTTGGATCAGACCGGATGAAAGCTAACGTTATCAGCTAACCCTCGCTAACCGTAACGTTGAATGTCGATTAACGAAGTTAGCTAAGCTTCAGGAAGGATGTTGTGAGAAACGTGGTAGCTTGCTAAGGCCATTGTGTCTGGCAGTAATGCCTCATACAAAATGTATTCGTTTGTGACTCCTGGCGAAAGTCATCTCCGTAGAGACGTCACAGCTCCCGAGTTATGCGGTATAACTTGTGGTTTGGAAAGTTTCTGTACTATTCTCATATCGACAACGAGCTGGCAATAGACAACTTTGTAACATGTTGAATAACCCGCTTTGCCAATGATCAGCCTGTCTTACTCGACCCGAGAACAGAACCTTGGTTGGAGGAAGATGGTGTCCCCGAATCTATTCATTTGACAACGTGCTTCCTGGCCTATCAGATGCCTGGTCCAAAAACAAAGGCGTCTTACCCCTCAAGTATCCACATACTTAGTACAGTCCCCAGCATTTTTCTCCTCAACTTCAAGGCCAGTTGGGACAGCGGCTGCTGGGCTTTTTTTGTCAAGTGTAAAAATGATGATTTGATTTGAAGTTGGGAGAATATTCGTTCACGATTATTTCTTTGAAATAATAAATAATAACTAAACACACATTTCTTAACACCTCAGAAATTGTATGTACAAATTGGTCACAATCTGTAAGCACTGTTTTATTACAGTATGTTTATCAAGTCATTTTTGTAACTTGGTCTTTGGCATAATGTCCTCAGTGTAATAATGTGTGACTCAATATGTTTGGCTTTTTTCTCTCACCTTACAACTTGGTTTGCTCATTGATAATGCTGTGTGTGTGTTTTGCAGTGAATTTTTTGAGAGGACCATACTATGTAATAGCCTAGTTTGGAGCTGTGCTGTGACGGGCAAGCCTGGCCTGACCTACCAGGAGGCCCTGGAGAGTGAGCGGAGGGCCAAGCAGAGTCTGCAGAGTTTCCCCACCAGCCTGGTGGTACCCCTGCTTCACCTCACCGCTCTCACCCACCGCTCGCGCCTTCATGAGATGTGCGATGACGTTTATGCATACGTCAAGGAGCGCTACTTCCCAGGGGAGATGGTGGACCTAGTGGCCCGCTCTGGAGCCAGGTTGGTGTGGATTGTGATGTGTGTTGGTTTTTGAGTGTGTTTGTGTGTTAATATTTGTCTCGAAATATGTTTGAGTTGTGTGGTTGTGGCTGTTGAGGTTTGTGTGTGTGAGTGTGAGTGATTGTGTGTGTGAGTGAGAGGGGGTTATTGTTTTTGGTGTGTGTGCTTGTCAATACTAGTGTTGATTGTCAGTTTGCCGTAAGGACTTGTGTCAAATCCTTGTGTGTGCACTCGTCACATATGTGGGGGGTGTATCTCAGGGAAACCGAGAACAAACATAACTGAAAACTGCTAAAGAACACGTAGGAATTGAGTATTATTTATGACGTTAGGTTCTGTTATGGAAGAGTTGCTTATGTGCATGTATAAAAAGGATGGTTGTATCGACCTGGAAATATCTGAGTGGAGATATTTCTTCCAGCTCAATAGGAAATGACTGTGCGTCATCACCACCTATTTGAGAATTCCTATACTTTATTTTTCCAGTCATCTTTAACTAATTAATAAAAAAAGATTTCAATGTACATGAAATGTACCAGGAATATAGCTTCCTAACTTTCAGAAAAGTTCTTATTTCTTGCTGATGCTTGCAGAACTGTCTGAAAAGCTCTTTGCAGTTAGCTGTTGCTTAAAGAGAGGCTATTGAGCAATTTGGAGGAAAAGCACCATCTTGCATAGAGATAGGGGTGGGTGTGTCAAGTGCCTGCATGTTTCCCTGAGACAAAACCCCTGTATCCACAAGCCTTGCATTGCACACACTAGACAGGAGTTGTCTAGTGCACAAACTTATCAGTCTAGAAAGAGGGCAACAGAGAGCGGACGACAAGCACTCTTGTGTCTTAATCAACTGCCAAGAAGATACAAATGGGCTGAGCCTTCCCCCAAATGAATTAACAGCCGAATCCATATCAGGGCTGCCTTCCACTGGCTCTCCTTCCAACCCAAAGTAGCAGATCTGGTCTGAAGCTGAGGCAGCCATCACAAGCTGACCTTGCCATTTGGAGATAACACAAGGCTGTGGGTGGAGCTAAAGCGGGCGCTCCGATTGGCCGGCCCCTAGCACAAGGAACAGTCCCAGACATCACATCATCAGGGGCTGAACTGTGTCAGGCAGACAGCAGGCACTACTGTGCCACAGCAGGGGAGATGAGGGAGCATTGGGGGGGTGGCTGCTGGGCAGATTTTGGGGTGTGTCACTCTGTGTGTGTGTGTAGGAGAGAGGCTGCTGGGCAAAAGAGGGCGGTGTTATAACTGCCTGTGTTGCTCTCGCGTGTGGCGTAGGTGATGGTGGCAACTGTGCCTGCCGCACCTGAGTGCGAACAGGTGGGCTGCTTTTGTGGGAGGTGATTATTAGCAATTTCACACCTCAGTGCTCAAAGACCAGCTTTGTTCCTATTGTCTGTAGTGCCAGTTTGAACAGGCCGTCACTTGTGGGGTTCAGATGCACTCACTGTATCCGTGGGATACAACAGTGTCTCTATGGTGCTCTGTTGTCTGTGATTTTATAAATCATCTGAAATTTAGTGAATACATTGAAAACCCTTAAAATCTGGGTTTCTTGCACTAGCATGACAATGGAATAATGTGAAAAATGATAACCAGAAATTTATCAGTAGTCTTTTAATGGCATTGGTATTTCAGTCAAAACAAATGTGGCGATGACTGCTATTGACAAGGTAAATTATAAGGTTGAAGGTTTAAAGGGATCTAGACATGTTGGTCTTATAAGATTGATGGGGTTAGCTACATAAACATAGTTTTAAAAATGCTCAAAATGCTTTCGGTTTTATTAAAAGTTAAAAGTCTTTTCACTCGTAAACTGCCATTGTTGTAAAAAGTGACACCACCTGGTTGAATCTAATCAAGATGCAGCAATCAAGCTGTTACTGCACATAGACACCAAAAATATCAATCAGGTGATGTCACTTTTTACCCAAAAAGCTTTGAGACGTAAATGCATTGGCAGCTCACAAGCTGTGCAAATGAAGGATTTTCAACAAGTTTCAAAAAAAGAAGGCATTTTCAGTGTTTTTAAGTACTGTTAAATATAGCTGATGCCAATTTCTGTGTTAAGGCCAACATGTCTACAGTCATTGGTCTAACCAGTCAGGGATCCTTTTAATCTTGCCCTTATCCCTAGATGTCTCTTCTATACTAACTCAGGCTTGTCTGCACATTATCTGTTTAGTGAGTTTGACGTGCTTGTCCTCGGATACTGATAGTCAGTCCTACTGCTTCTGATGTCAAGTCAAAGTTATTGTTTGTGGTCTAACCCTCTTTCGTTATGAGATTTTATCAGAAAAATGCTCTGTGGACATGAGCTGGTATGACTGTGCCCATGTAACAGCATCACAGGCCTAAAGGCTTTTTTTGGCCCCCATAGGCATCCCTGCCAGGTGCTGGAGGTAATTTCTCCCCAGTCCAACGGTGCGCTGAACGGCCACACTCCACACAACATCGAGGGAGACTCTATCGTCATCAGCGACAGTGATGAGGAGAGCGAAACCATTTCTCCCAAGAGTCCAAAGACGATGTCTAATGGGTTAGTTGATACCAGTAGATCCCGTGGTTGTGCGTTTTTACCCATCCATTCATCTTGTTCACTCCATTTGTTAGATCGTCCATAATGGTTTGTTAATCTTTAAAGCAGAAAGAAGAAGTCACCCTTGAACCCATCCGTGTTCAAATACAAAATTCGCCTCGTCAAGGCGGAGAATGGTGAAACCCAGCTCGTCAAAGCAGCCCAGCTCTGGTAAGACCTCACTGTGTGTTAAGCCTAGTTTTTCTTTTTCCTGGAACCGTTCTTTATTGTGGTGTACAGTATTGTTATATTATTGATGTGCAGTAGTTGATGATATTCTTTCTCTTGTGATGTGTGCCCTATGCAGCCGTAAAAAGAACGTCTTCACCAGAGACAGACTAAAGCTGTTGCTGAAGCAGCACTGTGAACCCCAGAATGGAGTCATAAGGCTGAAGGCAAGTCATATTGTTTGGCCATCCTTGATAAAGGATTAAAAAAAACCTTTTGATTGATTGTTGTCATGGTTAAGACTAAGTAAATGACCGGAGGTTGGATTTGAACCTGGTTCCCTGTGGTTCCCCGTGGGCACCTTCAATATATCTTAATTGGGCCCAGAACTAAGGGTGCAATTGGACTTTTAACTAATGCTGTATTGGTGGCACCTGCATGATAGGCAAAAATGCATAGCCAGTAGAGCTAAAATGTCTTCATCTCTATTTTGCAGGCGTCCACTGTGGCCCAGTATAAGCTGTCAGAACAGAATTTCTCTCAGGTCTTCCCCGACGAGCCTCCAGTGTTCGCCTTCAGCCCACCTGGAAAGGGCCGGGGACGCCGTCCAAATGAAGCTCACCTGGGCAGGTGAGAACCTGGTTGTTGAATTCTTATGCCAGGGAACAGGAACAACTGCCCGCCCAAAAAGGCCATGTCAAATTAGTATTAGATTAAGTCCATATAATTGGCAAATTCTCGTGTTTGTGTACTTCTTGTGTCTGTAAATATGGCATTACATTTGGGTTTTTCCTGTGGGGGACTAGTTGCAACTATTGGTCTTGGATGGATTTATGTTGACTGTGGTTGTGATGACATGCAGGTGAACTTTGCCACGGAGAGTCAGGATATGATGCGAGCGGCAGAGGAGAAGCTGAGGATCATGCAGCAGAGAGAGGAAATGGCTGCCATGGGTAAGTTTTTTTTTTTTTTTTTTTTTTTTTTTAAATCAAGCATAGAAGGCATCCGCTGCTGGAACAGCATGACTTGACCTTGGAGTGCAGTGTCAAATGCAAATAAGAACAATTCAGCAATGCTCTAACTGTTCTGGGTTCAGTCACTGGAGAGATGGAGAAGTTCGGTGCTTTAGAACCAGGAAGTTTTTGGCCACAAGTCTTAACTGAGTTTCACTGAGTGTTTTGTGTTTCCCCTCAGCCCAAGAGAAGGCCAGACTGAAGAGGGAGCGCGAGGACCTGTGGGAAGCCAAGAAGAAAGAAAAGGAGGACCGTGAGAGAAAGAGGGAGGAGATCAAGAAGTTGATTGAGGAAGAGCGACAGAAGAGGAAGGAGGAGAAAGAGCGACTGAAGCTAGAGAAAGAGAGGGTAAATTGTTGACTCTTCAGTGCTCCAGCAGGAGAACTCTTTAATCCTTACCTGATGTGACCCACTTTACTCATATTGTTTGCTTGTTTGTTTAGTCAATAGTATTTAAATAGTATTTTGTTTAGGAAAAATGGAAACAAAGTTAATTGTAAACAAGCATTTCACAATGGCTTAAACAAAGAACATGTAAAATGCTTCAGGCCTGCATTACTACAGTTCTATTATACGTCTCCAGAATGCTGCAAATGTGCTGCAGAATTAAATTTAAATGACATTTATGTGAAGTTTTCTGTTGTCATTTTGGCAAGTAGCCGTATACTAAGTGGAATAATGTATTGTCCGCCGGTCATTATAAGAAAACGTTTCCCTTCAGGACAGATCAAGACCCATTTGTCCTGCGTAGAAATATTTTGTTGTAATGACCGGCGGACAATACATTATCCCTTACTTATTAGTATTAGAATAAAATTCAGAGCATTATAGCAGTCTGTAAAAGAAAAGTGTGTGTGTATGTTTGTGTGTGTGCACAGACATTTTGCTTGCTTTAATCATGCAAGTGAAGTGTTCTCAGAAGCCAGTAGTGATGTTTTTGTTTAACGTTTGTGCAAATTTTTGTCTTCTAATTATCTAATTCATGTCTCCGTATTATCTAATTTATCTGCCTTTAGGAGCGTGAGAAACTCCGAGAGGAGAAGAAAAAGTATGCAGAGCGCCTGAAGCTGTGGAGCAAACCTAGAGAGGACATGGAGTGTGACGACCTCAAGGTCAGAACACATACACACAACACACACACACACACACACCACACACACACACACACACACACACCTGCATACACATGCACGCATGCATACATGTATGTAGTAGCAAAGCAAAACAGAGTCTGGGTCACCTTCACAAGAGCTCATATGGGGCTGAGTAGAGGTTCTTCCTAATCTTGGAGAAGTCTCTAGACCCGGGGCACTCAGTAGGTGGACTCTTGTCTTGATCTGGACCCAGACATGGTTTAAGAGAGCCAAACGTAGCTCTTCCTATGGTAGATTTCTATGTTAATTATCTGGCTTTTTACGTGACATTTTTGTCATTTTGTTCCGCTTTGTCTTCTGTTCCAGCCATGGCTGTCTTTCAAGTCTGATAGCTTCAACCCGTGAATTAGTCATTGTCATTTTTATGAGTAAGCCTAGTATTTATCTGAATACGTAAAGTTCAAAAACCAAAACTGCAGCTTAATTTGTCATGAAGCGGTGACTGCCTCCATGATTCAGAGCTGCTAAAATCTGAACGACAATTTTTTTTCCACACATATGGAATACAACTCAGACCATCTTTGTTACTTTTGCACAATACTTTTTCAAATAGCATGGCATACATTAGGCAGCAAGACTTTAAATTTGATGGAATATCAATGAAAGAAATTTGAACCAAATTGACCGATACCTCATCCCTAATTGATAGTTGAACTTTGATCTGACAATTGGAGCGGGAGTAAAAACCTTTTTTGATCAGGAATTATAGCCAATTGCTTGGCCATTTTAACAGGACTTTGATGTTGCATAGCACTATTGATATGGCTGTTTAAAAACACAAAAGTACGATTTATCCGATTGACAGAATACTTGATTGACAGAATACTTAAAATCATTTGACAATTGCAGCCCTACATTGGAGTATGTAATGAACATACCTTTTAAATACAGGTAACTAGGGATAGGCGTATCGAAAATGTCTATTTCAGTCCTGATGGGTTGTTTGATAAGGATCAATCCATATGTTAAAGTCATATTTTAATTGCTGACGACTTTCAGTTTATTTGGATGAATATGACAGGGTGTTTTGTTAATTATTCATTCATCCATCCATGGTTGTTGGAAGCTACTTTTCCTTCCGCTTCCTCACTCTGCACCAAACAATAGCTGTACTACAGCACACCACGATTTGACGCTAGGCAAACAAACATGGTCGCGTTTTGCCTGCGTTCTCTCTTGCTTTCCTACGTCCTTTTCTCCAGTAACTCACCATGTCGTTTGTGTGATCATTTTCAAGTATTTGGTAGGTTGGTGGCAACCAGTTTGCTAACACTGTCCCTGAATAACACAACCACACTAACACACCTTTTCCTCTGTTGTCCTACTTTGGACACTGGACTTTCAATAGCCCTCTAAGTTAGCTAGATGTTTCAGAAAGGCAGGCTTTTTCCACAGTAACCAGTGAAAAATAAGCATTCCACCGTAATATCAAAACTGCAGTGTTATTTCTTCCACAGCAGCTGTATTTCTGCAGTAACCTAATGCATGGTTAACTGCTCTTTACTACAGAAATGCAGTGTTTTGGACATAAAAAAATACTGCATTTCACTGCAAAAATAAGTTGGAAATAGTGCAGTATTTTAAAAAAAAGAAGAGAGAGTGAAACTTGGTATTATTAAGATAACCTATTGGAAGTTTAAGAAATGATAGATAATTATGATTTTTTTTACTTCTTTGATAGACCAAGTAATAACCAAAACTTTTAAATAGGCAACAAATAGGCTACCATTTCATCATAGGATTAGAAATGGATTCATTTTAAGAAATTACTTTTAGAAAATAATGGTATCTGTATTGATATTGGGATACTAGCCCTAGTGTTATTTGGTATCAGATCAAAATGAAAATTGGTGGTATCACATATCCCTACAAATAGTATTTTTTAAAGAATGACTTTAGTCTTTAGATGGCACAGCATAATGATCCATAAACATTATGTAGTAAAGTGGTATTGTTTAGTTTGGTCATCACAGAGGATGTCACAGACCGTTTGAAGCGAAGGGTACCTCAAGTCAAACTGACTGTTTGTTATT
Source organism: Tenualosa ilisha (assembly GCA_015244755.2). Taxonomy (NCBI): domain Eukaryota; kingdom Metazoa; phylum Chordata; class Actinopteri; order Clupeiformes; family Clupeidae; genus Tenualosa; species Tenualosa ilisha. The sequence continues at coordinate 689,271 of PYXC01000134.1, read as the reverse complement.
TGTGCACCGATTCTCTCTCTCTCTCAGGAGTTGCCTGCCCCTGTCCCAGTGAAGACGCGCTTGCCTGCTGAGCTCTTTGGAGATGCCCTGATGGTACTGGAGTTCCTGCAGGCGTTTGGGGAGCTCTTCGACTTGAAGGATGAGTTCCCTGAGGGTGTCTCGCTGGGTGAGACTTGCCACCTGGTCCTATTAATATCCTCAGTCACTGTTTCCCGGGAGCTGAGGTGAAACAAAGGAATGGCACCAATATGGTGCCAGCCTGTGCATGCTTTTAAAACAGGAAATTATAATCATTTCCAGAATCGATTAAACGGTTGATTATTCTGTAAATTAAGCAATTAACTATTTGGTCTGCCAAAAGTCAGAAAAGAGAAAAGCTGTCGATTAGTGTCACCAAAACCCCAAGATGACATCCTCAAATGCTAGTCCACGTCCCGGTCATGTCTGATTTACTGTGATGGTAAACCAGAGACAGAAAAAAAAAAACTTCAGGAGGCTAGCAATAGATAATTTAGATATTTTTCCCATTTTACCCAAACTCATTACTACAGTAACACTGCAGTCAGTTGACAAATGCTATAGCTGACAGTTAATCAGTTGATTGTTGTAGTCCTAAATGTGTGTAATGAGTTTTGTCCGCATGTTAGTCCTTATGGCTGTTGGCAGCTCTGTATCTTGACTGTTTTTATTCACACGTGTGTATGTGTATGTGTGTTACCACAGAGGTCCTGGAGGAGGCGCTGGTGGGCTGTGATCCAGAGGGGCCCCTGTGCGAGTTGCTCTTCTTCTTTCTGTCGGCCATCTTCCAGGCGCTTGCAGAGGAGCAGGAAGAAGTGGCACGGGACCAGGTCGCCGAGGCCGACACCAAAGGTCAGGAGGTCATGCCAGGGCACAGAACAACTTGCAACAACTATGAAACTGGCCAGTGAAATTCAGCTGCACATCTGAACAAACTCAGCATCCCTAGCAATAAATCACATAAGCCCAACATGCTCCAAGACGCCTACCCTTATTGTAGTCCGTAGGAGCACAGGCTGTAATAGCTGATTGCTTTTGAGATTGAGATTGGATGTTCTTTGGGGAATGATTCTTGAAAGAGGGTGTACCAATGCAAAAAAAAAATCAAAGGTTTGAGAGAATCTCCAGCTCTCTTTGTTATGCTTCAAGGGTCTGAAATCCCTTACCTCTGAGGAGCTACAGACCCACCAGAATTATGTACTGGTTTGCCCACCATCATCAGACTCTTTCACACTGAACTGATTTCCCGTAACTTTCCGCAGCTTCCAGTCACATTTCTGGGAGAGAAATTGAACAAATGACTTCATGTTTCTCCTCTGACTCAGACCTGAGTGTGACTCAGTCCTCAGTGTTACTCAGGTCATGACGTACACCCTGCCAGTGTTTACACATTCCATGGCCCGCGCTGCCTTCAGGTCTACTCTGCGAGTGAAATTTATGACCTGAGGCATATTTATCAATGCGTACTTAAAAAAGTCCCCACAGTCCAGGGATATGGGTGAAAGAGGAACCTTGGCTAAAGTCTTGTTTCAGGGTTTGCACTTTTTAGATAGTTTGTCATGTTTTCCTCTTAGTATTGGCCAGTCCAAGTTTGACAGGGCATTTTATGTGTATGGGCAGCATAGCCTATATGTCCAATCTGTTATATGTGGGCTCTGTGGTGACTTGTGATGAAACATGATATTGTAGAGTAAGAGAGGCTTTATTGTACATAAAACCTGCCTACAGTTAGTGCCATAATACTATGGAGTCCTTTAATCCAATTTGGTTAATTCTAATAGCCATGTAATAGTTAAGTATTAATCTCTTTCTGTCTTTCTTTCTCTTTCTCTCTCTCTCTCTCTCTCTTTCGTTTGTTCTTTCTGTCTCTCTTTCATTCTTTCTATCTCTCTCTCTTGCTTGCAGACTTGAGCGAGGCGCTGGATGATGACGCAGACCCCACACAGTCGGCCATCACTGCAGTGGCTGCTCTGGCAGCAGCCTGGCCTCAGCTGCACCAGGGTGAGGCATCAAATACCATCTGAGCGGCCTAAAACAGACCTGGCTGAGAATAGTAAAAGTCACAGTACACAGCGCCAGTAGACAGCTGGTGTTTTTGTCTTTCTCCCCTCCTCTTTTGCTCATTCTCCCCCTCTTTTCTTCACCCCTCTGTCAATGGTTTGTTATTCTTTTTGCTTTGTTAATTTCCTGCCCTCCGTTGCATGTTTGCTCTATCACGCTCTCCCTCTTTCTGTCCTCCGCTTGGTCTCCCTCCCCCTCTTTCCCCTTACTTCCTGTCTTTCTTCCTCCTTCTATCCATTGTCTGATCTGTCTCCTTTCTTTCTCTTCGTCCTCTCCCTCCCCTCCACAGGCTGCAGTCTGAAGCAGTTGGATCTGGACAGCTGCACCCTGACGGAGATCCTCCGCCTCCACATCCTGGCCTCGGGGGCCGACTGCAGCTCTACCAACGCCAAGTTCCGCTACCAGAAGCAGGGCGGCTTCGCCTCCACTGACGACCCCTGCGTGGAGCTGCGTCTCTCCAACCCCGGCCTGCTCAAGCGGCTGGCTAGCACTGCTGTCTACGACCTGCTGCCTGGTAAGCCTGGAGCCTTGGCTGGGCTGAGGGATCATCCCGGGGTTAGGGGTCAGAAGGTTCAACATTGGGCTGCTGTGAATACCAGTGTGAACTTGACATGAACACATTCCTCTACATCAGTCTTTTTGTCAGATCAAGGACCACTTGAAAAGACCAATGAAAAGACATCCTACCCCTAAATGTCCCAGAAAACAATAGACCTGCGTCAAAAATAGTGTGACACTGAAGCATTTTTATAGTCCTTGTTTGTTTTGTCTAAGATTCCATTTGATTTTATTTGATTTAAATCTTGGCATTATAATGTTTTACATTATCCTTTGTATTTACAGACTATTAAAATAATTGTGTTTGGATTAGATAAGAGCCTGGTTCAGTATTGCAAACAACTCCTTTGTGTGACTTGCAACCTATTGGAGTCCCGCAAAGTTAGTTAAGAAATGCTGATATAAAACATATTTTTGCACAGATTGGATGTGGATATGTAGTGCTTTCTCTTCAACATTGTACTCCGCTTAATCCTTCAATTAAAACGTAGTGCGTCATATTTTGATATGTTGATACATCAGCCATAATGCAGCCAAGCAGTCACAGGACCCTGGCCGGGTTCCCCATCCCCCAAGTGCTGTGTGGTGTGCTGTGTGGAGTTCAGTAATTGTGTCATTTGCTTTCGGAAAGGCTGGAGGGGGCTCTGCACAGCAGACCAGAGCAGACCCACTGGCGCTGGCCCACTGACGGCATTTATTTGCTTTTATAATGGTGGGCTACTTCATACCCCACTGACTGTTCCCACCCTGCTGTGCCAAATCCATTCCCAGTCAGATCATCCCAGTCTCCTGTATAAACGAGATTTATTTACCCTTTGCTGACTCTCGATGGTCATGGAGATCATGGATGACTACAGTAGATGTCCTGTGGCACACATGCTTACATACATTTAATTAGAGAGGTTCCTAACCTGTGTGTCTGTGTATGTCTTGCAGGTGAGAAGTTGAAGATCCTTCACGCTCTGTGTGGGAAGTTGCTGACACTGGTGTCCACGCGGGACTTCATTGAGGACAGTGCGGAGGAGCAACGGCAAGCCAAGCAGGAGCTGCGTGAGCTCAAGGCCGAACAGCACCGCCGAGAGAGAGAGGAGGCTGCTGAGAGGTACGTACACGCACTTACACACATCTGAAGTGGAGTGACCAAGAACAAAGGTCCACTTTCCAAAAACAGTTGTTAACCAGTTAACAGCTCAGTTGCATTACAGTTGCATGCAATTGCTTAACAACTTACTTAGCAACTATTGTTTTGGGAAATGGACCCCTAAGGCTGTAAATGGCACATATCACAGAAATGCCCCATAAATAAATGAAGTATATGTGCTCCATGCAAGAGAAGCAAGAGGAATAAATTGGTGTGTAAACATGAACTTGTGGGCTCAGAATTGTCCCATGGCTGCTGTTCTCAGGGTTCGCAAGCGCAAGGAGGAGAAACTGAAGGAGCAGGAACTGAAACTGAGGGAGAAGCTGAAGGAGGAGGCCAAGAACGGCTCCCAGGCTGCTGGGTAAGAAAGTCCGGGCCTAAAGTATGGCTCACTGTTGTATCTTAAGGCCAATTCAGACAGAAGATTCACAACGACACGAGACCGTTTTAGAGAGGAGTTGCGGTGGTGTGAGTCAAATGTTTCATGTCGTTTGCAGGTAGTTTCAAGCGGTCGCTAAGCATTCAACATGTCAAATCGCAGTTTCAAGGTGTTTTTTTTTTTTTGTTTTGTTTTGTTTTTTTTGTTTAAACCTCACAACTTTTATGATGTGATGTCAGTCAATCAGTCCAGCAGAGATGTCAGGGAAGAATTTTGGTCAATGGAGATGGAGAGAAACATGTTAGTAAGTTGCGGGTTTTTAGAATTTCAGCTACTCTTGTCGTAAATCTTGGGTTTGAACTGGCCTTTAAACAGGCAGGGGTGTTTGTTCTGCACATGGATTGAGCTTAGTCATGGATTTGATGCCTGTTTCCACTGGAAATTTTCATTGAAGGTCTCTTTCATTGTAGAACTAGGCTTAAGCTGTGTCTTGGGAAACTGGTCCACTGTAATAAGTGTAGTGAATCACTTTTCAAGTTGTAATCCATTGTGTCTGTGTCTGTATGTCTTACAGAGAGGAACTGGACACAAGCACAGAAAGTCAAGAAGCGCAGGCAAACACGGAGGACGAGGAAGAACCAACCCCCAACAGCAAGGCTAAGAAAGGTAACACTAGTGCTTACCATTTAAAGACACAGATCAGAAGGGCTCAGATTTGTGTTTTTAGATGTGATCTCTGCACCCGTGTCTTTGGGAGCGTCTCCTGCAGCATGTGGTCAAGGTACACCGAGGGCAGGTAAAGCCCTCTGTGAGCTCAAGTGCTGGTGGGCTGACTGAGCTTATGCCATATATGCTCCGGTGTCACAAGACGAGGCTGTGTTTGTGAACACACCCCTCTTTATGGCTTCAAATAGTTGCCCTTTGTTCTGGAGGAGCTCTGTGTGTGTTAGTCTTGAAATAGGAATCAAGTAGAGGACTGGGAGAAACCAAAATAACAGGAATGTAAAAGCTAACTGTTTTCTGTCCACTGCATCTAAAGGCTGGTGGCGTGGCATGTAATGGATGGCTCTCTGGTAACAGGAGTCAAGGGTATAGTTTCATCACCAGGTTAATTAACTTTCATGTCAACTGTGCTCAAGTACTACATTTGATAAAACACCACTCATGATCTTGCAATTACTTTAAATGAAAAGTTGAAAGGATGTTGAAGCTGCATGGTATTTTTCATGGAGTTCAGTCGTACCGAAAATCTATCTTACCACCAGGTTATTTACCTTTACCTCCTTACCTTTGAATTCAGCATAGTGCTGCTGGATATAACATGCACTGATAAACAAACCTTTAATGGGTGGACACTGGCATGGGTTTAAGTGGAGAATTGTAGAATTTTCATTTTTGGGGGAGGTTTGTCTTGAGCACAGCAGCATGATACAGAAATAACCTCTGTAAAGAACCCTTATGCTGCTGGCCCCTGAACCGACTGATCAGATTACACTGCAACTGCCAATGAAATATTTGATACAAAAGACATTTTAATTATTTACTTCATTTTGATTATTGCATTTTTTATTAATTTGTATGTCATGATGTTTACCCCCCTTAGTGCGGAGTGCCTGATATGTTATGGTTAAGTATTAAACCAGCATCAACTGTAGCAAATGTATCCATCATTGCTGCTGGTCTGCGGAATTGCTGCCTAAAAGTTTCGGTTCCTTCTTAGATCTGCTCTTTCTCTCCCTCCCTACCCCAGGCAAGGCCTCCAAGGAGAAGGAGAAAGAGAAGGGAGCAGAGGTGCGGGAGAAGGAGTCTCTGACGCCGGAAGAGCTCCAGCAGCAGCAGCAGCGGGAGCGCGAGCTGCTGGAGCGCATCCAGAAGGCGGCCGCCTGCACCTACATCCTGCCGCTGGGTCGCGACCGCTTCTACCGCCGCTACTGGCTCTTCCCCAGCACAGGCGCGCTCTTCGTGGAGGATGACTTCTTCGGTGTCACCGAGGACATGCTTCTGCCCCAGAAGCCATCGCCGGAGGGCGACCCCGAAACACAGCAAACCACACAACAACCGCAGCAGCAGCAGCAGCCCCAGGTGGAGAAGATGGAGACGGATGAGGTGAAGACGGAGGAGGAGGCCGAAGAGGAGGCCAAGCCCCCCCAGGAGGAAGAGGCTGAGGCTGCGACCCAGCGCTGCGGGCCCCCTGTGAAAAGGCCCAACCAGTGGGCCTTCTACAGCTCGCTGGCGGAGGTGGAGGAGCTGCTGGAGGCGCTGAATTCACGTGGCCACAGGGAGAGCAGCCTCAAGGAAGCACTGCAACAGGAGAAGGAGCGCATGGCTCAGCTGTTGGATGGCACCACTGCCCAGCGCCTCAACCTCACAGGTGAGACAGGGCAGGCCACCCTTCCCAATTCTTTAACAGTCTGAGTGTCCCCTATTGTGGAAGTCTAAGAGCAGGTTCTCATGGGGTCATGCTTTTAATTGCATACACACTACCTTGTCTTTCACTTTGTTGAAGTACACCCTGGTACGTGATTTGTAGAGCCTGTTGTGCATTTGTTCCAGTAACTCAGGTGTTTTAGTGACAATATATATCTTATCTTTTTTATATATATATAATTTTCAGTTGCTACACTAATATTTATGAACCGTGATCTCAACCCACAGGGGTCCTATAGAAACATTTATAACACCATATATGGCTTGTTTCTAACTTGCATCCTTTCGTGGGCAGTTATCGCTCTCTATTGAAGTGTAGCTGAGAAGTGGGTTGATGCAACAGCTTGCTTGCGTTGTTAGGCGGGTCTAAGTGGCATTTATGAAGATTATATTGGCCTTCAGATAAGCCGGATGGAAAAGCAGTCTCTACAAAGGCCAAGGGTAACCCCGCTCCTTCCGAGAGCTCGGCCCCTGCTGAGCGTCACATGGAGAACCGCCTCCGAGACCTGCTCCTGGACATCGAGGACCGCATCTACCAGGGCACCCTGGGATCTGTCAAGGTACAAGCGCACAGAGAAACTAACTAGGCATGCTCCCCTGTGGAAGCAAGACAAAATTCTGCAAATTGTGAATGCAGGAATCAGAGGGAGAATCACTTGTACTTTGCCCTTCACTTACTTTTCAAATATGATCAAATAAAATGAAGTTTTACGAATCTCCTCCGTGGAAATCCACACTATTCCAAAGTTTGGAATGGCTTGGTAGAATGTAGTCCAGACTGGATATACATTTGACTCTCAAATAAAAGGAATTTCATTTGACTGTCCAGCTTTTAAGTGAGATTTGCACCACAGCTGGTGTCATGACTCATAATTGGCCAAATGCGGTAGCTGTATATTCACAACATGGCAAAACCTCAGGCCCTCAGCCAAATCACTGTTGTTGCCTGTGTGTGTGTGTGTGTGTGTGTGTGTGTGTGTGTGAGTGTGAGTGTGTTTTAACACTGAGGTTGTGTTACCCATGAGCAGATGATGGAGAGGAGTGCCTGGAGGGAGGCGCTGGAGAGCGGCAACTATGATCAGCTATCCCAGGAGCCCAGAGAGAACGGCCTGGACAAGAGTGAGAATGGAGATGTGGAGGCTATGGAGCTAGATGATGCACACATGAGGGTCAGCGCTAAAGACCGGTAAGGGTCTTTTCAGGGCAAGCAACCATTGCTTTTATATCTTGCATGCACATATAGTTAGTTAGCCCGTCAAACATGTTTAACATTATTGCTTTGAAATTAACCTGTTGGGTCTGGCTTTGCTGTGCCATATTATGATTTGATCATAACACTTGCTGATTCTTCTTCCTTCCTTCATTCCTCTGCAGACTCCAGGAGCTGAAAGCGGAGACCCTCAGCACAGCCTCCACCAGTGCCAGCACTCCGCAGCCTGTCAACAACAACGTGCGCTACCTGGCCCAAGCCCTGGCGCAGATCGAGCAGGGCATCGAGCGCAAGTTCCTCAAGGCACCGCTGGGTAAGATGGGTACTCCCCCTCCCACCCCCCGGCCTACACCTGTCCTGGCATAGTGCTGCACAGTGAAAACCTGTAATCCCGTAGAGAGTCTCCTCTTTCCCTACGGACATGCTTCTCTGCTTGTATAATCCTGTTATCAGAGGATAAGCGTGGCATGCCAACCCACCACTCCCCAATTGTGTGAGACTTGCTTCCATAGCGGTTATTTAGTTGTGTGGGAAGGTTGGCTATGGTGTAATTGGATTTTGACCCTAACGGAGAGCTTCAGGGGTGGCATAGTCAGCTTTAGCAGGGTGAAGAGGCTGCAGTTGGCATCCTATCTGACTTTTTTTTCTCTCTCTCTCTCTCTCTCTCTGTCTCTATAGGTGAGGATGACCCCAAAAAGGACCAAAAGGACAAAAAGAAGAAGGATAAAAAGAAAGATGATGACCAGTCAAGTGACAAGGATGGTATGTGGACAGAGAAGCCTCTTTGCTTTTAAAGCGAGCAGCATATCTCTGCGCAAGTGAAAAAGAAGGATCTGTATTCTGAATAATTCATGTGTTTGCAGAACTCCTAAAAATAGGTTGTGCACAAGTGCTGTGCTGAGCAATCTGCAGTGCTGTTCTCAACGCACTTCGTGCAGCTAGAGGAACATCTGCATCAACACTTGCTAATGGGAAACACTTGTCTTTTATCCTGACCTCTTTTGCCCCTCACTCTCTCTCTTTCCTTCTCTCTCTCTCTCTCATCTGGTGTTAGATGGTAGTGACTGCGGCCGTCAGGTGAAGACCATCCAGGAGCGATGGAGAGAGTCGCTGCTGGCCTGCTCCAGCCTCTCGCAGGTTTTCCTGCACCTGTCCACCCTGGAGCGCAGCGTGGTCTGGGCCAAGTCGTTGCTCAATGCCCGCTGCAAGGTGTGCCGCCGTAAAGGTGACGCCGAAAACATGCTGCTGTGCGACGGCTGCGACCGTGGCCATCACATCTACTGTGTCCGTCCCAAGCTAAAGGTGTGGGGCCTCGCTTTAAAAGAGAACTTTGGGAGTGTTTAGGAGAATCATGCCACATTAACTTCTGTCATCACTCAAATTTAATGTTCATTTAAAAAAAAAAATCTGAGGTCAAAATGTTTAGATGAATTTTAAAATCAGTTTCAAAATATGGTCATTGATCATTACTGAAGCCTCTTTCAGTCACTACTGTTGCATTTGTCAGAGGTGGTTATTACTTAAAGACTGTGGACATATCTTAAGTCCAGCTTTGTTGTCCTCGTCCAGGCCGTTCCCTCGGAGGACTGGTTCTGTCCCGAATGTCGTCCCAAGCAGCGCTCCCACCGCATCAACTCCCGCCAACGCTCCTCCATCGACTCCGAAGAGGAGGTGGAGGAAGAGGAGGAGGAATCCGGAGAGGAGGAGGAAGAGTCTGAAGAAGAAGAGGAGGAAGAATCTGGGGAAGAGGAATCTGAGGAGGAGGAGGAGCAGCCGTATGTTGATTTATCGCTTTTAAAACGGTCACAATTCTCTTGTTTTCACACTTTTGTAGATCGTCTGTGTAACTGTAAATGATGACGCATGTCTTCCCCTCCCCTCTTCCACTTCAAATCTAGTTTGTGGGCGTGTGGAAAAAAAAAACTTTATTCATTACTGACCCATTGTTGATGCAGTGATCTCATAGTATTTCATATTCCGTTCACAAATTCCAAATGGTCTTCCTCCGCAGTGCTCCCAAGAAGGGTGCAGTCAAGCTCCCCGTCACCACAAAAGGGAGCCGATCGTCGGGTCGATCTACAGCTAAGCAGAACAACTCCGTGCATTCCACCCCCCGTAGTCAGCAAAGCACCCCGAAACAGAGTGCCTCAGCTGGGAAAGGGAGTGCTTCGAAAGGGTCAGGGAAGAAAGCCACCCCGGTATCCAATTGCAAACCCCCACCCCGGGCGGGGAGTCGCACCAGCTCCCGCCTGAGCCAGGAGATCCTGGCCACTAACGGCCCTTCCAGCAAAACCGGCAGCCCCGCCAGCACCCAGGCTGAGACCAAGAAAAGACCTGCAACAGGTGCTGAGCACATGATCCTTTTGATATTGAGCAATGCTAAGCTTACCAAGGTAGAATCGAATCTTCTCTCGATCCCTGAACCCTAAAGACTTAACAGGCAAGAATCGGCCAATCATGAAGTCAATTCATGTCAGTTCAAGTCATGAAAGAGTCGGGGCTTGGGGCATTGGTAGAACTCTGGATTTCAGCTAAAATGGTGAGTTTTTAATTTAACCCTTCGTCTTCTCCTGCAGAGGTTTCCCCTAAAGCAAAGGTGGTTTTGGCTCCATCGTCAATGTCCTCATCGTCTAGTCGCCGAAGCTCCGGCAGGAATCTGGGTGTCCATGAGCTGTCTGCCTGCGAGCAGCTGACAGTGGACCTGGTCAGGCATGAGGACAGCTGGCCCTTTAAGAAGCTGGTGTCCAGGACACAGGTAAACCACACAGATTTTCTGGTTAGCTTCTAATTGCTGCTATTAGTCTGCTGAGTTGACAAAATCCACCCAATTATTTATTTATTTGTTTATTTATTTATTTTCCTTACAGGTGCCAGACTATTATGACATAATCAAAAAGCCAGTTGCTTTGAGCATAATCAGGGAGAAAGTCAACAACTGTGAATACAAAACAGCTTGTAAGTTGTTGTTTTTGGTCACCCATTTGTCTTGTACCACGCTAATACAACTTTCTTCAGTAGATACATTTTAGCGCAATATGGTGTTGGATATCTCCAGGATCATTCATTTAGTGTCACATGGTCACCTTAATTGACTCTGACTCTTGAGAAATTTTCTTTTGTCCCTTGACAGTGGAATACATTGAGGATGTGGAGCTGATGTTCACCAACTGTTTGGAGTACAACCCTCGCAGCACCAATGAGGCCAAAGCAGGTCTGAGGCTGCAGGCCTTTTTCCACACCGAGCTCCAGAAGCTGGGCTTGGCTGACCGGATGGCACCTGCACCCAAACGACCCAGACTGTAGAGTAAAACAAAATAAACTTCACGCCTAGGCGTTCTGATCAGGTGTTTTCTTTTTTTCTGTTTTTGTTCTTTTGTTTTTCACCGCTGAGATGCGCTCGTCCCTTTCACTCTCACTAAAATAACAGACTGCTGAGTATTGACACCAGATGGTGGGGGTGGAACAATTCCCATAACAGAAGTAATGTAAATATCATTCCGTTTCTGAGACGATGGAGGACGGGGAAAGGAGACGGGGAGATGAACCCTGTGCTGTGAAAAAAAAAAAAATATTTGCACTGTGTTGAAGTCCTCTCCATTCAAACACTCAGGACAAAAACCACTGTGATTTGATTTTTTTTTTTTAAACAGTACTTGTATATTTTAACCAGGCTGCATTTCTAGACTACTGTTCTTTTCTGTGTATATATTTTTTCCTTTTACGTTAGTTAACATCATCGTTGATTAATTAAGTAATGCAGCTGGAAGCAAGACATTGTTTTGTTTCATACTAGAAAGTTGTGAAACGTTAACGAATCTACCGTTATTGGTCCCTATTACCCTGCTGAACACTACATAGGAACCAAAATTAGCTCTTCCAGGTTTTCTTATGCTTCTACTTTTGTATCAATTGGTTATTTATTTAGGATATAATTTTGAATTTAAATACTTGCTTTATTTATAAGAATGTTTTTTATAGGATGCGTTCGTGAACCTTTTGTAAAGTATAACCAAAAGTGGTTTTCAGTTTAAACAACAAAATTGCGAAAGGTTGTGAAGTACGTTGTTTTGCTGTCATGTTACTGCTCATCGTGTAAATTTTTCTGTATGTAAAATAAATGCTTTTTGTTAAGAACTGTTCGGATTTTGGTGGTCATTGATATCTGCGCCTACCTGTGCTTTCAGATTTCGATTGTGTAAATGTTACACAGCTCCTGTGCCAATTTTGAATGACATCTGCAGATCCAGGCGTCGGCGCATGAAATTAACCACTTGTCATTAACTGGCATTCGATTCGTCCAGTCTCGCACCAATCCCTGTCCTGATCCCGCCCGTCGTTACGATTGTGCAGTGGTCTCAACGCGCGTATCCTTTGCCTCACCCCCTTCTCTAGCTCCTCACCCACAGTCGGTCGCCCACATTCCCAGATACTATAAAGTCCCTTGGAAATTTTTCCACGTTCATTTCCAAACACCGCTGAACCAATAGTAGGACGACATGGTAAGCGCAACTATACTGAATAGATGTGATTGCTGTTTAATTCTAACTTGTGAATTAACTTCTCGTCACCGTTAGCCAGCCGCAGATAAGTAACCCAACTTATTCCAGTCGGTATCGCTGTTCGGCCGTGAAGGAGTAACAACGGTTACTGTGTACACATAGAACTATACTCTTGGAAAGCCTTAACAGTTGAACATGTATGGAAAGTTTTACATGTTAAATTAATAGTGTTGTAAAGTTTATTCTGTGATTGGCTAATAACACCAGTTCTACTTCGGGGATTGCCACAGGGCCTACGGCCTGAGGCGGCCATTTTAACCTAATTTTAGCCGCTTGTGCCTTGCGGTACCGTTAATTGCCTTTCAGGTACGTTTTGATAAGTTAGTTAAGTTGACGTGAAGTTTACTGATTTTGTTTTACATTAGAGAAAATGGTGTCCAACTGCTAACAACTTGTTTCTTCTGTATTTGTATGCGATATACAGACTTTTCGAAATTGGAATACCACTGTTTCGGTGTCCTCACTCACTAGCTCCATTTCTTATGGATTTAGTCAGCAGTATTAAGCCTTACAGGCAGCTAAGGCTAGCATGCAAGCTAGCTGTCAGCATTGGGATGGTTAGCAAGCTAGCCGGACTTGGCCGGACTTAATAACTTGCTAGCGAACTTTACTAGCTTTAGCATTTAAGGGCTGTCTTTCGGGTTTCCTTTACGTAACATTTTTGCATAGAATGTGATTCACAACTTTCAGCTAATATGTTAACATTGCTATGGGATAGTAACAGTGTTTCGGGACAACAATCACATGTTAACTTTAACGTTTTCTGTAACTTTGGTTTGTTACGCCAGGTTGACAGATTTTTATGCATGACAGCTCCAATGCGGTGCTACCTACTAGGCTAAGCCATGGTGTAACTTTAGTCACAGGTCATCTGGCCAGCCTTGGTAGCTAGCAAGCTACCTTGCTTGTGTCCAGCACGCAGATGAATCCGTGCTAGATGACAGTGCTATTCGTTCCACGGGTGCTGTCTCATGCGCCCGCCACTTGTGCGTGCGTTGTCATGACTCAAATGTATTCGGCCTATGCATTTTACCTGACTCATGGGTGCCACTTGACTCATAGGTGGCATTTCAGCTAAATCAATTAATTGATTATTGAGAATCAGGGAGGGGGGTTGATCATGAGTCCAAGACTATGATTAAGGTTTTATGGTTTAAGTCTGTCACTACTGATCTTGCTGATATTGATCTTAGTGACATCATCTGTTTGAACATTTTTTGTCTTTGACTGTCCCATCATGATTATAGGCCTCAGGTGTCACAGTGAATGATGAAGTCATCAAAGTCTTCAATGATATGAAAGTGCGCAAATCTTCAACCTCTGACGAGGTAAAGAAGCGCAAGAAGGCTGTCCTTTTCTGTCTCAGTGATGACAAGAAGAAGATCATTGTAGAGGAGGGCAAGCAGATTCTGGTGGGTGATATTGGAGACACTGTGGATGACCCCTATGCTTGCTTTGTCAAGCTCCTACCTCTCAACGATTGCAGATATGGCTTATACGATGCCACCTACGAGACAAAGGAATCTAAGAAGGAGGACCTTGTATTTATATTCTGGTATGTAGTCACACTGCTGTCTTTTATATTACTTTTGCTTGCATGTGTACAGGTTGTTGCTAGGTGATGATCTGGGTTGCCACTACCTTGTCAAGCCCTTTAAAACTTCAAGTGTGTAACGTATGACCATGGAATGTAAATTTACTGTTAGGCTTGCTTGTTGTTCCATTGCAGGGCACCAGAAGGGGCACCACTCAAAAGCAAAATGATCTATGCTAGTTCTAAAGATGCCATCAAAAAGAAGTTTACAGGTGAGTCAAAGTCAACACATACTTGTTGACTGTTGACTAATCTCATGGGACACTGACTGTATACTTTTGTTACCTACAATGCTCATTTTTAAGTCCTTCAATTTCATTATATGCCAGTTATAAAGATAAACAATGCTGTTCACTGAATTTGTCTCCCAAAATACTGTAAATAACACTTAGTCCTAATTGTCACTTGTTCACATTTTGGCTAATAGGGGTTAACATGGATTGGGTCGTGTCATGTATAATAAATGGTCATGGATTGGGAATTTATGCCTTATATTTGCGTAATGGTTGTTCAGTTTGGCTCAAAGTATGAGCCATCCTGATATCTTAGTGAGAATTTTTGCTTATATGGTTCTTTATTTTCAGGTATCAAGCACGAATGGCAAGTCAATGGTTTAGATGACATTCAGGATCGTTCAACTCTGGCAGAAAAGCTGGGAGGCAATGTGGTTGTATCGCTGGAAGGGAGACCATTGTAAAAGGAAAAAAAAAAAAAGACATGTGCCATCTGGATTCCGCGCGCTTTCATCTTAGCAGCTGTGTCTATATCATTTGATCCTGAAGGAGTAGCATTAGATTAACTTTTTTGTTTGTTTTGTTTTCTTTATTTTTGTTTTATTTTTCCACAATGAAGGAGATCTCATTAACATGTGCAAAAAAAAGAATGAAGGTCCTACTACTATATAGCCAGCTGATGTTATCAATTCCTGGTAGGAGTTTTTTTTGTTTCTTTGTTCGTTGGTTGTTTTTTTTTTGTTTGTTTTTCCCCCCCTTCCGTAAAACCTTCATGGGATGTTCGCACATTGTGTGTTTTGCCAAACAAAAGCAAGATGTGGCACTACCAGAAACTAATAACGCTCCCTACACTAAGACGTGAAAAAAAAAATCACAAACGACACCTTTGGCATCTTTTTTCCTTTTTTTTTGCTCCATGGCTGCGGTGTCGTTTTTGAAGCTTAAGACATAAGAATCTGACAATGCTATCTGTTTATGCCTTGACAATTACTCACTCCCCTGGTGCTCGCTGCTATCCAGAGCACTTTGCACTCTTGAGTTTGAAATGTATTTATATATTGATGGCTCGACCTAATTGGGCTTTATTTTGACATGGCAAAACACGTTTTACACTATGCAGAAAAAGAAAACGCACTTTTTTTGTAAACACTACAAGTTGAGTTAGGAAGTTTCGAAGAGAGAATGACAATTTGAATATCTTTGTCATCCGGACTGAAGTTTTAAGAACCACAGTTTTCCATTCCTGTTATGTACATGGACAAGGACAGATGGGTATATTACTGTTCCGTTTGCAGCCTTACTTTCATTGGAATGTACAGTACACCACTGAATACCGAGGAGAGGGGGGTGCTGCTCACAGTTTTTATAAACACTGAAAAGAACACACACACACACACTATCTGTAAAGATGGCAGTATCTGCATTTGCAGCCTTAAGTGGAACATTGTTTTTGAGATCGAGGAAGTTCGCCACTTCGCAAATAAAAACTATGTGGCAGACAACACTAAGATGGTCTCTGTGGGCTTGTTTGCATGGTTCCTCTGCTTTTGCGCAAGACATTTTTTTCAGGTGCATGCAAAGAATTAGACTGCTTTTTCTGTAGTTGGCCATACGGAGGAGTCGAGCTGCTGCTCATGTTAATTACATTTTCCACTTAGGAAGAGTGTTTTGGAGGATGTCTGGCACACCTTATGTTTAATTTGAGTCTTCTAGAAAATTGCTGATTAGACCCACCAGACAGGAAGTGAAAAATGGCTATAGCTTGAATTGTGAATGAAAAATGTAATACTTGGCAACAGCCAAACTTTTAATTTGAATCACAATTTTCAGTGGTTCCATTTATGCTATTCTATAAGAAAAAAAAATCTTAAAGGTTAATATTTTACCTGAAATCACAAGCAAATATATTTTCACAAAAAAATTTTTTTGGAGTGTTTGCCCTTGCTTTATGTTTTTCTCTTAAACTGCCTTTTTTGTGCTGAAGGAGCTGTGAGCTGTAAGACTAACCAGCAAATCAAGACCACCCACAGGCCAGCCAAGTTTACTTTGACTTGTAGTGCTGGGTCCTTGAGGATTTGATCGACAACTCAGGATCAGGACCGTGGCTTTTTGTGGTTTTGAAAGAGTTTCAATGGGCTGCGGTTGTCGGCAAAGCGCAAGGGCTGTGCGAGTGAGTCACAGAGGAGCTGGGCAGGGGGCCAGAGAGGGCCTGCTCCTGCAGTCAACTGTGCTCTTTGCTGTCTTCTCTCCTGGTGCTGCCTGCTGCTGCTGCTGCTGCTGCTGCTTCTCCTCCCTTTGGAGAATTTGATCTGCCGGCAGCGAGCAGCAATCCTCTGCTGCTCAGAGCTATTTATGGCCAGCGTGCTTTTGTGTCTTGTCATCGCTGTCCACAAATGGCAAAAGTGGACATGACTCCAAAGGAGCGGTGAAAGGGAAGCCCCTGCCAGGCGGCCCGTGCGCAGCCGCACACCGCGCAGCAGCGAGTGCTTTTGAAACACATGGAGAATAAGAGACACTGCAAACACTCAAAGAAAAGCGCACACCCACAGACATTAGCGTGAAGGCAAGGCAGGGGTAGGCGAGGGTAAGAAAGACTGTCTAGACGGCACGAGATTTTAAGATCTTCAGGATTCAGGCTTAGGTACACTACTGACCCTACTTGTTTGTGTTTCAGATTTATATTTATTAGCTTATTTTTAACGGCTTTTTAAAATTATTGTTTTTAAATTCAGGATGAAAGATTGGTGCCGCAATTTGTCTTGCATACTCTGTGAACCCTAATGCCCTATCACTAGTCAATGATTTAATTGGTGAACAGGAAACATCTAATAGGTATCCAGTAATAAAACGATACAGGGTTGCATTATCAAATCTCCTAACAGAGCTCTGCACTTGCTCCAGTGCCAGGCAGGAGTGGTCAGCTGGGGATGTAATGCATCTAATTCATGATTCAGGATTTACTCAGTGTTAATAAGTGGTATTTTTTTCAGGACAACCCTTGACAAAACTTTGACACACCTGTTCAGTTCACTTCAAGTGAACTGGTTTTCAGCGCAGCCTTAAAAAAATCACACTAGGAGAATTTATTTTCAGTACATGTGAACTTTGACAACAGTGACTCGTAGTTGATGTCTAGATCACAACTCGAAAGCATTTTAACACAAACAAGGAATGAACACAAACTTTATATTTCTGCCGAAAGAAAAATTTACTCTTGGTTTTAGCCAAAGCATACTGTTAGATATAAATAGATACTTTATTAAATTACGGTGTCCAGGAGCTTACACACA
Source organism: Tenualosa ilisha (assembly GCA_015244755.2). Classification (NCBI taxonomy): domain Eukaryota; kingdom Metazoa; phylum Chordata; class Actinopteri; order Clupeiformes; family Clupeidae; genus Tenualosa; species Tenualosa ilisha. Next base: position 671,801 of record PYXC01000134.1, on the reverse strand, counting down.
ACCTACATACACATAGTCACTTTAAAAACACAAGGGAAGAAATAAATTGCGTGCCATTACAGTAAAGTTAGGTTGTAAAGTGTCAAAATGAGCGATGTGGAAATGAGCAGAAAGATGCAATGGGGCAAACGGATGAATAACAGACATTTGTTTATTGGTTTAAAATGGTATAAAGAACTGTGGTGCAACCATGGGCTTGGTCAAAACATATTTCAAAATTTTACTCCTGTAAACATGTCGACATGTTTACACACATCAATAGAATGTCAGTCAACCCCTTTCCAACGTGGCACAGGATCAAATGCGTGAAGCACTGTTTGTATTTTAAAACCCCATGTGCTCTGTTCAGAAATCTAATCCTGATATCAACAAGGCAAATTGTTGGTATCTAAGTGTCTGCATGTCTCGAAAACATCACAAGATTCTACTGGTAAACCCAATCCCAGTTGAGAAATGGGTCTTTGGAAACATCTAGATCAAGAGCTTAATTGCTTGACTGGCTGGTACTTCATTTTGAGAATGAACAGAGGACACAGCTAAAGGCCACTTTGTTTATGAGAGCTGAACAGGAAATGCTTTGGCATATTTTTGGGCTGAAATTACATTATAGGCCCATTCCAAAACACAATGTATGTGAAGCAGCTAACCACAAAAGACAAAGCACACTTGGGTATCAATGTACTGAGTATTGATGCAGAGGGTACTTAGAAGGACCCAAGTGTCTGTAAAGCATTGCCACTAACTTAATATATGGTGTAGGCCTACATTTCACATTTTTCATATTTTAAAGAAGAAATCCAGTGTGAATCGACCCTAACCCTGCCGTTAATTACACATGCTGTACATTATCTAACATTATCTTACATGTGTTAACAACGAAGTTAACAACGTGATATAAAATCTCAAAACTTGAAAATATGTTAGGCCTAATCCGCTTGTCGAGGTTCACACGATTTTTATTTATTAGGTGTTTTGACCTTATTTGACTTGTGTGGGCTTTTGTTGAGGCCAAGGAGAGATATTATCATACAGTGAATGGGAGTAAACCATAGATACATTGTCGCTTAGTTGAGCATGGATGAGTTGAGCAAGGATGTTTTGGTTAATAGGTTTGTCTGCCATCTTGTGTTAAAAAACTGCAACAACCACTGTATTATTTGGACACAAAAGACGCATTTCACTCCTCAATGAGGTGACTGTTGCTCTCTTCTCTATCGTAAAGATGTTTTTCTATTTAAAAACAGTACTTTCAGGTCTAAGGTCACCTTTCAACTTTACCTTTCAACTTACAACATTTTAAAACACTTTCAAGTTTAAGATAACTAAACCTTTCAATAGTGTATTGGTAAAGTGTACCATTGTAAAGGCATACATTCATGTTCATAATTTATATATATATATTTTTTTTTATTAATTGTGCACTGTAAAAGAGACAGGGTGACAGAGAGCTCAACATCAGCAAACTAACACCTGTGCCTATACAATGCAATAGGTAAACATGACACATCCAATGAGCTTTATGCTATAATACAGTAGATGTTAGATATGTGGTCATGTTGTTTGATGAACTTGGACTAATTTGAGGAATTAGGCCTACAAATGTCTGAGCGCTGGTTAATAGACACGGCGCCAGCTTGGATAACAGAGCTAGTTCAAATAATATATGCAATCAGTAAACCTAGGTCTGTAATCATAGCTAACAACAGTTATAACACCTACCGTACAGTTCAGGCCTACTTACCTTGACTCGCCTTGCACACTAGGTACCAACAGTCCAACCTAGAGTCAGACTCCAACAGCATCGAAGGCTCCTCCTTCAAATCCTGCTGCTGCACGTCACACGACTTCACCAGATTCGTACTCCACCCGCAGCAGCCATGATGGTAGGTTTATCCACAATTACTGCATGTCCTGGTTTAGATTTCTAATATGCAAATGGTTTCTGTCGAGTTGTGAAGATATCAGTCACGTCGATAATGATCAGATAATAAATACTGTACATTTTGGCTGTATTTCCACAGCAAGAAGGGCTGGACGACGGTCCCGATTTCCTCTCTGAAGAGGACAGAGGTGTAAGTTTTTTCTTTGATTCCTCACTTTCTCGTCATATTAAACTCATTTCTTTTTGTGTGTTGCGTTCTAAAACCAGTTGTTAAATACAATCATAAGTTTTCTTCAGGTGCAACAACGATTATCTGTGTGGAATTGCTATTGTAACTCACGTTAGCTAGCTAGCTAGCTTTCCTGGGTCAGTGTTGCTTGCAGTGTCAGTTGACTTCCTACTGTGGCTAGTGCTATGTGCTAACGATATTCTGCACGGAATTCCAACATGTAACTTGACTAGCTAGCTAATCATCACATGATGTACAAGTTAAATGGAAAGAAGGAAGTATCTAACAGCAATGATAGTTTGACAGCTTAGTGTCAGATAATAAAGGTCACGCCTGCCAGGTTTGACGGGAAGTCATGTCAATAGAAGTTTAACGATACCGTGTTGCTGTACGCTAGCGAGACAAACATTTTCTACCTTGGGGTTCACAATGGCGATTCACTGCTTGAATTCGGCATTACAGGCATTTTAAAGATTTAATTTGTAACGTTATTGATTAGGAGAACCGGAAGTTGATTTGTTCTTTGGTGTTTGTCATATCTATAAGACTGGCACAATTAACCACGATTACGTTTGTGTGCCCTTCGCAGTGGTACGTCGTAGTGAAACAACCAACTGTGCCATTTAGGTAGACATTCAGACATAGTTTTCACAGAGAAAACAATTGAACGAACTGTTGTTTGCAAAGATACATTTTATTTGGCAGTAGGAAATCGCAAAGTGAGGTGTTTAGCCTGTACAAGTCCTTTCTACAAAGTCCTTCCTATCAAAACGTCTCTGGTAGTTTTGTATAGTGTCCATCAAAACAGCATACAGAAGGCCTATTATGGTCACTTTAACAAAGTAGAAAAATCATTGCTTACTTACCTACACATGTTTATTTGGTCTTATTTAGCCAAGGGCAGTCAACGTGGATCTCCAAACTGATGCAACTTTACAAGTGGATATTTCAGATGCACTTAGTGAGCGTGATAAAGTCAAGTTCACAGTTCATACAAAGGTATGGTGATGTGAAGTCCTGTCCACTTAATAGGTTTTCACTGAGTGAATTTTCACCTGTATGTCATTGCTTTAGGAAAAGAAGTTAATCATCAGATGTTGTCATTTGTAGTCTATTGCCATACATCTGCCGTGTTTGTTTTGTTGTCATTTTCCAGCTGATTGCATAGATTTAAGATGGTTCATTACAAAGGCTATTAGCAGCTTTAAACCACTTCTTAATAATTAATGACTGCTCTCACTTACATCTGTCAATAGGCCTTACAGGACTGCAACATTTTAGACTGAAAGTAAAATGTTGAGGTACCTAAAATGGGAACTTAACCTCAAAGTAATGTGTGTAGGCTGTAAATCATGATCTGTGCTTCAGCGATCTGCTGAGACTTTTTACAGTAAAAGTCAGAGTTAAAAAGAGTTAATATTTGATCCTGTTCTCTGCTCCCAGACCACTCTCCCCAACTTCAAACAGAATGAGTTTTCTGTTGTACGGCAGCACGAAGAGTTCATCTGGCTTCACGACTCCTTTGTGGAGAATGAGGAATATGCGGGGTATATTGTGAGTGCTAAGTTTTCTTTATCTCAGTTTGTTTCCAGCGCTCTCTTACCACTGCCAAGGTCATGCTGTCATCTTATGCAAATGGGTAAATCCAGCACTGTTGCTGAAACTGAATGGAGACTTCACTGTTGTTTGTGTCGCCATTTGCATGAATTGTTAGCTGAGGTTTGTTGCTTTGCTTGTGAGAGTAAGGTGCAGTTAAGCATTTGTTTGGTTGCCATGTGCAGACTGTACTAAGCCTGTAAGTTGTTTACCTAATGGATGATTATAATGATGTCACTACTAAGTGTTTTCAAATGTCAGCTCTCTTTTTAAGGCAATGTACTAACAGGTCCAAACAGGCCAAAGAGACAGCAGCTTACTAGTAGTGTGTATGAAGGGTTAAAGGAGGCGGTGCCTTGTTGAGTGGATATCCCCACCAGTTGTCAGCAATTTTGAGCGAAATGCAATTTCCTGATTTCCAAGGAAAATGCTTTACATTAGACCTGAGTTTAAGCAGAAGTTGCTGAGTGCTTTCCATGCGCTTGTGGGAAAGTGTTTGTCAAAATGTCTCAAGTCAGAAAAAAGGCAAGCTGTCATTGTCAGACTCACAGGAGCTGATGAACTGCCTTTGGCATTTTGGTATATTCAAATGTCAGTGGCCTAGACAGGCGGTGAGAAACTGATGAGTTGTAATTCTGTGGTGTTTAAAGCACACCAGCACTTGGTACGATATGTGTCTTCTAAATACCCGTCTTGCACGCTTTCATACAGCAGCCTTTCATGGTAGTCATGTTTACCATTTTCTCTGTAGTCACTTTGTACTTGCTTTCAAAAAAAAACATTAGAACTGAGAGCCAAGGCAGGAGGAGAGCCAGTCAGTTTTTGATTAAAGAGCTCTCAGTAGGGACTCTTAAGGATACCACCATCTATTTTGGACAATGTCTTCTCTGGCTGAAGTCCAGCCATTTTATAATTGTTTTTTATGGCTGAGACTGGAGAAGAGACAAAGCACAGCTGCATTAGGAGGGTGGGCACCTCCTCATTTTGAATTTCAAACAAGACACAAGGACAGTTCAAGCGGTCTGATTTTGATGTTGATTGTGTCGGGCACGCACATGCGCACACACACACACACACACACACACACACACACACACACACACACACACACACACACACACACACAGTTATATATGAAATGTTCCCTTGCATTTCAGTGAGATTTATCACATATATTTGGCATGTGTTTTAAGCCAGCCAGAGCATGGGCCACTTCTAGTCCATTTCTGTGAGATTTCACACGGCTCATGTAAATCAACACCAGTCCCTGACAGCTAGTGGTCACCCACAGAATTGGTCAGCTGCTGGAAAACATTGTGCATGTTCCAGGTCCAGGACAAAATCTATCAAATTATTCTAATAAATGTCTGTACTCTTAAGATCCATGTGTGGGACCAGGGACAAGAGCCCAGTTTTGAATGTGAGAGTCATTGCTATTCTCTGGTTCGCTTTCTATCTCTGTCCCACTCATTTCCTGTCTGTTCACCATTGTCCTAGCCAGAAAAGACAAGAAATAAATCCTATGGATATGGAGAATGAGAATGGATATGGAGCAACTCAGATCTTAACCCTTTATTTGTCACTGATATGTTCAGATCCCGCCAGCTCCACCACGACCAGACTTTGATGCATCCCGCGAGAAGCTTCAGAAACTTGGAGAAGGGGAGGGCTCCATGACTAAGGAGGAATTTACCAAAATGAAGCAGGAGCTCGAGGCGTGAGTGTCTGCTTGTTGTTTGTTTGTTTTGCTGAAGCAGTTGCACTGCAGTGACTGATCATCTCCCTGTTTTTCAGGGAGTACTTGGCCATTTTCAAGAAAACGGTGGCAATGCACGAGGTGTTTCTGTGTCGGGTGGCTGCCCATCCTGTTCTTCGCAAAGACTTGAATTTCCATGTGTTTTTAGAATACAACCAAGATGTAAGTGAAATCCCAACTCTTTTTATTGTTGTCCAACTATTTTGTAGTTTTTTCATAGAGGCGGAAGCCTCTTAAAGTTTAATCACATTCCTAGCTTATACTGCAGAGGAAAGCCCATTCAAGTTATGTATCAAATCGAAATTTAGTAACAGCATAACATTTGACATTCATTGACTCAGATGCTATAAGTGTTTATTTAACTGAGTCTCTCTCTCTCTCTTTCTCACTAACTAAATAAATACTCCCCCTTTTCCACCTCAGTTAAGTGTACGCGGCAAAAACAAGAAGGAGAAGCTGGAGGACTTCTTCAAGAACGTTGTGAAGTCGGCAGACGGCGTACTGGTGGCCGGAGTAAAGGTGAGCAAGCGAGCGAACAAGTCTAGGCGGGGTGAAGTGAGGTAGTGTAGAGGCCAGTGGCTCAGAGTGGAGTTGGCGCCTTCGTGCGAGGATCACCACCACCATGTGATCGTCATGTGACTCACTGAAGCAAGCAGTAGAAGAGTGAAGGGTCAGTAAAAGATTGAGGGGGAGGGGTGGGGACCACAAGGTTAACAGGGGAAAGAATTTTTATGTGTCATGTTAGTAATCAGTAACAAATGTCCATATATCAATTAAAAAACATGAAGAAATTGAAGGCATCTACTCTGTCTTGCAGGACGTAGATGACTTCTTTGAGCATGAGAAGACATTCCTTATAGAGTACCATAACCGGGTGAAAGACGCCTCCGTGAAATCAGACAGAATGATTAAATCTCACAAAAGTAAGTCTCCTTTCTCCAGCAACTCATTGGCAGGCTTTGGGTTAGCAAACAAGTGCTTATGCTCCAAGAGGTCATTTTGCATTGGTCTCAGTTGTGGGGATTTAACATTGAAAATCTGTTTGGGTTAATTCTGGGTCTTACTGGTTCGGTCAAGATTCAAACAGTAGGCTGAAACGGATCATGTTTTACTGTTTGTGGAAGCGAGTGTATTGTCAGTATCTGCCTCTGTGCACTACAGTATTTTATGTCTGCTCTTTTCTTTATGTTGATTTGCTGACTGCGGTGGAAACGGGTAAGTTGACTTCGTTTTTGCCAGTCGCGTTATCTGAGGAGGGAGCGAGTGTTGCCTGGTCATGTCTGAGGCATTGGTGAAGGCTGGCTGCTTGTTTGAATGTAGTGAAAGCGATGGTTGGCTGTCCAGTTCCAAATTTGCCTTGGAACTCATGTGTCTCATTGAGCGACCACCTCAAGCCCTGGCATGCTATTTTGACAAGTTTCTAGTGTCAAACCAAACACACGGCATAATATCCAACCTTCAAATCCATCTGTGCAGTCAGCTGTCATTTCCTTGCAGACTCTGGTCTTGCCCAATAATAGTCTTGTTTATTAGATTTCCACAACAATAAAACATGATACCTGCCTCTAAAAGCTACAACAGCAAAATTGGGATGCATTGACCCAAAAGATCCTGCCAGTAGATGAAGGGGAACAAACAGGATCTGTACACTGACTGGGTTGGCTGGATGAGTCAAGCAGATGCATCTTTGCATGCAGTAAAGGCTGGCTTCGTTGGGAGATGGATGTACATTTGGTTCTTTGTAATGCCATGTCTGTACCAAAGCATCTTGTCACAACTCTGCCTTCCTTTCAGGTGCTGCAGACGATATCAACAGAATTGCCTCCGCAATGTACAGCCTTGGGACCCAAGACTCAACAGACATGTGCAAGTAAGTGTGCGCGAAGTGTATGCTTTTTTTTTTTTTTTGGTGAAAAATTTGGATTTGAAAGTTTTTTTTAAATAACATGCTGTTTTTCAAACTATGTATTTGTGTTTGTTGTTTGACTTGTAGATTCTTCCTGAAGGTGTCAGAGCTCTTTGAGAAAACACGGGTAAGCCTTTAATTGTACTGTTACAAATCATCTCTTTTTTTTAAATTCTGTAAAATTGTATTCCGATTCCAATGCAGTATTGAACAGAGTGCAGGCCTGGTTACCACACACCCACTCAGCCTAAAATTGTTTTTAAGATGGCAAGAAAAAAAAATGGTTCCCCAACTCTGCCATGCACTTAAACACCATGTTGCATAAATTGAGATGATCATGTAGCGTCTGTTTTTAATTACCTTTCACTAACATAGCTTTTCTTTAAACATTTGTTTCTACATGTGAACCAAAATCTGCTGGCCCCTATTTTTTTTTCTTTTGTTCTTACATACATATATATATATATATATTTATTTATTTTATTTTATTTTTTGGGGTGTATAAATATCTTAGGTCTCAAACAATTACAAAAAACTAAGATAAACTAGAAACTAGTGACCAAATAGATTAGTCTAGTTAAGGCTCTTCTGTTCTACTGTCAGAGCACTGGTATTCTTAATTTAACCGATGGTAAATTGTTTAGGATTCTTGTTCCTTTTTTCACTCTCAATGCATGTGTGTCTGTTGCGGTACTTTGCAGAGAACATGTGATGAGAGAAACTATATTCATTCCATCACAATAATAGAGGTAGTGGCTATTGCAATAAAAGGTGTAAAGAGGAAGAGTAGATCATCAGTTGGCCATTGTAGTTTTGCTAAATGCAAATGTACTTTCCTCCTCTATGTGCAGAAAATTGAGGCGCGTGTAGCAGCTGACGAGGACCTGAAACTTGCTGACCTGTTGAAGTACTACCTCAGGGAGTCACAAGCAGCAAAGGTGAAACAGCCATGTTTGCCCCAGGCAATACCTCATTCGTTATACAAAATTAAGGGTGGGACCACATATGTTCTTAAAGAAACTGTTGTGTAAGTCAATACACTGTTAGGTGGTCCAGAGACAAGACACATATGCTGTATTTCTTCTGCTCTTTCAGGACCTTTTGTACAGACGTGGGAGGGCACTTGTTGATTATGAAAATGCAAACAAAGCTCTCGACAAAGCTAGGGCTAAGAACAAAGATGTTCTACAAGCAGAAACCACCCAGCAGTTGTGCTGTCAGAAATTTGAGAAAATTTCCGAGTCAGCCAAACAAGGTACAAAATTGTGTCTGCGCAGGCCTTAAATTCCTTCTGGAATAATAAAGGATCCATCTGTCTGTTTGTAATATTTGCAAGCACCACAGGCTACACAATAGGTATGATTTATGTGTTTGTATGTTTGTCTTTGAAATTCAGAATTGATAGATTTCAAGACAAGACGAGTAGCAGCCTTCCGGAAGAACTTGGTGGAACTGGCAGAGCTGGAGCTCAAACACGCCAAGGTAATGTCATAGCCACTTCTTGGAACACACTCGGATTATTTGACTACACATAGGCCATTTCAGTGATGCACATTTTCTCATGTCTGTCTGTTTTTCTTTTTTCCCCCATTTCCCTTTCTAGGGTAATCTTCAACTGTTGCAAAGCTGTCTCGGAGTCCTAAAAGGAGATACTTAAAAAGACTGGACTGATGGTTGATGGTGCAGGCATCCTCCCCATTTTTTGGCCTCTTTTTTCCCTCAGAAGCTGGAGGGAAGAGAGAGAGAGAGAAAAAAGAGAAAGAGAGAGCATATCTAATAAGGGGAGGGCACTTCTTCCCTGAAGGATGTCTTGTTAGTCACCACTACCAGAGACACCATAATCCCTCCACATGTTTCCCTCTTCAAAGTGTGGAGGCCCTTGGCGAGAAGTCTCCACTTGCCCACACAGCACAAGAACCTATCAAGGAAGGAAAAAAAAAAGTCTAATCACATCTGTTTTTAAAGTTGTTATAAAGTGTCATTTCTTCATGGGGTTGGCTCTGTCAATGTCATTTTTTTTTTTTGGTAATTATTTTGCCCATTTTTTTTATGTTTGCTTAGTGTAATCCTCAAGGCAGTTAGTTTTGGTAATCCTCTCTGTGATGCTGCTCATGTATGTACCTTGTAAGAAAGAACGAAAGAAAAAAAGACAAAGTTGAGCTGATTGTTACTATTATTAAAAGTGTATTGTCACTAAAAAGCCTTGTATATGTTGTATTAGTTTTCACTGTACGGTTCATGATCATCATAATCACACTAATAGTTTTGATAAATTTTTCATCTCTTTAGTAAATTTTCATATGAAGTGTATTTCTCCCGTTTATTTTCATTCCATAGCAGTAATGCATTATGTTTGCCTTAAAATGTAGATTTAACCCAACCAGACATTGTTTTAAAAATCATAAATGGATAAATTTGTTCTGTCCCCCGATATTTTTAAAAGTGCACTGTATATGAATGTGTTTTTTTCACACTATGTGACCAAAGCTTCCATTAATTGAAATGGAGGAATGCTGATATACAAACAGTAACAATAAAGAAATAACTACAATTGATAGTGTTTACTTCAGAATGCCCTGATATCAGAAAGCATGTTTTCTACTCCCCTCTATTACTTATATTTGGAATATCTTAAATGAAATATCTAGAATGAAAACAACAGAAGAGCCTTTGGTGTCATTTTGGGATCTCTGTACTAGAATGAAAACAACAGTAGAGACTATGGCATCATTTAAAATATTTCTACTAGAGTGAAAAAAACAAACAGTAGAGAGCCATGAATTCACAACCAGATTTTGGAATTGTGTCCACCTGACCTGGAAGAAAACACTGCAATTTCCATAATTTACAATGGATACGAGCGAAAACTAAGATCACTAATTAAGTATGAGGACGATTTGGATTAGTCAGTTAACGATTCATTGGTGTGGTCGAGTCTATTCAATTTAACTTTCATAATTCAACGACTTTTATTTTGCCATACACGTCAACCCGGAAATGATTGCATGCATGCGCATTTTGGAAGTATACCAGAGGAGGTGGACCTTGTTTGATGCCGATTGCATTTTCGTGTTAAACATTGCTTAACAAACAAAATGAATAGAAAAGAAGAATACGACTCTTATGAAATTGAGGAGCCAAGCGATGAGGAGAGAGCTGTTAGCAGGTAGGCCTTTGGAAAACTAGCTTAGGCAGTTAGCATGCTCGTGGAGAAAGTTAGACTGTAAACAAATGTTAACGTAAGGGTACGACAGCAATGTTTGAAATGTTAGTAAGGCAATAAGGTTAGTAATTAGGCTACCCGCACTATTTTGATATTTTAGTAGAATATCACTGCCAGGTTGTGACTTCAGGATACATTAAGTTATTTGAATGCACCATGAGCATGAAGCATGGACTCTAAACTCCAAGTTATTTTATGTGTTGTCACGCTAGCTCTGAAGATGAACTTGACATTCTCCTCAACGGAACTCCAGACCAGAAAAAGAAGCTTCTTCGGGAATATCTGACGGGGGAGAGTGAGTCTTCCAGTTGCGATGAATTTGAGAAGGAGATGGAAGCAGAACTCAGTACAACCATGAAGTCTATCGAAGGCAACTGGGCTGCTCCTTTGGGACAAGGTTTGAGACACGCACATACATGCACATCAGCCATACAGAAGCAGTGATGGAGAATTACCTCATGAACAGTTGTGAAAAAACACCCCATGTGAAATTATTCTCATTGAGCCAGTCAGAAATTCTCTTTTCTGTTTAATTAAGGTGTTTGGTTGACTGCATCCTGTGTTGTGAATTTGAAGTAATTTTACTAACCAGTAATTTTGCTGTGCAGCTGGATTGTCCTCAGAAACCAGTGGAAGCTCTAATCCGTCTGGCACACAGCCACAACAAATGTATGACAGTATCTACTTTGACTCAGATTCAGATTCAGATCAGGAAGGTAAAGCAGGTGGGTGTTTCTACGGTGACTTTAATTTGTTTGGTCATTTGCAACATGACTGCCTGGGCAATGTCAGTCTGTTAAAAAAGCAACCCAGCCTCATTAGCCCACAACTAATTTGTGGTACTAGTAATTGTATGTTGGCTGTCTCCAGGGAGCTCCAAGTCTCAGAGAAAGAAACAACGTGCCATCCCTACAAATGACGAGTTGTTATACGATCCAGACGAAGATGACCGTGATCAAGCTTGGGTTGATGCTAGGAGAAGACGGTCAGCCTACATGAATATGAAGCTACCACATATGCATAATCCACACTACCACATATGCATGATACACACTAACAATTACACAAACCCAGTATGAACCGAATCATTTACACCCTTCTAACAGGTACAGAGAGGACCGCCGGTACCAAGCGAGCTTTGGGAGGAATAGATTGCAGTCGCAGGCTCTCCCTACCAGTGATGCTGTACTTAACTGCCCCTCATGCATGACCACACTGTGTATGGACTGTCAAAGGTGAGACGATGAGTGAAATGTTCACAGATCCAAGCCAAACTGTTAACCCATCTTACTGTAAGCTTACTGCGTGAACTTACTGAACATAACAGTATGCCATGAGACACTGAATTAGCCTAACATTGTGAAGTTGTGAAGCAACACTATGGAGTGGTGTAAAACATTGGTTCTGAAACTGGGGTCTGCGGGGGGTCTGTGAAAAATTTTACTACAGAATGACATATAGCATCTAACAGATGCATAGTAGCATAGTATAGTATAGCTAAACCTGTATAGTTAAATTTGTGTTGCGATTATGAGGGGTCCTGGGAAATGCTTTGCTCCATGAGGGGTCCCCGGCCCTGGTGTAAAACTGCTGGACTTGCTGCCTGAAAGGCACTACACCTTCCAAACATTTTCCAGAGCATCATTGGCACTGCCATAAGATGCTAATTGGTGTCCGTACAGTCAGCTGTAAAGCTTTCTCTTTTGGTGGTTTCCTGCCCTCCACCCAGAACTGCACAGTACATATCCTGGATGGCTGATGGGAACAACGCTTGGGTATATCCACCCCTTCATATGACCAAATGCCATCCAAATTAATTTGGAGCTGGTACCAAAACAAATTGTATGATAAAAAGGATACCTCAAATAGTAGCAAAAAGTTACATAGTGTTGCTTTAAAAATCTTGCCATGTTTAATCATGCACATACAAAGGTGTTTTACTGATATTGAAGAACTGTAGCTAGTTTGGCAGCAATATGCTATTTATGTAAACGTTAATGTAAAGATACTTAATATATGTGGAATGTTCTACAGCATTAAATGTCAGTACATTCCAAACCAGAAACAGTATGATAATTTACTGTTATTTAATCAGTGACCCCAGTGAACTACAAATGTGATATTAGGCCTTACATGAAAATCTGACTTTTTGTCACATCCGTAATGCAGATAAAATGCCAGGTATTTGCATGATAAGGATTATATGACATTTTAGGATTTATTGTATGCCACTATAGAGGTTATATGAAAAAATAATAGTGTGTTTGCTCATGTTCTGTCACATCCTCCATAATGTGGAATTTCCTCTGGTTCTGACCACAGACATGAAAAATACAGGACGCAGTACAGAGCAATGTTCGTTATGAACTGCATTGTCAACAAAGAGGAGATTCTGAGGTACAAAGCGCCTCAGAAGAAGCAGAAAAGACTCCGGAAGAAACGCAGACATGATCAGACTGATCCAGAGCCTGCGAGTGCCCAGCCAGGAACCACAGACAGCCGTTTGGAGGGGATGGATGAGGACGAGATCTACCATCCAGTGCTATGTACAGAGTGTTCTACTGAGGTGGCTGTGTATGACAAGGATGAAGTCTACCACTTCTTTAACATACTGGCTAGCCACAGTTGAACACTGCACTTTGGAGCACAGCTTTCATCAAGTCATAGAATTGACATGATGTGGTCTGATCACGTAGTTCTAACCTTTGCCATCAAAACACAACACTGGTTTGGACGACTTTGTCACTTAAAGACTGTTTGAAGACTGAGTCAGAGTTTGTAGTGACGTGATCCAACGATGATCCGGACAAGGCAGTGCCGGGATAGAGAAGAACAGACAAACAATGTCAGCGAATCAAACATTACGGGGGGAAAACCATGGGCACAAATTCAGCAAACAAGCTACCATTGCTTAATAGCACCGTTCTCAACACCTGAAGTTGCCCAGTTCGGTACTAACCTGGCACCGCCTTGTCCGGATCATTGGATCACGTTATTGGATTTCCAGAGGCTGACACCATACCAGTCTGTTAATATACTACCTCTAATAGAGGTGGGTTGTAAAACTATTTTTTTCTATCATTACTTTTTGTTATTTTGTGGAAAATCAGAGGTCAGTTTTCAGAAGGATTTTTAAAACATTTTCTGCAATACACTGTACATTTTAACCTGAGATAAAATATGTGGATTGCCTAAACGGTGTCTCAGAAACATTTTTTTGGATCATGTGGTCATACTTTTTTAGGCAGGATTAACGTGTAAACTAAGACTTTTTTAGTATTATTACCCCTGCCGTATACGTTTAAAGGGTTGCACTGTTATGGCGTGGTAGCATATATTTGACGCATCTACCTTTGAACCACCTGAAATGCGAGGACATAACTTGTGCCCTGCCACACCCCTGATTCGAGCCTAGATTGGTTGGCGCTTGACAACACGTCATTGTTACCAGGAAATAGTCCGGAAGAAGCTGGCTGCTGAGGAGGAGCACAAGACGAAAGGCTTCCTCGAAAAATCATGGCGCTTGGGGATGCCTGGAAACAGATATCTTGGTTTTATTACCAGTATTTACTCGTCACAGCTCTGTATATGCTGGAACCCTGGGAGCGGACAATCTTTAGTATCCTTTAAATCCTTCAAATGGTGTTTTATTCTAGGATTGTAGTTTAGTGTAACGCTGCTCGCACTGGCTAGTCTGCTAGCTCGTTTCCAAGAACAGTTAGCTAAATAGTACATGTTTTGTACAATGAGGGCTCGTTTGTCAGTGAGGGCACATCTGTTTGTTGATTCTATTTCATGTACCCACGTATAGAGACTGGAGGCAGATGAATTATGTCTTGTCTATTAGTCGCATTTAAACGCGTTAATGTTAGCCAGTTGACTAAAATGCATAACTTGTCTGTAGCCAGACTTACCAGGCTGTCTGACTAGGATGATCTTAGGAAGTAGCTTTCCAGACAGGGCAAAGGTAACGAATAACGATTGTGTGTGTGTGTGTGTGTGTGTGTGTGTGTGTGGCACTAAGTCTTTTGATACTGGTTTTAGAGTAATATGATCAGCCTAAACACTTCAGCACCACCAGTTCACAGACGTTTGTTTTAGCTTTGACGGCCACTGTTGGTTGTTTTAAGGAAAGAGTTATCCAGATACTGCATCGACTGCATACACTTCTAGCATTTGGCCAGAGCAAAATTCAGCCGTTCACTCAACTTTCTTCCGCTGTGGGAGGCGATTCAATCAGGCAAGGTTAAACTGCGCATATAGCTTAGGTTGTATTGGCTAACATGGTTAACTTTCATTATTGCTCAGCTGTAATACAGCTGTGTACAGACAGAACATATATGACATGTCAACGGACAGTCCTCACTTTTATGTAAGACAAAAAAAAACATTTTGTTGTCCTTAACAGTGTCTCAGATTCCCTCTTGATCTCTGTAGCAGGAATGGCAGTGTACACTGGATATGTGTTCATGCCCCAACACATCATGGCCATTCTACACTACTTTGAAGTGATAGAGTGACATCTGCTTCGTGTCTTTGAGGGAGTGCTTGCTGCCATTCTCTGGTGACTGTGAAGGAGGAGTGGTTCTGAGGACCATGTCACAAACACTGGACCTGTGTTGGTCATTTTGGGTTGCTGGGGAGGCAGAAGGAGGAACAAGCACAGCCTTGTGGCCGACCATCCAGTCCTGCCTAAATTGTGGTCTCACTGCAATTTACCTTTCCTCTTCCTGTGACTTTAACTGCACAAATGTCTTTAAATCATTTTTTTTCATGGAGTACAAAATGCTTATTTTGGCAGTGATGTCTTAAAATTGCAGATGTTTTTTTCTGAAATATATGTGTATATAAAATTGTATACATATTGTAAAGTTTTATAGTGACTTTTTCTCTAGATTCAGTCAGGAAGCTATCATTCATGTCTTTATGTCAAAATTGGTTTGTTTAATGCCCATTCTCTGTACACCAAAATATACAATGAAAGCAAAACATGTGTCTGTTTCAAACTGTATCCCCAACAAGTCTCAGGTATATTGTTTAAAATGTTTACCATTAGGCCTGTAAGTTTGTCATTCAGAACCAGTTATAACTTAAGGGATACCGAATATTAGTCATTATCCATCAGCAACCCAAGATGCAGTCATTGAAAGTTGAATATGAAGACCACTAAGTGTTTCTCTTGATTTCTGTCCTTACAAATATTTATTTTCATAGGGTCTCATTAAACCGTTACAACAGTTTTGACAACATATGACGACGTTAACGATTTTTTTGTTTGTTTAACAGATTTATATAATAAACAACGTATAGAATTTTAACTAAATACCTCCGTGCCTCCTTTATACTTGCAGTCTGTAAATGAGAGGACCTTGACATCTGTGAATAGAACCAACTGGCATTTAGTCGGGAGGGGGTAGGGAAAACTATCCAATGATAGCCTACGCCTCCCGTCATACATAACACTGGCATCACATCTAAACTGAACTAACAGCTGGTTATTTTTTAAACTCTGGGATGAGGATGTGCTCACGTACGCATGCACAGGATTGCCCTGAATTGGCTCCTGAAAAGGAGAGCAAATAGAGCGCGTCTCCAAGGGCGACTTCATTTAAACTGGCCCGTAGCAGAAGAGATTGCTTTTGCATGAATGGTTTTGGTTTTGGCTTATTTTGAGGAAGGATCTCGTTGGATACTTTAGTTTCAAGCAAAGTTTTTCTGAAGTTACAAACATGCATGCATGTAGGATATTTTTCACTTACAGACATCTTATTTCAAAAGAGAAATACGTTTAACTGATGCGTGGTTTAATTGAAAGGAGAGGCCCCTTAAAGCGGAAAGCGGTCATGCTTAACAGTAGGCGAACACCTTCCTTTGAGTTGCTTCAGAGTGTCCCGTCTCACGTATGCAGTAGCATACATGTCATACATCAGTTTCCCTGAATCAAACTTGTGTGTGTTTTTTCTTTCTTTCTTTCTTTCCTGCTGTTTGGATGGTCACTGACCTAAATCTTAGACTAATATAATGTCCATAAAAGGGCGGACTTAAATTGAAATCCAGCCTTAATTGTAGCCCATCACATCGACTAGGCTACGACCTAATTAAACATGAGATATGTCTGTTAGGTTATGAAATAAAATACAGCCTACATTTATGCTTTGTTTGATTACAAAACAAGTAGCCAACTCGATGTCTGGCCTTGCACAAATTTACATGATTAGACATTTATCTTTTAAATGACAAGGGAAACTAGCAGATGTTATATAAATGTCGGTTACACACACAGAGGTTTGTATTTCATGGTGAATTTACTTTGACTTCGAGATGTTGAGGATGCGCGATAATGCCAGATGTGCAGTCATTTGTAACTTGTAAAATGTTGTATTGAACATTCTGGAGTACATGCTCGGCAGATGAAGCCTATGACATCTGTGAAAACTTGAATTCAGACCAAAAGTGAACAATCCCTTAACAGTAATTTAGACGACAACACAGATGAGTTACTATTTGCGCAGCCATTGGTCATAAATATGATCCCTACAGAAACCGTTCTCATGAAACACATAATTTTGAATAATCTGCTCGTTTTTTTGTTTTGTTGAACTACAGATCTAGAACGAGCAGCGAGCGCATTCTCGTCTGACGCTGTGCGCGCGTTTGGATGTAGTCCTCATTAGCCTAGAAAACATGGCACTCTCCACGTAACACAGGCGAAGTACTCCTCAGTTGAAGTTATCTAGCCAAGTAGTCTACAGTGCTGTTCAGAACACTTTAACCAAATGGAAGACAATCGCGGAAATAACAACGCAGAATACACCGCTGAAGACAAAACAATTTGTACAAGACCTGGTTTTGAGAGAAGAAACACTACAAAATCGAACGAAAGTGTTGCTGACACAGGTGAAAATTTGACAGGCAGAGGATACAGCAGGTGCCGGGAAATTATCTCGGCGACTGGGGAGAAACGTGCTGCTGGTGAAGACGCTGAAAGTGGAGTTAAAGCTTGCCCCTTTAGGAGACCTCACAAGCACAGGCCAAAATCTAAGGAGCACAAACGTCTTAACACCCACAAATTAGTTTTGCAATATATAATACCTTGTATGAATACCCATGGCCTCTGTATAGTGGACAATTTTCTCGGAGACAAAATTGGTGATCGCATTCTTCAAGAAGTCAGAAACATTCACCTGGACGGGCGAATGCAAGATGGAGAATTAGTTTGTCAGACTCCGGGCAAAAACAAATCTATTCGAGGGGATACGATTGCATGGGTAGAGGGGAGTGAAGAAGGGTGCGAAAATATAGGGTTTCTTTTAACAAGGATGGACAAACTTATCATGCATGCTAACGGCAGACTGGGAAATTACAAAATAACCTGGAGACACAAGGTCAGTAGACTATTGATTGTGGCAAATTTATTGACGAGCTTCTTTTTATTTGTTTGACGTATTGTTTGCAACATTGTGTTTTTATAAATTCTTATTAATATTTATTGTTGGTTCATAATGGAGTTGTACAGCAGAATACTCAGTAAGTTGGGCGCTCAATATTTCAGTTATTGTGGCTCCGTTTTCTTTTCTCATTGTAACGTTAGAGGAATGTAATATGTCAATTTCACGATCATATAGGCTATACTTTATAGCCTATATTACATTTCTGTAACCGTAATGTAAAGTCCTTTATCATTAGACTAGTGTATATCGGCGAGATACATCGGTTCGACGTTTTTGGCCGTGTGCCTCGGTCATGTTCAGCTGAAGTGAATAGTACGTGCGTGCTGCGAGGACTACATGCGCCTAGTGAAGTCCTCAATGGCGGTGGGCACGCCTTGCGCTCCCTGACATAATTCTACCGTCCATGTACTCTTGTCTTCTGTAAAGGCTACTGCTGGGTTGAACAGGTCCCTTTGCTATATAGGAGTGATGCTTAGTGTGGGAAAAAGGGAAAGACTGGTTCATATGCTTTCTCGCACATAGCATACATATAATCATCCAGTGCTCTGATCTAGAATTAAAAGATGCAAGAACTTTGTGCGTAAGATTTCCAAGTGATCTTATCGTTATCCCTTGACAGAAATTGGATCGGCGTTTTCGTTTGTTCGACTTTTCTTCTGAACTCTAGCCTATTCAAGACACTTTCGCGGCTCTTACAATAGTTTTAGCCACGCCTCTCTGGAAGTACTACACATCCCGCACGTTCCATAGATTTATGCAGGTGTTTGCATCTTCCGTAGCGATATATTGAATGCGGTTGAATTGTGTCGCTTCCACGTCTGTTAGTCCAGATTCTCCTCGTGTTGGCTGCAGTTTGAGCTATAGCTGTGTCCGGTGCGTAGAATGTAAATGAGATACATTTGTTTGTAGCAGTCGGTGCTCAGGATATGTAATGTTGAAGAGGCTGATGCTGAACGCAAAACAGTGAAAATGCAATTTCTTCTACAAAGGATGCACGCAGACTTGGAGCAGTTAGTTGGGGACCAGATTGTACCATCACTGTTAGACCAAGGTTTCTTTTTCCTTGACAACTTTTTGGGAGAGTTCGTTGGACACATAATTTTGGGCCAAGTGAAGAATATTCACCATTCAGGTCTTTTGAAAGATGGACAGCTGGCAGGCCAAGGTTTTGGAGTTTCTAAAAGAAACATAAGAGGAGATAAGATAGCGTGGGTCAGTGGAACTGAGAGGGGGTGCGAGGCTGTCAATTTTCTTCTGACGTTAATCGACAATTTAATTTCTATCTGCATTGGACAGCTTGGGATAAAAATTCGCGAGCGCTCTAAGGTAAGTACTTAGCATCATCCCTGTGCCGTGTGCATCTTATGTGAGCTAACTAACCCGGGCGAAAAAAGGTAAAGCTATTGTGTTTGTTGAACAATATGGACAAGTAGCAGATACAGTGGCAGGTGTCATTTTATTTGACCTAATGACTGTGAAACAATGCCAAATGTAGTTTTTCTCTTCGTTTATTTTTTCCCCTTCGTGTTGGTATTTAGATCAGCATGTCCATTTTGAAGCTCCATATATAACCCACAGGCTATATAATGTTCCATGTATTTAGTGCCACATGCCCAGCCTTTTGGGTGTCACGATCTATACACAACACGAAGGCAGTGCTGCGCTGAGAAAGTGCAGCACGTTGATGCATGTGGCTGATAAAACCAAACACAAACAAGAGTCCTACGTGACTCACTCCACCGACGAGATCTGCTTTGTCACGCAGGAAGTCCAAATTGAGGCAGGAGGCGAAGAGCACGAGTTTCTCTCCCTCTCAGTCTTTCTTGGTCCCAGGGTGTTTCCCCATAGACCACAACATCAACAGCAGAGCTGTAAAACTACTGTACTGTTGTTATCATCCATTCCCTTGCTGTTTGCCCTTTTCTCTTCAGGACATGCTGAATTCAAAGGATCAGTAGACCAATATCATGAGATTATATAATGATGGGTCATAGTTCATTGCAAGGAGGACATAAAAAAGGCATCAGGGAAAGCATCGGTTCTGTATAGTCACCCTTGGTGATGAATCTGCAAACTGGGGGAGAAGGAGGCTTTGCATATCTGGATTTGGTTTATTGTGCTATTCTTTACACATAAGCATCTCAAACCACAAAGCAGCAAACTGCAGAGTGTTTTGGTCTGTATGAAGCAAGCTGTTTTGCAGGACAGATCCTCAAGTCAAAACCAATTAAAGGGAGCCCTGAAATCAGCATGGACCAGTGGGATCTGGGGTCGGTGTCCCAGTGAACTGAAGTTGTGGGGGCTGAAGGTGGACTGATGGAGCATTTGGAAAACAGCAGTTTTTACATCCTTGGATCATCAAATATCAATTAGTTTTTACACTTAGATCATCAATTTGGATGCACTCAGATCTTCAATATGAATACATTTTCCCCAAAAAGTTTTCTCTTGTAACCCACATTATTTACAGCAGATCATCTAGTTCAAATCCATGCTCCACTGTTCAAATCAATACTTTGGGCACATATTAATCACCATTTTACACATGACCACAAATTGTGAAAACAGGAAATGAATGGAGAAGAAAAAACAAAACATGAAAAACAGACGGTTGGAAGGCTTGCGGTGAAGTACGTGCCCATGGCCATAGTCTGTCACGCTCCACACGTAGTACTGTCATTAAACCTTCATCAGCCTGGCGCTGAGCCAGCCTCCTCCACACTCTCTTCCTGTACCCCTCCTCTTTCTTTTGCCCTATCTCTCTCTCTCTCTCTGCCCTTATCTTTCAGTCTCTCCTGCTTTGCTCAGTGTTTTGATCTCTATCATGTATTCTCTCTTTCTTTCTCTCTCTCCATCTGTCTCTTCATGGACTCTCTATCACTCTCTTCTCTGTCTTGCTCTCCTTTACTCTGTCTGTGTTTTTCCTGCTTTTCACCTCTCCCACCCATGGCTTGTTTACAGTTTGACGTGACCGCAGCCTTCACTGTGGCTGTGTGATTTGTGGCATGCTCCCCCTCTCAAAAGTAAACAGGAGAACAATTGAATGGCAAATGCATGCTCAGCCCCATGTTGCATTCAGTGACATGAACATCTGGAAGCTTTATTGGAAGGTTGCGTGCAAGCCTTCACAGTTCATTGTGAGACTGCAGTGGGTTGTACACATGAAGCACGTAGTGCTCTGTCAGTAGAACCAAACATTTGCTGTGGTAGTTATAATGAATAGTCAGGTAAAAACAATGTCACATACATTTTTTTGCATTTATTTTAGAACTGAAGAGTGGAAGCACAACACTCTTGACACATATTTTGCAATGATATAATCATTTCTGTGTCAGCAAGGTCAAATTTCTTGCTTTGTGAAGTCAAACTGTTCATGGTGAAAACTGTATCAGTGATATTTTAAACAGTTCTGCTCTAAGTTAATTTGTTCTAAGGAACAACAAAAAAAAAACATGTAAGCCCCTGCAAGTATAAGACATACTGTATTTACAGTGTACTGCTGACAACAGAACAGCTTGTTACAATTTCAATGCACTGAACTGTGTTGTAGGATTAACATATATAAACAGTGGTCTGGATTTCCCTGGTCCAAGTTCCATGTGTGTTTTAGTAGATGTCAGGTACAGGCAGTACATATGTTAGAACAGTTAGTGATACGTGATTCTTTTTTTACGAGACATAAGTATAACACACCCTCTGACATTTGTCTGTGGGCTTATGCTGTATTGGCTGATAAGGAAATACCTGTGAATCGCAAGGAGAGCCCCAGATTCCCCCGCAGATTTATGAGCCATGTCTCGTGTTGGCCCCTGTTGCTTTAGTGATGTGGGCTTTGGCTAATCTGATGACCTGTGACCCTAGCACAGTGGGGTGGGTACGGGTTCAAACCCTTGGAAACAAGAATGTGGAAAAGGAAGTTCTGTTTCCTGTTTATGTGTGTGTGAACATGTGTTTGACAGAGCAAAAGAAATGAAAGGTGTTGCTGCATGTTATTGCATATGGGATGAGTTTCATAATGGGTCAATGTGGACAGAAGAAAATACTAGAATAATTCCTAATTGGGTAAAGCTGTGAACTTTGATACTCTGAACTTTGATACTCTGATTCCCTAGTGGAATCAAAAAGGATACTGCACTGAAATCGCAGATTGGTCAAAACATACTCTTAAACCAGGAACCAGCAGTTGACAGGTCAGCCAGTCTAACCCCAAATACTCTGTCATTATACTTGGGTCCTTTTCCTGGTTGACATGATACAACTGGGAGCTTCAGTGCACGATGCCAGAGACTGAGGAAAGAGACTAGTTTGTTTCACATGCATTCTTAGGATAAGAATAAGGATGAAAGCTCATATGCACTCATCATTGTGATAGCCTTCTTGTTGACTCTGACTGATTTATGACACCGTTTGTTTGCTTTCCTGGCTCGCCTTTCCATGCAGCCCCCAGTTGTGAACTAGGAGCAATGTGTACGTGCAGATCTTTGTGTTTCCCAGCGCAGTTTTTCATGACATGCATTGCATCATGTGCAGGAGACAATAGAGCTCTCTGTTTGAGTGACTCAAGTGAGCCCCAGTCTTCCCCTTTTTCAGACTACACTAAAGCCAAAAGAGCACTGACTGCCTGGCCCTTACTTTCTTTTCTCTTTCGCCTTGCTGACTCGCAGTCATAAGATGAAATCAGGATTTGTGTGCTACAATAGCTGAATGTATGTAATAGCATTTAGAATTGGTGTAGCTGATCATATAATTTTACACCAGAGTAATCAGAATGGCAGACAATGAACATGGCATTTGTGTGTATATTTTACTGGCAATAGGCATAATGTTACCAGAAATGATTTTGTTGTTGTTGTTCATTAGGTCCACATGCATAAAAAAGGTTCAAAAATGCCCATGTCTGTCTCTCCCTGTTCTTTAGGCAATGGTTGCCTGCTATCCAGGAAATGGCACTGGTTATGTGAAGCACGTTGATAACCCCAATGGAGATGGTCGCTGTGTCACCTGTATCTACTACCTGAATAAAAACTGGAATGCCAAGGTGTGTATAGTCATTTAGTGGCATTTAGTCAGTCGGTTTTCCCCAGACTATTCATGTGTATTTGCAGTGATTTTTCCTTTGAAAATGAATGTCAGTTACACTTAAACCATTTACACTGATATCCATACAAACATTTGTATTCAACATAGAAAAAATTAAACATGTAGCCTAGTGTAGCATAGTGTTAACCTTAAAACTCTAAACGCTAAACTCTAACCTGTTTTTAACTATAAATGTTTTGGTAGGATACAGCATACAAAAGCTTATAAATAATTCAATTATATTTATACAGCGCCTTTTACAATAGTATTGTCTCATGGCGCTTTACAGAAAGGAGCACCCAAGAGCGGAAAGGAAAAACTCCCCTATGTTAGTTAGACTAGGAAGAAACCTTGGGCAGATCCATGACTCAAGTGGCTAACCCAACTGCCAGGGGTCTTGCAGGAAAAGTACAATCAGTAGTACCCATGATAGACTACAAGTTGTCCATGGTTTTAGCTAAGCATCATAATAGTTCCAAAGTATTGTCCCATAACATTATATGGAAGCCAATCCATAGGTGGTTATCAAGAATTTTGACTGGACAATGTAGCCAGATGTAGTGTTAAAGTCAAGGAGTGCGATGGGTCATGGGGGCACCATTAAGTCCATTTTTGGGGTGGTCAGTCACATAAATAACAAGCCAATGTGCCTTTTTTCTCCCCACAGGAACATGGCGGAATCCTGCGGATCTTTCCAGAAGGCAAATCACATGTGGCAGACATTGAGCCACTGTTTGACCGGCTGCTTCTGTTCTGGTCTGACCGGCGAAACCCTCATGAGGTCCAGCCGTCCTATGCTCAAAGGTATGGATCTCACCTGGGACCCAAGCACTTGCACTCGGCTCAGGATGCCAGTCAAGCTCAGTAACGACGTTCAAATGTTCAGTAACTATGTTAAACTTCAAATAATAAAAAAATTTCTGCATCACTTGTGACGCACTTCTGCAATAATATTCAATTAGCAAGGGTAGTATAGGGACTAACATGAAAAAATAGCCAATCACTCTCAAAGTTAGAATAATTTCAAGCCTCAAGTTTACCTGTGCTACTTAAATCATTCCCAGTTCAAGAATCACTTGAAAGATTTAGCATGTTTTCATAATGTGTTAGAAAATTTGCCAGCTCATCGATAACGCTACATCTTTCATCTTAAAAGTCAAGGTTGGAGATTATAATGAGCTTCCTTGCCAGATGTTATTGACACAATTTGGGGTGCCCTCTCTGAGGACTTGCTTAAGCACTTTCCCATGTTTGAGATTTATTTTCAGGTGGTAGAAATCTAATCTATTCACAGTCCATGAGTCTAATCCAACACATTTTTGGCAAATTTAGTAATGTATTCTTCATGGTCCTTTAGGTGTTCATACCGCACTGGCTTAGTAAATAGACAACACTTTTACATTTTATATTATTAGTCCCCAAAGCACAATACATTTTTTAAGAGCCTTTCACCGCAATGCTGGACAGCATCCTTAATACTTTTGTGCTTTCTTTAGTACTTCATTCATCTTTCACAATCATTCTGGCCTGGGTGGTAGGTTGTGGCTGGGTGTGTAGAGTACAGTTAGCCTCAAGCAGGTGTTGCCATTTGTACTCGGAAACAAACATGACCCAGCTTGCAAAGCTACACAGTAGATAACTCAGTTAGATGACACTGAAATGGTGCGTTTCTGCCATTGAGTGCCAATGTTTTCACTATTTGATGGTAGGCTACACTGTTAATGAAAGAGGCAATTCCATTCATATCTAAAAAGTCCTCAAGATTCATGTGCAGCTATTACGGAATTGCTCTTAGGAACATTTTTTCCTTAGAAATCATTGTAGTTTGTTTGTAAAAAATGTTGATGAAAATTCAAAATGGAAAATTTGTAGTTGTAATTGTAATTACAATTTAAAATTTCTTTAGAGATGCTGGAGAAAAACGTGAAAGTTGAACATTGAAATGTTAACTGAAACCGTATGTACACTGCCCCCTAGTGGCACTTTGGTAGCATTACAGATAGCATGCATTTTTCTCTCACTCCTGCTGGGTGCTCACTCTTCTCTCGCACGGTGTCAACAATTTTATGGAAGACAATCAAAAATATTATGAACACAATCAAATGTAGAGAAATGTAGACATTGAAATTGACATCAGTGATATAGTAGGCCTATATCCATGTCGGAATTGGACTTAGAAAATGGAAGCAATTAAATGTAGTTTCCATGAGGAATAGCCTTGCCTTACAAAATAATCATACACCAAATATCAGTTTGTGTAAATTATAGTGTGGTAATGGTGAATGTTTTTTCACAGGTATGCAATCACTGTATGGTATTTTGACTCAGAGGAAAGGGCTGCTGCAAAGAGAAGATTTAGAGACTTAACAGGTATGACCAAGTGCATTACATTCTAGATAATACTACTTGAATTAAATTACTAAATTATAAATTCAAATATCAGTGTTAATATAAATCAATAACATTATCAAAAAATAAACATCACAGCAACAAATGTAGCTGTGATGGCTGCCTTAAGCCCAAAGTCACCCATTGTTGCCCTTGTACAGTATGTTCCCAGCTTTTGTAAACATATTTGATTTATATTGCTTGTGATGACTCTTGGCTTTGCTTTATTGAATTCTTGAACTCCTCCTTCTCCAGGCTCCTCTAGGCAGGATGGCAGCTCCCCCTGATCCACAGACGACAGCGTGGACGGAAGTATCCACATGTGCCACCGACCTCTGGATCAGAAAGTGATGAAAGCAAGCGAGGGTCTTTGAGATCCCTGGTCTTCCTGTGCTCCTGTGTCTGACCTCTCTGTGCTTTGCCCACGCTCCCTCCATGGTACAGGCCTCCTCCTCCCACAAGAGGAATCAGCGAATTTCGTTGGCAAAAACATTTTAGAAATTGCATTTTTCTTGTTTAACATGACGAGCATTAATTTTCAGACAAGGCATGAGTTTCGTCAACGCAATAAAAAAAGTGATTGGCACTGGTTTGGTCTTGTGTGCATTAGTGTGCCATTAATTTTAATATTACACCAAACAGTGACATCTATTGGGATTTGACAAATTGAAACTGTAAGTTTCACTCCATGTTGAACTGCTGGGAGAACAGTGGACTGAAGTTCTGAAGAAACAGAGCTGATGAAGTTTGAATGACAAATGGTGCACTGCACCTTAAATCAGACCTGAAAAATGTTGCAGTAATGTAATATTTATTTGTGAAGACTTTGAAGAGTACATTAAGTCAATTTTGACAAAATATGGTATTAAGAATAAATTAAATAATGTTACCATGCTATTTTTTTAACACCAAAGCAACACTATTTAGAACAAAATTACCACTTTTATTAATATAGATATGAAAACTACAAAAACTATATTTTGCATCAGCTTAAATGTTAAATGTAAAAACAATGTCCCCTCTCTCACAGATTTTTACTCTGAATGTTTGTCTTGATCTTGTTTGATATGTTTTGTATGTATTGTGTAGTGTATGCACTGCTAGTTTTTAATCATGTCTGTAGATAAGGTCTGCAAAATTATAGTGTCAAAATGACACATTTTTGTTTGAATAGATTAATACCGGCATTGCCTATTTGATTTTGTTTTGTTGCTTTTTTCTCACTGTGTAATAGTATAATCCATGAAGATTATTGAAAAATCACTGGTTTATGTGACCATCTCTGTTTACTGTTTACCTAGTTGCCATTTGCATTGAGTCAGGGTTGGATATATATGTAATCCATGTGATCTCCCACATACACCCTCCCCATCCGACTTTGTAGGCTGATAGGAAGCTGCTGTCATAACCAACACTCAGTTTGTTCATAATGTGTGTGTGTGTGTGTGTGTGTGTGTGTGTGACTGCCTCTTACCAGGAGTCAGCTTGTATGCTGGTCAGCAATGCTGTGCTGGTGTATGGTTTGTGTGCTGTTTCGGTGTGAGTCTTTTTCTTGTTTAACACTGCCTTTGTAGTGTGCACTGAAATAAAAGCAGATTGTTTGGCAAATGTGTGCCTCTGTTATTTTGTTTGGCAAAAATAATGGAAACAAATTATGGATGTAAAATCGACAATGAAACAAAACATTGCTGGTATACACATTTGCACATATGCAGACACACACACACACACACAATCACGTGTTCATAACTAACCTTGTGTAGATCTAATAACAATGCAGGTAATCCAAAAATGTAGAGGTCAACTGGAAATATTTTGGTATTACATAATTTAAAGCAATAAATAAATATATGTATTTCTTGATTGATATAAATGTTTTAATGAAATTGTCTTTAGGCCTAACACAATGATCAGTTTCTCACAAGTAGAAATGGTTAAGAACGAAGAAACACCAGTCTTCTTTGTGTGTTCCAAACTGCAACACTAGGTGTCACTCTCTCGCCATCAAAAAATGTTGGCATTTCATCACTGAGTTCTGAGGAGAGTCTGACTTTCAGAACTGCCTCAGTTTGTAGGTGACGGGACTCTCTGCTTATAAAATGTTTCTGGATGTGCAAGAACTTTATTGGAACCTTAAAGGTGACACAAGTAAAAGTCTGAGCTTACAAGGGACCAAAGTTTTTAAAGACGTTTTATGCATGTTCTGATCTTTTTTTTAGTTGCAAAATGCATCTAGCCCACATTGAGAGCATACTTTTGAGGGTCAGGTTGAAAAATAAAATTGACCAGTATCCATGTACTTTCAGAACAACTTGTGTCCAATTTAGGTATAAACAGATAAAAGAAGGAACCAAAGAATAAACAAGCGGGACATTTTTTTCAACAAAACTTTAGAATAACCATCATTATATGTATATGTTTATTATGTGTGTGTGTATATACTTTATTTAAAAAAGTAAACCTTTAAGGTCATTCCACTGAACATTGCACATTTGCTGCAAGTGAAGTGTCATGTTATTGCATAAAATAATTGAATGTGGTCAGCTTGTCAGAAATGTAATATAGTTGCAAATGTCATGGAAGCCAACATGTAATGACTGAAAATGTACAGAGTATTTAAACTCACACTACTGATATATGTACTCTACAAAACCCAATTTGATCTTACAGGTGCATGAAACCCCTCTGAATATTTTTTCAAGAAAATCTCCAGGTGCTCATGTATTCACATGATGACTCCAGTGAGGACCCAGGAGAGCGAGAGAGAGAGAGAGAGAGAGAGAGAGAAAAAAACAGAGCTGACCTAATGAGTTTGCCTTGTGGTCCGTAAACACCTCTCTTTCCTTCCCAGTATGGACACAGCGCTGAAGACAGACAGCTGGAGGTCATTAGAGCGGCTCCAGGTACGAGTATGCGGTTTTCTCTTTCTCTCTATCCCTCGCTCTTTCTCCCTCCTCCTCCTCCTCTGTCCTGTGATCTATCATTCATGGACTTCATTTAAAATTGCGTGAAATATTTAAAGTTGGTTGAATTTTCCTGACCAGGCTTTGGCGGTGACCTCCCCTACACACTCGGAGCCAGGGGAGAGGTTGGAACGAGAGAGGCTGGACTGAATTTGACAGGGGAGGGAGAAGAAGTAGAAGCAGGAAAAAAAGCCAAAAGATTTGGTGGTAAGGCTGCACACCTTTGAACAAAGACACAATCCACTGTTCAAAGGTATGGAGAAGTACTGGAATAGGCTGGAATCAGCTTTTCAAAGCAACCGATGGGGGAATACTTGAATAAAAAAAAAATTAAAAAAAATCACCTGTAAAATGTTATTTTTATATGTGTGTGCGTGTGTATCTCAAATATAACCTACAGACAAACATGAAATATTTAAAATAAAACACTATTAAAATGGCATGTTTTCTTTGTCCCCATTTATTTAGCTTTGCCGCAAGAGTTACAGTGGGATCAGTATGATATAGTGACGAGATGACGGCGCACATCGCATGGCGGATTAGCACAATGTCATTGAAAAAAAAAAATCTAGCTAAGACTATCAAGAGGTATGGTGTAGCATTAGAGATACCCGTGCTTCCTTTGCTGAAGTTCTAACCCACTATATCATTGTGACCCCCGGCAACCCCCCACCTGCAATACACAAATTCCCACCGTCACCTGCGAGACGCAAGGGGGCCACGGGTCACACAGACAGACAGACAGACACTGGTGAACCCCAAACAGAGGAGACAAGAGGAGAGGCGTCACTAGTCACTAGCCCAAAAGACCCCGCCCCCTGTCTCGCCATGGTGATTGAACTGTACCTGAAAGAGAGAATATGTCTCAATGTTTGCCCCACCATGCAAGAAAAAAACAAGACAAAAAAAAAAACAGGCAGGGCATCAGATACAGAAAAAAATCTGGAGGAGTATAGATCCTCCTGAGAGAATTCAAATGAAACTAAACTGAGGGCAAAAGGAAAAAAATGAAACCAGAAAGAAGGCAAAGCAAGAGGTACAGAAAGAAGGAAAGAAAGAATAATCTAGCCAGTCACTTAAGTGTGTGGCATTTGCCTGGGATGGTTTAACGCAAAAGAAAGGATGCCAGTTTGACAAATCCAAGAGAAGTTTATTATGAATATGGCACCTGTAAGATGGTAAAAAACCGTGTTACAGAAAGACAACCATGTATGACATGTTTCTTTTGAAACTGAATGAAAACCTACAAAAGTATAAAATAACCCTGTTGTAAAATGAAGTATGTACAATTCTGAGTTGCAGCATTATTCATGGTCAATGACAAAACAAACGAAAAAACAAAACAAAACAAAAGATGTTTCTCAAAAAATAAGCCAGGCACTCAAAGTTAGCTTCAGTTAGTTCATGTTTTCCTCTGAAAACAAAAAACAAAAAAATAAAAAATAAAATAAAAAATGTACCATAGTTTTTTTTTTCTCTTTTTAATATTTTAATTTGTTCGCTTTTTAGAATTTATAACACTGTTAACATTGAGACTAAGAGAAACCCCTTTTCTCCCATAGTTTTTTTTCCTACTTGGCACCAAGTTCCTCATAAAAGAATCTGTATAATTGTACAAGAAATAGTTAAAAACACAGACACAGTTTGTCACAGGTAATGAAGTGATTTTTCATATTGTCATTTTTAAACACTATTTATCTGACAGCAGCTGAGATTAGTTTTAAGATTAAATCACCAGCAATCATTTTTGACACAACACAGAAAAACATTGAAGCAGCTCGTCCGGCTGCTCTGTTTGTAACATATGGGTGTATTTCCTGGCCCACTGTGTCTGCTTTCGGAGCTGCCCCCCTCTCTCATCTCCCGAACCCCCCTCATTGCTTTGCCACGTAGAAAATTCTAGAACGCTATAGGATCCCTTTTTCGTTCTCGTCTGCTGACACCAAAGCTCTCCTGCAACCGCTCTGTAAGGTAACAATCCACCCTGACATTTTTTTAAAACATTTTTTTTGTCTAAAAACATTTATTTCACGACCTGGGTTTGAGTTAACAGCAACATCTTTACAGAAACAAACCACAGACATTTTTTTAATTCCTGATGAGCAAAGCCTGATTCGGTTAGAAAGACAAAGGATTCCCCTCCCTTTGCTGGACAGACTAAAAAACACTTAACTTTGACAAAGCTGCTGGACCGAACAAAATCAAGTAAACCAAACAGTCAACTTAGTAAACATGCAATTTCAAAACACCTATAAAAATAGATTTATAGTGCGAAATATTTTTTTTTCATCTCTTTAGAAATCTTTAAAATTGTTTATTGTCCTGAAATACTACCATGAACATTTTTTTATTAATTCCTGTGAGTTGCAGGGTCCTTGAAGTCAACAGGTTTGGTGGAAACCAATGAAATACACCCAATGCATACAAGAAGCACAAGGGACTCTGGGAATGTGTTCGCAACTGAGGCTTGTATGGTTCCAGTCTAGTTGTTAAATCTAAATGCTACTTTTTCGTCTTAATTTTTTTTCAGAGTAAATGCAAGCTGGAAACGGCAATCCCAGAATTCCTCAGTGGCAAAAAATGGCTCCATAAACCTTTGAGCTAGTTAAGAGTCTTTTTTTTTCTCTGAGAGAAAGAGAGGTCTGTAAAGACTACACGACAGCAAAGCAATAGCAGGAACAGAAAGAAGGGAGTACAGAGGAAGAAAGAAAAGCAGCAAAACAGGTGACACTACATTTGGGAAGGCCACCACACAAAATCCACTAACCTCAACTGTTTCACTAAGACTGCAGAGGGGAATGGGGAGGGCTGGAGGGGTACCAGTGCGGTCCCCCCCTCGCCCCCAAGGCCAGTCCCCAGACTAGAGAAAGCACAGAGAAGACAAAGGACGAAACGGCTACATCAGCTCGGTATATACTGCATATAGTAACACACACTGAAATCGCTATGGAAACTGACAGCCAGTGACACTTACACATTGTACACGTTTACGGATTTCACGCTTGGTAATAGATGACTGGATGGATGGCTGCCAAAGGATGAAGTGACAGTATTTTTCCATTTTATTACTATCATTTCTTTTTTTTCTTAAACGACAAAAAATCACAGTGTTTTAACACCAATCTGTGAAAGAAAATCATATATTTTTTGGCAACGTGGGAAAAAAATAGGAATGTGATATTTTTTTTCAAAAAAAAAACAAACAAAAAAACCCCAAAAACAAAAAACAAATTTTTTTTTACATTTCTGACTGAAATGCATGTCCTTGTATCAACATCCTTGATATGTGATTTCAGAGAGTCTGAGTGAACAGTGGAAGGAAACTGCTTGGTTGGGAGACGGTCGGCAGAGATGCTAGGCTTTAGATAACGAGGGGAGAGTTGTAGAAAAAGAAAAAAAAACAACCAAAAAAAAAAAAGTTTCGATATAGAAGGGGGAGAAAAAAACGGCTTTATATTTAACATTCATTTTTAATTTTCAAGCCTATGATTCTCATTATCCTCAGTTAGACTGAGAAAGAAAGTGATTCACTTAAAACGTCAAAAAGCAAAACAAAACAAAACCCTAACTTGCTCCTTTTGCTTTTCTAGCGCCCAATACCATTGAGCTAAGCTGGGATGGGTATGAGAGTAATGTTGGGGTAAGTAGCAGGGGTCGGAAGAAAAAAGCTTGGGTCAAGAGGTTTGGACTGTACTAGAAAATCCTCCCCTAGAACACCTTACATCTCTAGCCCTGGAACAGTGCCTACACCGGTCAGATGAGTGAGGGGTTATTGGATGGTAGCACCATGGATCTGCAAAGACGAAATGGAACTAGGAGATACTGTGTCATGTACTGACCTGTTCCAGAGTC
This sequence comes from Tenualosa ilisha, assembly GCA_015244755.2. Lineage (NCBI taxonomy): Eukaryota > Metazoa > Chordata > Actinopteri > Clupeiformes > Clupeidae > Tenualosa > Tenualosa ilisha. Next base: position 639,476 of record PYXC01000134.1, on the reverse strand, counting down.
CTGGGATTTTGTTTTGTTGTGTAACTGTTGTTGTTGCAGTAACATTCTCTTCACAGGTCAATACCCGGCTGAAATTGCTTTTTTGAGTAAATGTATGATTTGCAAGTTAAATCTGAACTATAAAAAAGGAAAACAAAACATTTATTTCTAAAATACTAATTCCCTCACTTAGAAAGAATCATAAACCCCTTCAACTAGGTTAAATAGGGCAACATCCTTTTTGTCATCGTCAACCTTGATCACATCAAGATATGGTTCTGAAACAATCACAGTTTCTCAGTTTTTTTTTCTGCTGACATCCACTTTAGTCTCGTTTAAATATACAAGGCATCCGAATTAAGATGCAACAAAATCGACTCAAATAAAAAGTACACCTCGTTCTGCCTACAGAGAAGTCTTCTACCCCAGTGGTGCTGAATTCTCTGGAGACAGAAAGGAATAGTCAGTTTAGTCCATTTTGAGGAAATGTCACTGACACCTAGAGAACAGGGAGGTAAGAAAGAGATAGAAAGAGAAGGTCTAGAAAGAGAGAAAAGATGGGAGATAGAAAGATAGAAAAAGATGTGAAGTGAGGAGGAGAGAGGAGAGGAGAGGGAGAGGGTGGAGAGGGACAATACATTTCAATTCGACAAGCGCAATTGCTCGAAATTCAAAGTGCTAGAATTATTTCAAATGTCCTTTTACAGTTCTCACAGTCTCCCGCTTGAAAACACAGTTTTGCGTCTTTCTTTTTTTTTTTGTTCTTGTTTATTTATTTATTTGTCGTTTCTGTCTCTCGAAAAAGAGTCTGGTAACACAGTCGATAAACACAGTAAGGTGGTCTCTGGAGGGCGGGCTTCAGTCCTCCTTGCGGTCGAGAGTCTGCGTGGCATGGATGCCATTGCTGTAGACGGGGAAGGGGAGCGTGGAGAAGAGGCCCTCGGCTGTGGTGAAGACATTGGCGGCGGCGGGCATCTGCGAGAGGCTGGCCCCGGTGACGGCCGTGCCGAACGGGCCCGACATGTTGAGCCGATGCACGTGGTGGTAGAGCATCTCCATGGGTGTCTTGGGGTCGATGGCGAAGCCAGGGCCGTTTACGTCCACGAAGTTCATGGCATGTGCCGCGTTAGGCGCTGCTGCTGCTAATAGGTTGGCGCCCTGCATGGCCAGCGTGACGTCGGCTGGCGCGTAGCGGATAGTGCCGGTGGTGTAGACCCGCGGGGCGCCCGACACCGGCGCGGTGCTTGTGGCGGCGGCCGCGGCAGCAGCCAGGGTGCCCGTGACCCGGTGCACTAGCGGGAGGACCATGTTGCCCGCCTGCAGCCGCTGAAGGGCCTCCAGGTCGCCGCTGTAGAGCAGGGAGCCGTTGCCGTTGCTGGAGGAAGAGGAGGAGGAGGAGGAGGAGGAGGTGGTGGGGGTGCCGCCCTGCTGCTTGTCCCGCGGCGACGCCGACAGCGGCGGGGACAGCGGGTCGGAGGAAGAGGAGCTGGACGGTGGCGCCAAGTTGGAACCGACGCTGGAGGTGGAGTTGGGGGTGCCGCCGTTGGCACCACTGCCAGCGAAGCCTGGTTTCCGGGCGCCGCCACTGCCGTCTGTGCCCGGCGGGGTGAGGACCGAATCGGGGATGGTCACCTGGAGCCCCGTGGAGCCCTGTGGCGAGGGGAAGGGCTCAGTGGTGGCTGCAGCGCCGCCAGCAGTGGGGGGCTTGGTCATGCTGTAGGGCGACTCGTTGCGCGAGATCTCCCGGTTGGGCGGATAGTTCCAGATGCTGCTATCATTGTCGAAGTTGATGGGCTCCGACATCTCCGTCTTGATCTTGAGCACCGAGGCGCTGGCGGGCGACGGCGGAGGGAGCAGGGGTGGCTGCTCGCCCAGAGCGCCGGGGTCGACGGCGGGGGGGCTCGGCGGCTCCTCGGGCGACAGCCTCAGCCGCTGCCTCCGGCCGCCGCTGTTCCACTTCTGCTTTTTCCGCCTCTTCTTGCGCTTCTGGTGCTTGCTGGCGGCAGTGCCGCCGGCCAACTCCGCCACGGCCAACCCACAATCCTTTGGGCTGAGCCCCGTGTGGGGGTGATCCTCGTCGTCCTCCTCTTCCTCGTCGTCGTCTTCCTCCTCGTCCTCCTCCTCTTCCTCAGACGACGAGGAATCGGAGTCGTGCAGCTGCAGGGCCTCTGTGTCACCGTAGTGCTCCACCTTGATGTGGAGCCCACCCAGGCGGCCCAAGCGGCCCTCCTTGCTGTCGGCCTCGCAGTCGGACGGCTCCAGGCTGTCCTCGCTGTCCTGGCTCTCTGGGTTGCTGGAGCTGTCACCTTCCTCCTGCCTCCGCATCTCGTGCTCCTGCGATGGCTGCCGCGGCTGCTTCTTGTCCGATTCCGGGTCCTCACTGTTCTCTGACGACTGGTTGCCCTTGCCGTCTGATTTGGAGTTGTCATTGTCCTCTGCAAACAACAAAAGGTGGGAAAACAAGGGTTAAAGATGAACAGTTTTTTGAAATTACACACCTTTCTCCATACAGTTTGTGTATAAGATTCACAGCAATTTCACTAAGAATGAATGCAATTTCACTAACAAAGAAACAGATCAAGATTCTTTGTTTCCATAAAGAGACCCCTAATATTATATTGAAATTATATATGTGCCATTTTTAAAAAGGTTTCAAAGAGAAGCTGCTCTTTATGGGCTGTCTGTATCAGTGGAGTGGAGTGTGTCCCAGTGTTGTGCCTCCTGTAAGGAACCTGCTTCCCCCATCCTCCCGTCCTCAGTGCCCCGGCCTAGAGGAAGCCCTGCTGTGCTGTAGTGCACTGTTGCGCCTTTCATCAGGAACTAATTGTACAGCTTCATTTGGGCGCTGGCAACTCCTGCCCCCGGGGAGCCTGTGCCACTGCCAGGCTGCCAGTCTACCACTGCGCAGAAACACATCGTTCTGGCCGGGCAGCAGCTGGCACCGCCGCTCACACACACAGACACACAGACACACACACATACACATACACACACACTCTTTCTCTCTGCACTCTTCCCGACATGGGCTGGCAGGAGTCGGCGCGGCATGAAGGGGGGGGGTTTGCTGTGCCAACGATGCCAGCGGACAATGCGCTGGCACCTTCCCCTTAGGTGTACCCACAAGGAGATGGAAAAAAAACATCTTTGCCTAGTTTCTGGAGCTATCAGCCACTAATACCCACGGATTCTGTGTGGGGAGGCGATTAGAGCTTTCACGCCCTGCACAGCTGTTGGTGATGCTTGTTTGGTAAATGCCGCGTTCCCATGCGCTGTGCTGCGCTTTGGCGGTGTGTTCAAAATAGGCAGGGCACACAGTTGTTTATAGTTGGGGGTTTGCCAGCGCAACAGGAAGAGAGAGCTCACGCTACCGGAGTTATCCTTGAAGTCAGATTCGGAGTCAGAGGTCTCGGAAGACTCGGATGCTTTCTCTGGGAGGTTGGGGAGCTGAGCGATGTCGATGGGCACGTCTTTGTACTCCGGATTGCTGCAAGATGTTCAGAAAAAAAGGGAGGAGAATGCAAAGAAAATTAGAACAAATCAGGATTTAAAGAAACACAAACACAAAAGCAAACACACACACACACACACACACAAAAAAACAATGGGGGGGGGGGGAGGGGGAGCAAGGGGGTCCTTGGCGTTGCCAATAGAAAATCATTGTGGGCAGTGGTGTGGAGCACATGGCGGCCTCTTCATTCTCCTCACACTGGGATTGATCTGCCGCTCCCAAAAGAACATCCCCTCTCTAATGATCTCTGACAAAGCCGTTGCTCAGTGCAGGAAAGGTTGAGGAAATTAAGCAAAGGACTTGGGTGTGTGTGTGTGTGTGTGTGTGTGGGGGGGGGGGGTAGTGCTAGGGGAGGAGGGAGATAAACATATTGGCTGCCGGCTTTCGGAAAAATGCTAGAGGATTCCTCAGCAGCTGCCCAAACACACACACACACCAAAGCAGAGTTAATGTGAGTAAGGCTGGAGAGTTCACCTGAGCACATAATTGACCCAGATGATGTTCTTCTCATTGGCGTTCTTGGCATTGATGGTGATGGTGGCGCTGGACTGGATCCAGATGTAGCCGCCATTCTTCTGGATCCATCGGTAGTACTTTGTCACGCACTGACCCTTGTTCATCACTGAAACAAAGGAATTGGGGAAGGAGAGGCAGATGAATATGCAAATCCTGTGTAAAAGCCGATATGTAAAATTTGAAAAATAGGATACATTGGGTGGTCAAAATAGCATCATCATTCTATAAGGCCATGTGCATAAGCAGCTACTCATTCAACTCTTTACTCAAATGCAATAGATGCTTTTTCTGGTGCAATGGACAGTTGTACTTGTTTTGAGGCTTCTCTACTGCATGTATGTGTGGACTCAGAGATTTAGCCATGTTGCTACATCTCCCATTTGAGGACACATGGAGGCTGACTGTCCAGTGTCTCACCTCCCTCCTGGCCGTCCGGGCCGTTGCTGTGGGCAGCTGCATGAGGTCTGGTGCAG